>OX421497.1:43714225-44314225 GCA_949126835.1 Anisus vortex
GGTCCAGTTTAGTCACGTGTTTGGCATGTCCAACCAGAAATTATTCGAGCTAGGAAATAGAAAATTTACACTGGAATTTCTTCAGTGCATCTGAGAGACTCCTTATAGGAAACATCTCTCGGTATTGGTGCGGGGAGGTGATACCCTGCTAGTATAGCCAGTCTAGTTTAATTTCACTAAATATTTCCACTATTTTCACCTGCACAACTTAGTGATTTAGTTTGCATTTGTTACATCAGATCATCCGATATTTGACATTAGTACTTTTGTTTTCAATCAATAAACTGGAGATAGATGTAATTCATCACAAGTTATTAACTGTTTTTATAGTTCTATTAGTCTATGTGTTCTGTGTGGCCGATGATATATTAAAGAAAGTAGCAAGCTGGTGAATCCGCCCTACTTATATCAATAATAGTTGATGGAAATATAAATTTTGCGATATATAACCAATTACTGCAATAGCGCCATACTCCTTGACTAGACCAGCCGGGGGTGTGAGTACACATTACTGCACCCTGACGTGTCTGTAAGGCCAAAATTCAAACCACCTACGACATATATGTGGGCTCGTGCCGCGGATTGAACCCGAAGAACGCCAGATATGCACATCTTACATAAAGAACGCTCTGGAGCTATGAATATTACAATCGACGCTTAGATATCGCTGGGGGCTCGCCAAACATCAACTTCGTCAACCACTACAAACAGCATCACATCGTTCCTGATAGCCGCTACTCCTGTCAACACCTGATTGTACTCGTCACCCGCCTGCACCTGTCACCTTAGATCACAGAACCCTCATCTGACAGCATATAAAACTGCTTAGCCTACACCTGTCTTCTGCCAGTACAGATCAAGTCAGACGTCATCTGCCTGCACTTGGCACCGTGGACATCACCTGCCTGCACTTGGCACCGTGGACATCACCTGCCTGCACGTGGCACCGTTGACAGCACCTGCCTGCACTTGGCACCGTGGACAGCACCTGCCTGCACTTGGCACCGTGGACAGCACCTGCCTGCACTTGGCACCGTGGACAACACCTGCCTGCAATTGGCACCGTGGACAGCGCCTGCCTGCACTTTTCAACACAGACATCACCTGTATGTGCCTGACACCATAGGCGACACTTTTAACCTACATTCGCATGTTCACTGCCTGTCACAAGCCGTAGAGACATCTTTCTGCTTACCTCACCTCCCAAGATACAACGCCCGCAGTCTTAACTCCACTGGACCACAAGCCAGCTGTATCAAGAGTGTATGGTTTTGAATGAAAGTCTCAATAAAACGCAAGGTGAGTGTTCGTTTTTGTATCTTGGTGGGTCAGTGTCCAATTTCCAGTGATCAGTCAATCAGTTAGCTATTATCATGTTGTACGAGTTACATAATTTTAGTCTTCAATAAAAGACATAGCTATTAAGACTCATTGACAGTGAGTTATTAGTATTTACATTCATTAAAAAGGTAGGAGATAATTTTCCGTAAAACGATAGGAAACCCGTCACAGGTTTTAAAATGTAAATTAACATTAGAAGAGAAAGTACCGAGAACAATAAATGTAAAGAACAATTAATCTGGCAAAGAAATTGTCCTCAACAGGACGCAACATATAAAATGCAAATGTACAGCCCACTCGCCTCCCCATCAACAATAGCGCCCCGACAGGGCAACCCTAAACACTCACCGACCATGTAAGTCAACATTTCCCTTAACACCGACCCATAAAAACCACCTTCCCGTGGTCGTCAATGATAGGAGTGAGACCTACATTGGTGTCCACACCGACTTAGCATAGTCGGCCCCATATTGGCACCTGTTAATCGGGCCAAACCCCTTACCAAGTGGCCTACCATAGCCCAGTGTAATGAACACGGTGGAAGCAAATGGGCAGCCTTATAGCCAGGTTGTAAGTTCAAATCGGTGGGGAAGAATTATATGTTGTTATGGTTTAGGTAAGGAATGTTTTAGGACCAAGCAAACTAGTAAATATGTTATCGCTGACCCTGTAACTAATCGAGTACACTCGGAGGCGGACGACCAAGGGCACCGCATGTTAGGACAAGAACAATAATTAACTTTGTATCACCCCCCGCACCAAATCGCACTCAGCCCCGGGCAGCTACCTAATGTCCCCGCCCTCCGAAACACAGGGGAGACTATTATAACTCGCCCATTTATCCGTGTCCAAGCTACGGCTGGATATTTTATTGTGAGCCCACACAGGTGGCTATATCTAAAGTCAACCTACCGCCCTCCGTAAATAGCTAACTCGCTAACGGAAAGGAAAATGAGCAATTATCCGCAACGCCTAATCCGCCGCTTCCAAGGAAGTTTACAATAATTACTGTAACCACTGAAAGGACCACACTGTATCCCATTGTCTATATGATGTATTTAGGCCAGACGCCACTGTTGTGAAGACCTGGCATTGTCACCTGAAACGGAAATAGACCCCTCCCCTTTATTGACTATATGGGAATTCCCCCTCACAAAAATGTAGGTGCATAGCGAGTTTATCGGGATACCTTGGGATATAAATTGAGTGCTAGTCACTGAATCAGGGTGTGAGACTGCGAATTCACTTTTAAAAAAAAACAACAACCCAAAAATATATCACTTTCCAGGTCTGATTAAGCTCCAACCATACGTCAATTGCAGTTTGTATGGCCCGCATAGTGTAACCTATGCCTATGGTGTACCGTAATTACCGCCGCTGTTCAGAAATCGCCACAATTGGCAATTATCTCAGAATGTTATGTCTATAATGCTCATAGTGCCCCAGAAATTTCTAAGGAAATTTATTTTATGCTTACGTCACTGAACTAAAACGTGCTCGTATTAAGCAAACGCCGGCCATGATTAAGAATAATCAACACATTGAAATGTACGCTTACTCTAGCTACTCGGTTTCGCATCCAGTATTTTGCAGTCGGTCACAGGGGAATTTAAACTAAATTCGCCGACCCCCTTCGCTTCTAACTTGTTTGGCGAACAAGTAGGACCTTTCTTAGAAAAGAAAAATAGAATGCCTTTAGCCAGGTACCCCCTTTACGGAGATAATAGTATGATATACCGAAAGAATTTCGTTACTAGAAAAATAAACGTATAATATGCCCCATGTAATAATTTTGCTAAACCTAGATCTATTTACTTGAACGGTATTAGTCAATCATACAAGAAGAAAAAACCATCTGTCAATTTAACACTTAGTCTCTAGTTCAATAGGTTGAAAGTCTATACACTCTCCAAAGAATGGAGATAAAAGTAACGAAAATTCGCGCCCCATGCTGCTGTAAATAACTTGTCTGTTGTGTTTAGCGCAACTCTAATTGAGTCTAATGCTCACTGCTTACGCCCCCCCCCCTAAAGTCTCACAATAATCGAGGTCCGATTGATAACTCAAAGTAATAAAATATAGCTCAATTATCTACCGCTAACTTTGATTTGAATAAGCTTATGTTGTCCTTAATACGCGTAAATTACGACCAGGGAAGTCATAAGAAATACATTTTATTTAGTTCTCTTTTTGAGTCATTTACTCGCTGTTACTTTTAATAGTTTAATAGTTCATTTAAAAACAAACAATATCTGAGGTTAAGTTTAACAGTGAATTCTTAAAGATATATAATACTCGTCGATATTATAATAGTTGTGCAATATTCTGGACTGATCTCTGATTCTTGGTCACGGCTTATCCGTTGATATGATCGGGCACTCAAATATTGCAAGAATGTGTGAGCGTGTATATAAATGCATGATTCTTTGTATTTTTTTATTCTTTTGCCTTTACTTTTGCATGCATTTATCTGTTTTGATTTTTCTATATTTACTATTGAGATATGTAAACTACTGTAGATTGTTAAATTTATGTACATCTATTTCCCTACTACCCCTGCACTTCCCATGCAGTTATAGGTTCGCAATACATATTGAGTCTTATAATTAGTCCTAATAGATTTCGTTACATGCGTAGCGAAATCTCAAAAGAGGGGAGATATGTGACGCTCGTCACATTTATTTTTAAACTAAGGAATTCGATGTTTGAAGATTTTAAAATTATAGGTCGAGATTTTACTGTCTCCTTGACCCTCTAGGTGGTGTAAGATAACTGAGATTGGAGGCCCAACCTCAATGCTCTCCCTTTCCTTCCCCTCCAGCCCTTGGATCTTTTATTGTGACATTGTCCTTTCAGATACTCAGTAAAGGGAAGCCCCGTCTTTGTTCAGTTTTGAGATAAGACCACACCCAGAGACCCATTCTTTCCTACCGCATCGGTCCTTCCCCCCTTTTCCTGGCAGGTCTATGACATAATTGCCATGCAAAGTGACCACCGTTATAGATTTCGGATAGTGTCAAACGCCCCGGAATGTTCCCCTCCGTAATTATAGTTTGGAAACTCAGTCCCTTGTGTCTTTAAGGGAACGGTTCAATGTTGGCCAATCAAAAGGTCCAGTTTAGTCACGTGTTTGGCATGTCCAACCAGAAATTATTCGAGCTAGGAAATAGAAAATTTACACTGGAATTTCTTCAGTGCATCTGAGAGACTCCTTATAGGAAACATCTCTCGGTATTGGTGCGGGGAGGTGATACCCTGCTAGTATAGCCAGTCTAGTTTAATTTCACTAAATATTTCCACTATTTTCACCTGCACAACTTAGTGATTTAGTTTGCATTTGTTACATCAGATCATCCGATATTTGACATTAGTACTTTTGTTTTCAATCAATAAACTGGAGATAGATGTAATTCATCACAAGTTATTAACTGTTTTTATAGTTCTATTAGTCTATGTGTTCTGTGTGGCCGATGATATATTAAAGAAAGTAGCAAGCTGGTGAATCCGCCCTACTTATATCAATAATAGTTGATGGAAATATAAATTTTGCGATATATAACCAATTACTGCAATAGCGCCATACTCCTTGACTAGACCAGCCGGGGGTGTGAGTACACATTACTGCACCCTGACGTGTCTGTAAGGCCAAAATTCAAACCACCTACGACATATAGTATAGTAAAAAAACTAAAATACAACGTAAACTGGTCACCAGTTCACATTTATATATATATTTTTTTTTGGTATTATATTCTGCCAGATCTAGTTTGTTTCAATAAATATTCCTCGTTAGTTTTTAGAGTTTTCTTTGTATTTTTCTATTATAACTTATTTTAGTTTAATTTTACTGTTAGTTTGTTTTAGACCCTCTTAGTTGGCCGTTACGACATTAAACTTAAGTCGCCTTGGGTAGAGCCGAGGCTGCGCAAACCAGGGAACCGCCCTTCGTCTCTAAGGAACCGGTCCCAACATATATATATATATATATATATATATATATATATATATATATATATATATTGTCACATATTAATAGTACCCGGTACCAATACACACCTCACTTTATTTTCTCTCAACGCGAACAAACTGGGTGGGGTAAATGCAATCCTCCCTATTTCCTTTATCGCGACGGCGCGAAAGAAAGACATGACTATTTAATGCATTAGAATTTCACTTATAGAGCGATTGCAATCACGTGACAATAGCGCGTGCTGATTGTTTACTTTGTCTAGTGGTGACAAATGACAGCCGTACTACTATAGCCTTAATTAGGTTTTATTTTTAAATGTCATCCCTTCAACAATATAAAGTAAAAAATATACAAAACACTGTCATGCGATTAAAATTAACATTCAAAGCTAAACTTTAAACCATTAAAATTCAATGGATTAGGTTCCGTAAATGCAGAAAATTTATTTGAAGATGCCGATTGTCGAAAGTTGACCTATCTTAACTTAAAATCTAAAAGTAAAGCATAAGGTGGGCTGTGCAATGTTTCACAAGAGCTTTTAAAAAACTATAAAATTTAGACTCAAATATTGTTTATTTCGTGGACGGACTAATAGGGACTAGAATGACAGTTAAATATCAAGATTTATGCAAACAAATTCTTTATAGTTTGCATGTAAAATTGATATGTTAAAAAAAATGTTATTCTCCATTATTACCATCATAGCAGCTATTTACATAATTACGTCACCAAAAAAACTTAAGCCACGTCTATTGCAATCGCTCTATAGGAATATACCATTGGAAAAGTACACAAGGGGAGATCATGTTAAGAGATCGTCATTAATTTTGTTATGGGCGGGTAGGTTAAACACTTACCTTTTATCCCTCCAGTAATGGACTGGCTCGGGCCGCTATTATGTATATAAGTTTGTGGGCTCTAAAACCATTAGTTTCTGAGCGAAGTTTTTCTGTTGACGCTTATGCGAATCCTAATTCCTTGCGGCATGTAAATATTGTATTTTATTCTTGTATATGAAATTCTTCAAGATCAACTATGTTTTCTGGATTGAATATTTATTTAATGATCTTACTACACCTCAGTACTGTTGTCAAGTATATGTCCAATTGTTGATAACATATTAAAATAATATCTACAAGTAGGCTACTGTGGTTTATTGAAAAAAGGAACGGTCGGATAGCTAAACCTTAGTTTGGACCCAGGGCAAGAGAGAGAGAGAGAGAGAGAGAGAGAGAGAGAGAGAGAGAGAGAGAGAGAGAGAGAGAGAGAGAGAGAGAGAGAGAGAGAGAGAGAGAGGTATAGATAAAAACAACATAATATTAAGTCTAACCTAGGACTAACGAGTGCATCTAGGCCTACTACACAGCTATGACGACTACAGGATAGTGGTAGTAACAATATATATTTATTGTTATGACTTCCATCCATCTTTTCTTAGAGAATGATTTAAATTAGTTGATATGTCATGCACCTTGGGCACCTCTTTTGATTTGGTTTATTTAGTCTAAATTCAATTTTTTTAAGCACACTATCCAGTAGCAAATCACCAAAATGTCGGGTATTTAAAACAGTATCAAATAATTTTTTATGCCATAGATTTAAAGAATCTAAGTTGCAAATATTGAACATAACTTGTGTAGAATGTCATAATTTGTCACTACAAAAGACTAGAAAGAACTAACTTGAAACTAAGTTATAAGACACGACGTCATTACCATCAAAAGTTTCTTTATGTCATCTAAATTTTAACCAACCCACTCGCGTGAGTCAAGACGACGTTTAAACGACATTTACTATCTTGTGAAATCTCTTAAACTACACTTGTCATATTCACCCCCTCCCCCTTCCCTTGCTGTACACGTTTTAGAATAAACCCTCTAAAGCAGTGGTTCTCAACCTTTTAAATGCCACGACCCTTTTATACAGTTTTTTTCAGTTTGTGGGACCCTTAACTTTAAAATTATTTTCTTTGCTACTGCAGTTCTTGCAAGAGCACACACCAGGAAGATCATCTTCCACAGCAAGTTTAATTCTGTATTTAGACTAAATAACCAGCAAGTAGCAAGGTTGAAGAAACTGTCTCACAAAGATATGGAAGAAGAAAAAGCAACAGTCTCAGTCAAAACTGTATATAACTGGAAACCGTTGTTTCAGAATTGTTTTACTGACATTGTAGAGAAATCAGCTCTCGCTTCCTCTTCGTTGTCGATAAGTTAGTTATATTATGAAGTTCTCTTGTATTGTCACGGGAACATCTTTAACTTTGACATTAGTAACATTATATATCTATTTAAAATATATATCGTACTCAAAATAAAGTTGACATATAGAGAACTGTGTTGACTTCGTTGTTTTGAATTTCGAGTTAAACTGCATAGAGTAAAAAAAAAAAGAGACCCCACCAGTGCCCTCACATGGGGGAGGGTAGAGGGGGACATATGCCCGGGGGCGGCACTTCTAGGGGGCGGCAAATTTAGCCTAAGTTCATACCATCCCTACCTTTACAACTGCAAGAAGAATAAATAACAAATAAATAATAATAATTGAATGCAGAAATGGGTTATAATCACGACTTTTGATTGGAAAAGGACACCCATCAATTTCTCTAAGGCTTTTAGTTTTGGCCCAAAAATTTTTTTTTCATTTCCACACCCTATTTATTGGAACGTAGACGAACTACTAGCAACATACCAGGAACAAGCTTCACTTTAAAATTGTTTTATTTTCAAGACCTCTTTTGCAGTATATTTTTTTAAAATTATTAATTAAACAACAATTAAACGAATGTATCAACTTCAGTTCTTTTTAGGATGATACAATTGCATACAAATCTAGTCGGCCTATACAAATTAATTATATGCGGCAAATCTGACTTATTAGTTCAACTTCGGATTGGTGGGGGGAGGGGGAAAGCAATGAGAGATAAAAATTTGAAAAAGGGGGCGGTGAGCCGAAAAAGGTTGAGAACCTATGCACTAAACAAAAAATTTACATTATGCAAGGGGGCGGCGCTGAAACTTTTGCTTTGGGGCGCCACAAAGGCTTGTGAGGGCCCTGGACCCCAGAATGTGACATTAAGATTTCGATATTTAAGTTGATATAACCTTAAGGCATGTAATAAGATTACGTATGCTGCTGACAATTCCAAATTGTTGATTTTCTTAGTTGGACACTGAACAATGGTCTGCTTTAGTCAAACGGTAACACATTTTTAAAATATTATTATAGTTTTTCCTTGTTGTGATTTAAATAACATCTTTTATCTAAAAGCAATGTTAATCTTTATTAAGGTAAACAGATATATATTTGGAATAGTATTTAGCTTTAGTTTGATATTTGTAATATTGTGTGATTTATTCTATGTCAAGGTACGTATCTGAATTTTATAAAGAAACATAGATATAAACACACAATTATATAGAGCTAACAACACAATAGTGTGTGAAATTGAATTAAGCACCGGGACTTTAATGTTGATTTTGAATGTTAAAAGCCAATTGCTGTAAAACGGTAAACCTGGATGATGCTCTTTTAATGAGCAGAACATGAGTTGTCTGAACATGTTAGAAAAGTGCAAACCTGGACATCCTTTTGTTACGTAAAGGTAAAAGTTGAATCCTGTTGACCGGTCCGTTGAAGTTTGTTGTGTCTACGTGGACTGAGATAATCTTGTTTGTTGTCCTAACTCCCACCCTCATAGGTGGGCTAGACTGGTGTCTTGTGTATTAGAGTAGAGTGTGTTGACAGGTTGAGTCTGAAGCAGACGTGTCAATAAATATTTCATCAGCTCGTATTTCTGTTTATTTGTGTTATTTTATTATTAAAAATGGTTTTCTTTTGATTAACAAGTTTCTTCCATTGACTTCAAATTGTATGACGCTTAGAAAAAACAACCCAAGACAACAGCACGTAATAATTTCAAATATTCATCAAAATGCAAGACTTGACTAAAAACAATAATAAGATGGACCGCTTGCTTTAATATTTCTGCAATTTAATGACTCGAATGACTTCTTCTTGGAATTCCCGATTCTCTTTCGTATTCAGTTTTATTTAATCGCTATGATTTTCTCAATGAAAAATTAAAATCAAAAGATGTAAACAGCGGAAACAATTTGATAAACGTAGGAGGTATAAGTAATTTAATACAGCGTTATTGGAAGCGCACGAAAAAAGGACATATTATTATAAGCTCTAAACCATGGGCCATTTTGTTAATAGTTGAACTAGCCGCAGGACCATCTGGCCTCACTTTAAGAATGAATGAAGATATATCTAACTTTGATTACTATACACGAGATTAAATTGGTTAATAATGATGAAAAATCTCAGATTCCATAACAGGCTGTTTTTTATTAACTGTACGTAAAAGACACAACTATCTTTATATTTTCCTTTTTTTTTATTTTTATAACTAGCCGCATTGTTATGCCAGCTAACTTTTTTTGTTTAAGATTTTCGCAAATCTGATTTAATTATCATTAGCCTAGAAGTTTAAAATTTATTTAAACATTGAATCTTATCTTTTACTAAAACTATTTGTCGCAATGCTTCATTGATTCAAATTTTAAGATACACAAATTGATCAAATGTCGATATTATCTTATTAAATATTGTTAGGGATTTAAATTTTCTTTTGCACAGTTTTCCTGTTTTCTGCTTGTCCTAACTGGTGTGTTATTTAAATCATCCGATGGACAGGCCTACAAATAGTAAGTAACCATTCTTTATTATTTCCTTAATTTCTACTAGTCCTTGTTTATTAAATTATAATGTTATAAATATTAAGTCTATCGGTATTGATTTAAAAAAAAACGCTCTACTTTAAAAAAATAACTTTCTTTTGATTTGTTTATGTTTTTATCTTGTAACATGTGAAGGCATGTTATAAAATCGGCCGTTGGTTCAAATCCCTTTGTAAACACATATCTATTTTTGCCTTTAAAAAAACGGACAAGTCTTCCGGCTATTACGTCCAGGTTGTAACGATGTTCATAGGGGGATGATAGAGAGGGGCACACCAAGATCCTGTCCCCGCGGCACGCCGATAAGGCATGTTACGTAACCTAGGGTATGGTCTCTACAGTACATGCACTACACTTCTCTCCCCACATTCGGATCTTTATTGAGGTGGATCGGTCGTTTACGTGCACTGTCTTCTGGTAGCACAAATTCAAGGCTATAGGTCATCCATGCACCAGGGCGGGGTTGGGGCGAACTGCTGTTCGCATTGCTTCCTCCCCACCGACTTGGAGCCTCTTGGCCATGCAATGAGACCTCGGGCGCGCATCAGAGGCTGTCCCCCATGGGTTAGCTCAACAGCGTTCTCTTAACGAAAACGTATCGGCGGTTTGCACACTTCGCCAGTTATGAGGTCCATGTGTGGAGAAGTAAGTAAATATCAGTAAATACAAACACGAGTCTTATGGTCACCGGACATAAGCTAGACTGGTCAAACATGTTTATAAAATGACCATTCAAACGATACAATATTATGTGTGGCCATTCAAAAAATTAAGTTTTATGTGTGGCTATTGAAACTATTAAATTATGTCTAGCCATAGAAATGATTAAATTCTAAGTGTAGCTATTCAAACTATTAAATTTTATGTAGCCATAGAAACAATTAAATTTTGTGTGTAGCCATAGAAACAATTAAATTTAATGTGTAGCCATTGAAACGATTAAATTCTAAGTGTAGCTATTCAAACTATTAAATTCAGTTACACTAGAACTATGATCTCTTTTTGATAATAGGAAACTTGTTTTTCGAAATACATTTCAGCCCGTATCAGAGCAATGCATACTACCCAATGAACTACCAAGGTCAACCTTATGAAACTAGTCCATGTAATGACCTACTTTGTAAAAAAAACGAGTGTTGTATAGAAACGTACAAGGGACCTATTTGTATTCAGCTTAAGAAAAATTTGGAAAATGGCCAAGGTAATAAGTTGTAGTTTTTAAGTTCACAAGGACATAATTAAAAGTAGGGATGTTAAAACCGTTTTTTTTTTTCAAAACCGGTTTTCGGTTCTAATATATATGTATATGGCATCCTTCCATCCTCAAGGGACGATGGCGCAGTCTCCTTTTTCTCTGCCTCTCGCCTTTCTCCTGGCTCGTTTCTCTTCACTTCTTTCTGTGAGGGTGGCTTCTGCAGCTTGAGTGCCCTCTCGCACCTTGGACCGCCAGGAGGTGCGTTCCCCAGCAAGGCTCTCCCACGTTTCGGGCTCACTGCGTGCCAGTAATAAGTCTTTTTTGCAAACGTCTTTGAAACGCAGGCAAGGGCGACCTCTCTTTCTTGTTCCGGCTGCCAGCACTCAATACAGCAGGGCTCTTGGGATACGTTCCGCACCTATCCTGTGACAAGGCCTATCCATCGCAGGCGCCTCTCACTCAAGATTGAGTTTATTATCAGCATGTGGCTTCTCCTGAGCAGTGACTCTTTCCTGCCATTTGATGTGGAGTATCCTGCGCAGGCATCGCAGGTGATAGCTATTGAGCTGCTTTATTTGCTTAGCGTAAGTAGCCCAGATCTCGCTTCAATAGAGGAGTGTGCTTTGCACACAGGCCTGGTAGACAGAGATTTTTGTCCTATCAGTGAGTTGAGCATTATCCCATACTCTTTGGTTGAGCCTTGCCATTAAAGATACTGCCTTGCCGATTCTGGTTTGAATTTCTTTTTCCAAGGACAGTGAGCTTGAGATGTTGCTGCCAAGGTAAGTGTAGTCCAGACAACATCCAAAGTGTTTCCCTCAATGGAGATTGCTGGGAGGCATTCTGTACCTTGCCTCATAATATTGGTCTTTTTTAAGCTTAGTTTATGGCCAAATTCTTTGCACGCCTCCGAGAATCTACTGACCAGTTGCTGGAGCCCTTCCTCTGTATGTGAAACAAGAGCTGCATCATCAGCGAAAAGCAATTCTCTGATTAATATCTTTGGTTCTTATAAAACCGGTTTAAAACCCGATTTCGGTTTCCTCGGTTTGCCAAGTTTGGCACGCGTGCCGCCGGGTTGCCGAGCCCTGATCTAAAGTACCTAACATTAGACATTCGTCTCTCTTCAGCCAGTCAAATCTCTCACATTCATTTTAGCCTAATTTTTTTGTGGTCAATACTTTTTTTTCATATTGTGTAAATAATAAAGGTTACATTTTTAATTTTTAATTTATTTGGTTAAAAAAAGGGGGGGGGGGGTCGGCGTGAGGTAAAATTTCGACAACTTTGGCACGCGTTCCTTAGGTTAAGTTTTATATTTTTTTCCTTTCAGTAAAACAAGCCTCCACTGGTTAAAACACCACTGGTTAAAACACCATTTGTTAAAAACACCACCGGTTAAAACACCATTTGTTAAAACATCACTATTGCTAGTTTGTGTGATGAAAAAACATGACTATTTTATTGTTGATTGCAGAGATGTGTACCAGACTTAAGAAATGTTCCAGCCACAGCGGTTGTCCCGCTGAATCTGGTTGTTGTCAAATGGTGTTGGACATCACCTATGCCACCACTCCGAACACCTACGCTACAAACACCTACGGCTACAGTAGCGACAACAACGGCTACAGTTCCAACAGCTACGGCTACAGTAGCGGCAACAACGGCTACAGCTCCAACAGCTACGAGTACTACAACTCCGGCAACTATGCCTCCATACATTCCTATTCTGATGCATCAAATTTTAAGAACGGCGTCTGTGTGTCCTCCAGTCCTCTTGGCGCTAGTAAGTTTCAAAACTACAATGTGATTGATTAATAGAACAAATCATTTCATTTAATAGCGTTTTCGCAATTCCGGAAATCCATCCAGCATTCGGACACGGAATGGGTTATCTAAACAAATCAGGAAGACCAGTAGCTTAACATCATTTAATACGCGATTAAAAATGCTAGACTTCTAGAAAAAAGACTAGACTCAGACCACGGATAGTAATATAATATAAGATAATAAGCATGAATTAAAACAAATTCATAAAAATACACAAAATGAAGTGTATATATTAAAAATAAAAAGCATTTATCTAGTATGTATTATATGCCATCTACCGCAATCAGCTTTCTATATTTGAATGTTATTGTATTTTTAGCTTGTTTTGAACCTGTCGATGGTATTGGTGCTGACAACTGTCCTTGTTTAGCCCCGAATATATGTACTAAATTTCTGGAACCCTATACACATGGTGAGTGTTATAGATTTCTTATAGATTCCCGCAAAGAACACTTCGTTCTCCCAACTCATTGCTTTTGGAAAAGCCCAGTTTCTCTCTGACAACCGTTGGCCTTAGAGAAGGTTCTCAACGGGGGGTGGTGAGAAGCTTTACGGGGGCGCTGACATTCCCGGGGGCGATTGGGGGGCGGTGAAGGGCAAGTGGGCGGTACAAAAGTACCTGATATATTTTGACACCTCAGCTATTTGAATCGATTAGTTTTTGGATGAAATGTGCTGTAAACGCAAACTAAATATCTGATATCCCCTAACAGTATGCCTACATATTACATATAAGATAAGATAAGATAAGATTGCTTTATTGATCCAAATGAATGGAAAATTGACTTGATTACATAAATTCCGTCTTTCAGCATACCTAAAACAATATTAAAGAACCATTTGTACTCAAACACATTAGACATTCACGCACACTATCATACCATTTATCATACAAGAAAAAAAAGTAGGCCTATTATTTAGGAGTCAGCTATTGAGCCATTGTATTTCCTGGCTGAAAGGTGATTCTTTTGAAAGAGTCTCACTGACAGTGGAACAAAAGAGTTCCTAAATCTCTCTGTTCTTGCCCTTATTGAAAGAAGCCGACCACTTCGACTAGATATTAATAAGAAATAGTAATCGCAGTGACTTTTGAAACTTTTCGATGAAGTATGGGTCTGTATTTGGCAAATATAGTGTGCGGCCGGCTGGGCCTGTGGTTAGTTCACCGGACTGTCGTCTTAACATCTGCTAATATTAATGATATTTTGATCTGAGCTAAACCGAGATTTCTTTAATGTGTTTCAGACTAACTTGCCGTGAATAATACCGTTGTTAAGCGGTAAAGATAAGTAAAGTAGTGATCATACAAACTGGGTAGTAATTGTAATGCTTGAAAATATACATATAATTTTTTAATCATATAATATCTATGTAATTTTCAAATACTTTTTACAGTTTGATCATTTCAAAGTTATAAATTGTAAGCCATTTATTTTTTATAAAAGAAAAAACAAACAGAAATATTAGCTCAAATAAAACGGGCTAATTATCTCAGTTTAATTAAAAAATGTTTACACATTTGATTCAATAGTGATGCCGAACAAGTTCTGCTTTGTAATATAACAAATATTACTGATTATTAGACCTAAGGCTTTTGCAACCAAAATGAAATAAACATAGACAAATTCCTAGCAACACACGAGGATAACGATTCACATTAATATTGATTTATTTAAACCTTTTGTTTAAGCAATTTTTTGATCTATTAATTCTTACAATATGTTTCGTTTTCAGTTTTTTTAAAGATAATTAATCACACAAAAAGTCTAGTCCGCCTAAAAAAATTGCATTGCGGAAACTATGGTGCAGATGGTCGGAAAGGGGGTGGGGAGTGGGCGATAAAAGAAAGTTGGAGGGGGGGGGACGGTGAACGGAACACAATTGTAAAAGGGGGCGGTGAGCCGAAAAAGGTTGAGAACCTTTGCCTTAGAGCCTTCTTAGTATCCGGTCCAAAGGTGTATAATGTACTTCCCGTTCAAATCAGGCTAACAAGCTCTATTGATACTTTCAAAAAGAACTTAAAAACTCATTATTTAAAGATTTACCTTAGTTAACATTTAACATGCTTTAGACCCCTACAGTCTTACCGAAAAGAAAAGTTATCATTCAAGTTTTTATTGTAATAGTATTTTTTTCTTTCGCTCTCAACAAAACACATTGTAATCATTCGTTTTTCCGTCATTTTGACGGGCATAACCACTAGTATATATATATATATATATATATATATATATATATATATATAATATATAAAAACAAACAAACTCACGGTAATTATATATCTTGATGATTATTATTTATTTCCATCCTAAAGATTATATACTTAATACGTTTATGACAGAGTAACATTATTATTCGCTACGACAGAGGTAGGCAACCTGCTGTCACGCATGCCAGACTTGGCACGCGGTGGACCCGAAAAAGGCAATTTTAGTCTCTTCCACAAGAAAATAATTGCTAAAGCATGATATCGTTTTGGGTGTTTGCACGCTGAATGACGTAGAAACCCTACATTGGCACGCTGAATGACGTAGAAACCCTACATTGGCACGCTGAATGACATAGAAACCCTACATTGGCACACTATTAACAAAAGGTTTCCAACCTTTGCACTACGACTACTTCTAGAATTAGTCATTATTTTCGGACTCATTTTACATTTGACTGTGTTAACTTAAAAGCAAACAAAGCTTCTGGTCCAGATGACATACCAGCAAGACTGCTTAAAGAACTAACCAATGAAATATCTCTAATCTTTAAAATACTTTTTCAAGCCTCTCTAAACCAGGGCAAAGTGCCCAGAGATTGGAAATTAGCTAATGTACCCCCTTTTCAAAAAAGGAGATAAATCTGACCCCGGTAATTATAGACCTGTTTCTCTAACCAGCATAACATGTAAATTACTTGAACATATAATATATAGTAGTATAGTAAATCATCTAGACAAACTTAATGCACTGTGCCCACACCAACATGGCTTCAGGAAAAATAGATCATGTGAGACTCAATTAATAGGCCTAATAGATGACTTTTCAAAGGGATTAGATAATAACAACCAAATTGATGCTATATTACTAGATTTTTTTAAAGCATTTGATAAAGTTAATCATTTTAGTCTACTAAAAAAACTTTAATATTTTGGCATCTCTGGTCCCTTACATCAGTGGATTCAGGACTTTCTTATAGATAGAGAACAAACAGTGATAATAAATGGCTCTAAGTCATCACCAGTAACTGTAAACTCAGGAGTTCCACAAGGAACTGTTCTAGGACCCCTACTATTTCTAATTTATATTAATGATCTGCCAAATTGCATCAACACAGGAACAAAAGTAAGATTATTTGCCGATGATTGCATAATTTATAGAATAATAAAGACAGGAAAAGATAATGAACTTCTACAAAAAGACCTAGATGAACTACAAAAATGGGAATCAAACTGGAGTATGTCTTTTCACCCAGAAAAATGCCAAGTAATAAGGGTATCCAAGAAAAAGAAACAAATAATAGCAAACTACTTCATTCATGGTAAAGAACTAACTTAAACTAGCAATGCTAAGTATCTAGGAGTAATAATAAATGATACGTTATCTTGGAACCCTCATATTAATGAAGTAATTAAAAAATCAAACAAAACATTAGGGTTCATAAAAAGGAACTTTTACAAATGTAATAAGAACATAAAACTAAAATGCTATCTCACATAAGTTAGGCCTATACTAGAATATGCAGCACCTGTATGGGACCCATCAACTAAAGAAAACATTAAAAAAATTAGAACAAATTCAAAAAAGAGCTGCAAGGTTCATAACTAGTGAATATTCCCAATTAACAAGAGTAACACCATTAGGCAAATCATTAAAACTAGAAACACTAGAAGACAGAAGGGCAACGAGTAAAGAAGTAATAATACATAAGGCATTAAACTCTAATTTAGAAATACAACACAATGACAACCTGTTGCAAAGCTCAGATAAACATAAAGACAAAAACACTTTCCTTGTCCCTTATGCGAGAACAAATGCATATAAGTACTCTTTCTTCCCGAGTGGCATTCGGGCATGGAATAGGTTGCCTGAACAAACTAGGAAAACCAGTAACTTAACATCATTTAAAACATTAATAAAAATGCAAGACAAGACTCGGACCACAGATGAGCGTAGGACGCTATAATCTTCTTTATAGAAGGAGCGTCTGTAATGTATAAGATAAGTAAGATAAGGTAATTGTTAGATTTCTTATAGATACCAAACATTAGAAGCAATTATCGTTCATTAAAAATTACTGCACTTTAATGTATGATTGAGCAAAATATTGAATTTGACACTAAAGACCGCGTTTTGGTACATCTGCAGTAAAAAAAAAATATCGTAAAACATTTCGCTGTACATCAGTGAAAATTACCTATTGTGACATTGGTGTTTTCCTTGTTGTTACTTTGATGTTGTTCCTTTGTTGTAAACTTTAATGTTGTTCCTTTGTTGTGAACTTTAATGTTGTTCCTTTGTTGTGAACTTTAATGTTGTTCCTTTGTTGTTACTTTGATGTTGTTCCTTTGTTGTGAACTTTAATGTTGTTCCTTTGTTGTGAACTTTTATGTTGTTCCTTTGTTGCAAACTTTAATGTTGTTCCTTTGTTGTGAACATTTATGTTGTTCCTTTGTTGTAAACTTTAATGTTGTTCCTTTGTTGTGAACTTTTATGTTGTTCCTTTGTTGCAAACTTTAATGTTGTTCCTTGTTGCTACTTTGATGTTGTTCCTTTGTTGCAAACTTTAATGTTGTTCCTTTGTTGTAAACTTTAATGTTGTTCCTTTGTTGTGAACTTTTATGTTGTTCCTTTGTTGCAAACTTTAATGTTGTTCCTTGTTGCTACTTTGATGTTGTTCCTTTGTTGCAAACTTTAATGTTGTTCCTTTGTTGTAAACTTTAATGTTGTTCCTTTGTTGTGAACTTTAATGTTGTTCCTTGTTGCTACTTTGATGTTGTTCCTTTGTTGCAAACTTTAATGTTGTTCCTTTGTTGTAAACTTTAATGTTGTTCCTTTGTTGTGAACTTTAATGTTGTTCCTTTGTTGTGAACTTTAATGTTGTTCCTTGTTGCTACTTTGATGTTGTTCCTTTGTTGCAAACTTTAATGTTGTTCCTTTGTTGTAAACTTTAATGTTGTTCCTTTGTTGCAAACTTTAATGTTGTTCCTTTGTTGTGAACTTTAATGTTGTTCCTTGTTGCTACTTTGATGTTGTTCCTTTGTTGCAAACTTTAATGTTGTTCCTTTGTTGTAAACTTTAATGTTGTTCCTTTGTTGTTACTTTGATGTTGTTCCTTTGTTGTGAACTTTTATGTTGTTCCTTTGTTGCAAACTTTAATGTTGTTCCTTTGTTGCAAACTTTAATGTTGTTCCTTTGTTGTGAACTTTAATGTTGTTCCTTGTTGCTACTTTGATGTTGTTCCTTTGTTGCAAACTTTAATGTTGTTCCTTTGTTGTAAACTTTAATGTTGTTCCTTGTTGCTACTTTGATGTTGTTCCTTTGTTGCAAACTTTAATGTTGTTCCTTTGTTGTGAACTTTAATGCTGTTCCTTGTTGCTACTTTGATGTTGTTCCTTTGTTGCAAACTTTAATGTTGTTCCTTTGTTGTGAACTTTAATGTTGTTCCTTTGTTGTTACTTTGATGTTGTTCCTTTGTTGTGAACTTTTATGTTGTTCCTTTGTTGCAAACTTTAATGTTGTTCCTTTGTTGCAAACTTTAATGTTGTTCCTTTGTTGTGAACTTTAATGTTGTTCCTTGTTGCTACTTTGATGTTGTTCCTTTGTTGCAAACTTTAATGTTGTTCCTTTGTTGTTACTTTGATGTTGTTCCTTTGTTGTGAACTTTTATGTTGTTCCTTTGTTGCAAACTTTAATGTTGTTCCTTTGTTGCAAACTTTAATGTTGTTCCTTTGTTGCGAACTTTAATGTTGTTCCTTTGTTGCAAACTTTAATGTTGTTCCTTTGTTGCAAACTTTAATGTTGTTCCTTTGTTGTGAATTTTGATGTTGTTCCTTTGTTGTAAATTTTGATGTTGTTCCTTTGTTGTGAACTTTAATGTTGTTCCTTGTTGTTACTTAGATGCTATTTCTTGTTGTAAACTTTGATGTTGTTCCTTGTTGTGAACTAGGGCGTTGTTACGTCCTCCCAGCTTCTGTGATTAGCCCCACTGAGACACTGGATTAAAAATATAATTATTCCAATTCATCGTACGAAACCAGTAGATGTGCCCCAGAAACCTGACAGAGAAACCCAGAAAAAAGAAACTGTACACACACAGTAATCCCACTCTCACTATCACGGCTGGTCCTTGGGATTGTTCACCCGACTGTCACCCGAGACGTGACGGGTTCTATCCTTGTCGCCGACCGATCCCTGCCGCCATGCAGGAGTTTTGGGCCTAGTGGACATAAAATTCTTCTATCTAGATGGAACGTCTTATCTTATCTTATACATTACAGACGCTCCTTCTATAAAGAAGATTATTGCGTCCTACGCTCATCCGTGGTCCGAGTCTAGTCTTGCATTTTTATTAATGTTTTAAATGATGTTAGGTTATTGGTTTTCCTGGTTTGTTCAGGCAACCCATTCCATGCCCGAATGCCACTCGGGAAGAAAGAGTACTTATATGCATTTGTTCTCGCATAAGGGACAAGGAAGGTGTTTTTGTCTTTATGTTTATCTGGGTTATGTTTTAGGTATGCTGAGAAGAACGGAATTTATGTAATCAAGTCAATTTTCCATTCATTTGGATCAATAAAGCAATCTTATCTTATCTTTATCTTATCTTAAATTAGAGTTTAATGCCTTATGTATTATTACTACTTTACTCTTTGCCCTTCTGTCCTCTAGTGTTTCTAGGTTTAGTGATTTGACTAATGGTGTTACTCTTGTCAATTGGGAATATTCACTAGTTATAAACCTTGCAGCTCTTTTTTGAATTTGTTCTAATTTTTTAATGTTTTCTTTAGTTGATGGGTCCCATACAGATCCTGCATATTCTAGTATAGGCCTAACTAATGTGAGATAGCATTTTAGTTTTATATTCTTATTACATTTGTAAAAGTTCCTTTTTATGAATCCTAATGTTTTGTTTGATTTTTTAATTACTTCATCAATGTGAGGGTTCCAAGATAACTTATCATTTATTATTACTCCTAGATACTTAGCATTGCTAGTTTGAGTTAGTTCTTTACCATGAATGAAGTAGTTTGTTATTATTTGTTTCTTTTTCTTGGATACCCTTATTAGTTGGCATTTTTCTGGGTGAAAAGACATACTCCAGTTTGATTCCCATTTTTGTAGTTCATCTAGGTCTTTTTGTAAAAGTTCACTATCTTTTCCTGTCTTTATTATTCTATAAATTATGCAATCATCAGCAAATAATCTTACTTTTGTGCCTGTGTTGATGCAATTTGGCAGATCATTAATGTAAATTAGAAATAGTAGGGGCCCTAGAACAGTTCCTTGTGGAACTCCTGAGTTTACTGTTATTGGTGATGACTTAGAGCCATTTATTATCACTGTTTGTTCTCTGCCTATAAGAAAGTCCTGAATCCACTGATGTAAGGGACCAGAGATGCCAAAGTATTTAAGTTTTTTAAGAAGACTAGAATGATGAACTTTATCAAATGCTTTTGAAAAATCTAGTAATATAGCATCAATTTGGTTGTTATTATCTAATCCCTTAGACAAGTCATCTATTAAGCCTATCAATTGAGTCTCACATGATCTATTTTTTCCTGAAGCCATGTTGGTGTGGGCACAGTGCATTTAGTTTGTCTAGATGATTTACTATACTACTATATATTATATGTTCAAGTAATTTACATGTTATGCTTGTTAGAGAAACAGGTCTATAATTTCCGGGGTCAGATTTAGATCCTTTTTTGAAAAAGGGGGGTTACATTGGCTAATTTCCAATCTTTGGGCACTTTGCCCTGGTTTAGAGAGGCCTGAAAAAGTATTTTAAAGATTGGAGATATTTTATTAGTTAGTTCTTTAAGCAGTCTTGCTGGTATTTCATCTGGACCAGAAGCTTTGTTTACTTTTAAGTTGGTTAGGAGTTGTTTAATGCCTTTTTCATCTACATTTATATTTCCTATCTCTTCTAGTTTGTTTAAATTTATGAATATTTCTTTGTCACCTGGATTTGAAAAAGATGATGCAAAGTGTGTGTTTAGGATATTAGCTTTAGTTTCATTATCATTATAAGTTTTGTTGTTTTGGCCTTTTAGTGGAGCTATGCCTGTAGTGTCCATTTTTCTTGATTTAATGTAGGACCATAAGTTTTTATTATTATCTTTAGAAATTACATTGTTTACATATTCATTCTGCAGCTGTCTGCTTAGTTTCAGAGTTAAGTGTTTAATTTTTAGGTATTTTTTATGTAGTCTAATTGAATTAGTTGCCTTAAACTTTTTGAATAGATTTTCTTTTTGTTTACACAGTTTCTTTAGTTTAGTGTTAAACCAACATTTGTAAAACTAATAATAATATGTCAAAACCCATTCAACTCTTGTTTTTAACTCCACGTCACAAAAATCAACACATTTATGAAATTTAAAAAAAAAAATTGTTCAGTAAACATACATTTTTATTAAAAGCGTTGGTTGATGGAAAATGTAATAATTATATTTTTAATTATTAAATTATGTGTTGTTGATGTTTTTTTTTTTTTGTTCAACCAGGAACTTGCACAGATCCATCGCCAACAACAACAACAACAACAACAACAACAACAACTACAACAACTCAAATAGAAATAACAACAGATTAAGCAACATAATAATGATTATGTTTCTGCTGCCTTTAGTTCTTATTCCTACATCAGATGAGTGTATTGGAATAAAGAATTAAATTTCTTGCAATATTGTGTTTTCATACTATTACATTTTTATCTTTGGACATTTCATGTTAATTTCAGTGTATTTTTGTGATCTGGCTCTCTATCTATCCATCTATGCATCGATCTATTTATGTAACTATCTATCTATCGATCAATAGTCGGGGTGATGATAATGCGTTTCCATCGATTTCGTCGAGGACCATCCTATGTCAGAGTTAGTTGACTAGTATGACTTGGATGAGATTTGGATTTAAGTGAGGAAGAGTTGCGCAGCGTCATCCTCACTCTCTCGTCCAGGCCTCACTTTACCCAGTAGCAAGACGTGGTCAAGACGACTGGAGTAGAGACTGGATGCAGAGAATGACCAGGGCATTCTACGTGTCATGCCGAGATCTTTGCGTTCCACCACACATTGCTGGCAATCACCTTTCAGCCCGTTGATCAGCTAGTGATTCCTCCGCGCTGTCCGTCGAATTCCAGTCTTCACATGCATAGAAGACAAGCCTGATTAACCAGTGTTTTAAGGCCCTTTTTGGTTACCCTCATCTGGTTTACCCTGCCAGTCGAAGCCGTTTCCCGGGGTGCAGCTACTTGAAGCCACAGAGGAGAGCTGGGT
The DNA here is from genome assembly GCA_949126835.1 of Anisus vortex. Classification (NCBI taxonomy): domain Eukaryota; kingdom Metazoa; phylum Mollusca; class Gastropoda; family Planorbidae; genus Anisus; species Anisus vortex. The sequence goes on from OX421497.1 coordinate 43,736,797, forward strand.
GCCAGGTGGGGACCAAAGTTGGGTGAACTGTTCTTAGAGGTAAACGACATGTCCACCTCACAAGAGATGCTACCCCTCCCAGAGCACCCCATACACCCCAAAACAATATGGACGCTTCACTAATTGGTGTGTCATCCTTGCGTTCCAATTTCAGCATATGTACTGCATTAACAGATAGATAAGTAAACATAGAATACGTTTTCATGTCAAACACGCATACTATATTAATATATGTATTCAGCATCAGAATGATAATCGAATTTTTTACACATATAGTAAACATAACGTCAAAGTAATTAGCTCAATATTAACACATTATGCCTTTTTTTTCTGGTAAAAGGGAGGGGCCCGACAAGAAAGAAAACAAATTATAGCCATTTGAGATTGGTAATTTCTGACATCAAAGGGGCGAGACGTCATTAACTGGAAACTGGTGCAAGAGAAATTCTTATCGCAACGTATTTTAACCCTTAACCCGGTTCTTTATCTTTAGTGTACAAAAAATGGTTCAATATGTTTTTATTGGGACATGCTAAGTTAACTTTTTCCTGTCTGTAAAGCGTCACTTCAGTAAGGGGCTCATGACATTTCTTACCTTAGCAATGCTAAATCTAGAATTTGTTTACATTTCTTTTTAAAAGGAAGACCGTTTTTGTAAGCTCAAAATTTGAACAACTTATTTGAATACTATATACTACCACAAACTCAATTTTGAGAAGAAAAAAAACAACTCTTCAGATGGCCACATAAAAATGATTTAACACACTGACGAGAGTTAAGACCAATTAGTAGCAAAATATTTTTGTTAAAGTTATTATGGAAAAGCAAATTTTTATCAAAATTCAGAACAGCATTTTCTATCTTTAGAAGAACGGTGGCCGCGCGTTCGACTGGCGTACCAACGGTCACGGGTTCGAATCCCTGTGAAGGCTAGAATTTTTTCCTTGTTCTGGAGGATGCCCCTGAGCCTACCCAGCTCCAATGGGTACCTGACCTTAGTTGGGGTAAAGTAAAGGTGGCTTTTCATTGCTGGCCACACACAATCACCTAGTAGGCTACACCGTGGCCACAGAAACTGGTGAACGCTGCTTCACGGGCCCTATGATCAATTTTGTCCAAAGGGTATTTTACTTTTACTCTACTATTTCTATCTTTAGAGCTAGTAACTTTCTAGTTGCTATTTCTATCTCTAGAGCTAGTAACTTTCTAGTTGCTATTTCTATCTCTAGAGCTAGTAACTTTCTAGTTGCTATTTCTATCTCTAGAGCTAGTAACTTTCTAGTTGCTATTTCTATCTCTAGAGCTAGTAACTTTCTAGTTGCTATTTCTATCTTTAGAGCTAGTAACTTTCTAGTTGCTATTTCTATCTTTAGAGCTAGTAACTTTCTAGTTGCTATTTCTATCTTTAGAGCTAGTAACTTTCTAGATGCTATTTCTATCTTTAGAGCTAGTAACTTTCTAGTTGCTATTTCTATCTTTAGAGCTAGTAAATTTCTAGTTGCTATTCTATCGTTATAGATAGTAACTTTCTAGTTGCTATTTCTATCTTTAGAGCTAGTAAATTTCTAGTTGCTATTCTATCTTTAGAGCTAGTAAATTTCTAGTTGCTATTCTATCGTTATAGATAGTAACTTTCTAGTTGCTATTTCTATCAAAATAAAAGATAAAAGATTGACAATTTGTTTAATGTCTATACATTGTTTTAGGTTTATATATTTCATTGTCTCTGTTCTTGAATAAATATCACAACTATCACAAAAAGAAGAAAGGCCATAGGATTCACATTGAGTGTTAGACCCTATCATACATTTAGGCGAAGAAAGACATGCCGTCGATGTTGGAGTATTACCATCTGCGTGGTGGTATGTTGTAGCAGAGTGGTTAAAATTAGAAACACTTCAATAAATCGATGACTTTAATAAGATGGACCGCTTGCTCTATTTTTAGAGCTTATACGTTCTTTTTTTTATTTATCCAATAACGCTGTCTTAAATGACTTTTACGCACCTACGTTTGCCTAAATGTTTCCACTGTATAGGGCGTTTTCAATCACGTGACAAAAAGCAAGTGATTTGTGTTTGCTTTTTGTAATGGTGTACAATAAATAATGGCCGCTGTATTAATAAAGTTTCGTATAGGCTCGAGCTTTTTTTAAATGATGTGTTGTGTTTTAAGTCTTATTAAGATTTAAGCTGTATTATGTATGTTAAATAAAATAGGCTATTTTATTATTATCATAGACATAGATCATAGACGATGTGAGCCTATTAGTGACTTGACTAGATAGCCTATTCACCCAACACTATCACTTGACATCGTAGCCTAGCCTACGAAACATTAAAAGTGTAGGCCTATAAAGTGAAATTGAAAGTGTAAATAGGTCTAGCCGGCCCTAGCCTAATCACATTAATCAATTAATATACAGTACTACTATTTACCTCCTTATTTTTGAGTAGGATAGCCAATATTCAGATGTGAATTTCGCATGATAAAGAAGTACTTCACTTTCACCACGTTACATTTGTATCTCAAGTGGGTTCTTTATTTACACAAATACGTCACCAAAAACCTAAGCCAAGCCCACTAAGAACGCTCTATACAACTTTCGATTTTTATTTTTATTTTTCATTGAGAAAATCATAGCCATTAAATGAAACGAAAGTGCACAGTACAAAATGGAATCGGGAATTCCGAAATGAAGTCTTTTGAATCATCAAAAAAACAGAAATATTTAAGCAAGCGGTCCATCTTTGGTAAAACTTTTTTTTTATATTTCTAAATAATATCATAATTATAAAAAAAACAACAGAAAAACTAATATCTTTAAAATCCTCGGTTTGGAACAAAATTTGCGGGCTAGATCTGTTTGAGGCTGGGAAAAAAAAGATAAACACGTGCACCCCTTACAATGCCATCCGTGGCTTCGCCCCTAGCTACAATAGGACATCACAAAATAGATATATATATATCTTTGTATCTCTATAATATCTTATATCTTATATATTATATATAATATAGGGCGGTGGAAACGAATGTAAGACAATGACAGGAAAGATCTAAATATGACTTTTGGCCCTTGGAAGATTTGGTGAAATTTAGGTGGAACAGATTGTACTAGAAGATGAAGCACAAACAAACACAATTCAAAGAAAACATGGGAAAACATGTGTGCCTCGTTTTTTCTGAAGATGTGTTTCTGTATAAGATTCCTTGGAGATCAGGCGAGCTGATTGGGCGATCAAGCTACTTGATGATTTTAAGTGTAAGCTCATTCCAATGGTTCTAAAATATTTCAGGCAATTTTACTAGCGAAAACCCGCTTTGCAGTAGTGCTTAATTGCCAAGTGAAGAGTTTCATCAAAAAATTTAATTAAGAGTAGATTTTGGTGGTAAATTGTTTAAAAAATAGTTATATAAGTTTTGAAATAACAAAAAAAAGTTCTTGTACCCAATAAGTATTTTTTAAAATTGTGACTGTTATTTTGTAAATATTATGTATACAACTCTCAGGGAGATCACATTATATAATAATAATCAATGAACAAACTGCCGGCTTGTAATAAAATGAGAACTCAATATTTAATGTAATCTATGTACAAGATGAATTCAAATACACAACAGTTTATATAGCCTAGTCTAAACACGTCTTGCCGCTAACATATTCTAAGGTCGTCTGTCTTTATATCCAAATCTACGCTACGTTCAATCTAACTCCTACGTCATTGTTTCTATCGTAAAGCGTCACTCATTTATTCCATACATTAACACTGGGTTAGAGAGTATACAAATTATGTCCCACTAAAACAACTATATATATTTTAAATCCTCACAAAAATAAACTGTGGAATTGCTACGAAAGCAATCCCAAGAGCTCTCTACCTAAGTGACCTCTTGCAGGGGAACCAAGTAATCAACACATGACCAACTAAGTTCATATTGAACCATGTTGTGAATTACAAAAAAAAAGAACCGAGTTAAGATTCCAAACAAGTGTAAATAACATTTTTTTTTCATAAATTAAGAGTTTTCCAATAATTGAAGTCACATCAGTTTGTTGCCTTAAATTCAATCGGTTATGAAATTAGGATTTGTTTTTCCCTAGAAAAAAACATACATGTTTAAGTGCTAATATTGCACTAATTTCTTGAAAGAAACCTATAATATTTTCTATAGAGCATTTGCAATAGGCGTGGTTTAGGTTTCTAGGTGACGTAAATAAGTAAATAGCAGCCATGATGGTGACTATGTTGACTACATCCAAAATATAAGGTATTTGTTTGCATAAATCTTTATATTTAACTATGATACTACTTAATACTAGTCCTTATTAGTCCGTCCACGAAGTAAACAAGATTTGAAGCTTTTATAGTTTTTCAATAGCTCTTGTGAAACATATTGCATTGCCTGCCTTATACTTTTATTTTAAATTTTATATAGTAAGTTAAGATGGCTAACTTTCAACAATCGACATCTTCAATTTATTATTCTACATTTACGGAACCTATTCCATTGATTTTAATGGTTTAAATCAGGGGTGTGCAACAATTTCTAATTTTGGGTTACATTGGAACTTTGGAAAGACAAAGAGGGCCAGTTACCATAGGATATCTATAGTTACAAGTAAAGTAAGGTACCGTCGAACCAAATTGATCCATGATTCAGTGAAGCAACGTTCACCAGTTTCTGTGGCCACGGCATACTAAATGATTGTGTGGCCAGCACAATGCACAGTCGCCTTTACTTTACCCCAACTAAGGTCAGGTAACCATCAGGGCTGGGTAGACTCAGGGACACCCTCCGGAAAAAAAATCCTAGCCTGCACCAGTATTCGTACCCGGGACCTTCGGTACGCCAGCCGACCACCGTGCCCCCAGTACATTTGGAAATAAATAAAAGATAATAAAATATTGTGTTATTTTAGTATATTTGCACAATTTATCAATGTCTGCTCTGACTCAGAGCCTCTGACTGATGTGGTAGCATCTCAACGCTGACTTGTTAGATGTTCATCTGTGTTCGGTATCGACATTTAGTGAATTTCATTCTTGAAAATAATTGCTCACAGCAATGTGTGCTGCCAAAAAGGGAGATAATTTTTCTGGCATGTTGCTCGAAATTTGGATGCTTTCCAAATACATAGATTTTGTAAAAAGTTACCAAGTCATTGCTATCATAGACTCTTTTCAAGTCCATATCAGACTGCAAGTCTGTCAGCTCCATTTGACAGCTCTCAGGACTGTCCTCTTGTACAAGATCAAATGTTTGAGAAAACAGCTTAAAATCCTTTTCACATTTTCTGAAATCATCAAATCTGTAAACCTGTAAATTGTAAATTCAGTACATAACTTGTCAACATTTTTAGCATATTTGGAGCCATCAAAATCTGCTAGTTCTGCTTTTCTGAGAGCCAGAGTAGGAAAATTAGTGAGTGTTATTCTATTCAACTGGGTCTTAAAAAGTTGTAATTTCTTCTCAAATGAAGAAATGTGTTCATACATCTTGTTCACCAACTGATTTTTACCTTGTAGTTTCACATTTGAATCTAACAGATGCTGTGTGATGTCAGTTAGATAAGCAAGGTCATTTAACCAGTCATCATTGCTTAAATAGGCAACAACTTGTTGCTTATTTATCATGAACTGTTCAATTTCATTTCTTAAGTTCCGCGTAATCCACATCAGTGAAACCAAGTCCTTTGTGCACATTTTCCTGGTGTATAATGCAGTGATTAACCACAACCCATTCTGAAACAATAGTGTCCAAAAACTTCTTAGTGAATCCATTGGTTCTCCCTGTCATTATGATTGCTCCATCAGTACTTAATCCACACAGTTTGAAAGGGTCAAGTTCAAATTTCTCCATCAGCCTCAAAACGTGTTCACTAATGGCATGGCCAGTAGTTGTTGAAGACATACTGGCCATGTCTAAAAATTCTTCAATGACTTCAAAATTGTCAGTAACTCCTTTTCATTTGGTATGGTCAATTCAAAAACTATAAAACTGGTTTCACGATTATGAAAAAAAAATAATTCGTGAGCAAAATAATAAAAACAAACACTTATAGTTGGGGCCACGCCAACTGGTCTGGCGGGCCGGGTTGTGGCCCGCGGGGCGCCTGTTGCACACCCCTGGTTTAAATGTTAGCTTTAAATGTAAATTTTCATCGCATGACAGCGTTTTATCATACACTATAATACTATAATTATAGTCTATGGTTTTATAAATATTTTACGTCATATTGTTGAAATGATTATATTTAAAAATAAAACCTTCTTAATTAAGTCTATAGTAATACGGCCACAATTTGTCACCACTAGACAAAATAAACAATCAACACGTGCTTTTTGTCACGTGATTGCAAATGCTCTGTACATGATTGTATTATCATTTTGGTCCTGAACCGATATAACAAATACATCGCGTATTTTACATGATAACTTTTCTGCTGGACTTATAAACATAATTAAAGGTTAATTCTAGGAAACTTATGACATTAGGACTGCGCACTAAAACGTCATGCAAAGGAAAGGGAAGCAATTATAAATAAAAATTAAAGTATGATGCAAGACACATTTATTTCCCTTGATGTGTATACCTTATTTCTTTCTTTTTGTATATTAATTATTGTGTAAAGTAATTACACTTACATATAGTGTGTGTGCGTTTGGATGTGTGTTACTGTTAATAACAATAAACCCAAAAGGACAAAAATTCATATCCTGTTTGGTCTTACATAGAAATAAAAGTAAAACAGGAGGGGAAATAACTACAATGATAAATTTGGGCAAAAGGTAATAGTGGTGTAACTTCCGTGACAGATTACGACATGAAATAAAGTCTAGTTGTGTTAATATAAAAAAAGAGTTACTTATGAACAAAAGATGTTTCTGAACCTGATTAGTAAACCCCGAGAAATTCTGAACACTTAAAACTCTATATATTTAAATTAAGTTATAGTTGTGTATGTACTATTTGAACATGTTTATGCTATTATGATATACTGGTGGTTATGCCCGTCAAAATGGCGAAGAAAGAAATGATTACAATGTGTTTTGTTAAAAGAGAAATAGAAAAATAACTAACACTATTACAATAAAAACTGTACTGAGAACGTATCTTTCGGTATTTAGTTTTTTTGTTTCTTCTTTTTTATTGAAACATTTCAAATATTTTCAAAGGGAGATCAATTAGTTATAGCTGTGTATGTACTATTTGAAAATATTTTAGCTATTATGATATATCATCTCGATATTAGTGATTTCCTTTGTAGGCCTATATATATGCATAGGCTACATTCAGTCACTTATATTCGGATAATTCCTGTAAAAGCAAAAGAGTTGTACTTCTTTATTCTATATACACTTTTTCATTAAATGTCAGGACATTGGTAATTTTCCTTGTATATTTACGAGCACATCCAGTCAGCTTGTTTACATTGGTGACCGCAAAAAAAAATGCAATATGCTGATAATTCCTATAAAAGCAAACGGCTTTTGTACGTAGCGGTCGATGGTAGTTTGTGTGAAGTGATTAGACAAATGTTGAGATCAACACACCTTGTTTAATCACCTTTGTTTTTAATATACAAAGCTACAGCAATATTGTCATAATATGCAGACTTCGATACAAAACTTGAACATACATTCTGACTTGAACTTAGATACAATACTTGAACATTTCATTCTGATTTAAACTTGGATACAATACTTGAACATTTCATTCTGACTTAAACTTAGGTACAACCAGTAGCGTAGCCAGAGGGGGGGGGGGCAGGGGGAGCCGCTCCCCCTACGACCATTTTCGAAAAAAAGGGCCTTTTCGGGAAAACAATTATTTAATAAATAATTTGAACAAACCACGAAGCACAATTTATGCTGTTTCTATTTTTTTTCTTTAAATTACATTTCAACAATTTAATTTATTACAACCATTTTGAATCATTTAGCGTGCCAACAGCGTGAAAGTCTAACTAATCAACTCTAATATTTTTATAAGACAATTTATTTAGTGCCGTAGCAAGACCAAGACCAAAAGAAAAGGAGCGTAATAGAGAATATCATTAAAGCGTTTTATATTTAATAAAAAATTAACCTGTTTGTTATTATCAGCTTTAAAAAAAATCAATTAATAGCTAATACAAAATTTCATTACTCAACTTACACATTAATAGTTATCAACATTTAAATTTAGTTGTCAATAAATTATTCTAATAATAGATATAAAGTCGTTAATGTCTGATCTCAGCATATTTTGAAATTTATTCATATTATTTTGAACATATGTGAAAATAATTTTAAAGAATTGTAAACAAGAGGAAGAAATATAATATATAATTACGCAAACTGGGTAAATATTTTAATGATTAAAAAATGTACATGTACATTCTTTAGTCATAAAATGTTTAAATAATTTTCAAATATCTTGTGTGATTTGATCATTTTAAAGTTATAAATTGTAAGCCATTATCTTTTTTTAAAAGGAAACAAAAAAGAAACATATTAAAAATATTAATGTAAATAAAACGGGTTAATTATCTCCCTTTGATGCTAGTGATACCAAACGAGCTAATTTGTTTTAATATAACTAGTGTACTTCTGAAAATGCTCATCTATCTTAACTTGCCTTTTATTAGGAAAAGAGTTAAATGTTTTGATTTCACGGAAAGATATGCCCAGTTTCAATGCAAATCCATTCCAGTTGCCCAACACTTCAAGTGCTTTTGAACCCAGTCTTGTAAATGGAAGTTTAACTCACTAAAACGTGTCGCCAAGTCATACAGGAACATTGGCTTTAACAGTCAGTTCTCATTCAATAACGGAATTCGTTTTCCATTAAGATACATCTTAATTGCTTCCAGACAAGAAAATAATCTGTCCAAGACTTTACCTATACTCCGTATGACTTTCTTCTTAAAAAAGACTTAAGAAACTATACAATTGACTATCTTAACAATAGATTTAATCACAGATTGCAAGTCGAATGATAAGAGCTTTGCACACAAATATTCCTGAACTAAAACAGTCGACGTCCAGTTATATTCCCATGTAGTTCGCCATGCAGCACCCACTAATTATGCTGACATGCGTTGTTTTCACTTGCATTAAACAACATTCTATCGCGTGCCACTGAAAATCATTCTGCGTGCCAAGTCTGGCACGCGTGCCTTAGGTTGCGACCCCTGCAATAGAACATTCGCGTTGATTTTATAAATACATTTCGATACTAGATGTTCATCTCGAAAATTATCAGTAGATGCAATCAATTTTGCAGAAATTCGCATCACTATTAGCTGCTAGAAAAAAAAATCGTGAATGGTTCAATAATAACTGCACTACTATACAATGTGTGTATCCTGATGCCCAGAGTTTTCTTAAAACACTTGATACGTACAAATTCTTAGTTATTATATTAATCTGGACTAATTGCTAAAAGTGGGGCCTTTTTCCTAAAATTTCGCTCGCCCTAGCGTCAAAACCTAGGTACAATACTTGAACATTTCATTCTGACTTAAACTTGGATACAATATTTGAACATTTCATTCTGACTTAAACTTCGATTCAATACTTAAACATACATTCTGACTTAAACTTAGATACAATACTTGAACATTTCATTCTGACTTAAACTTAGATACAATAAGCCACCAGGACGACTTCCATCATTTCCACCAGGACCATCACCAACATTGGCGCTTGGAACGTTAGAACAATGTTTGAAGCCGGGAATGCTAGCAAAGTAGCTGCAGAAATGAGATTATTCAACATTCACATAATGGGAATCAGCCAAACACGATGGACCGGCTCGGTACAAAAAAGGTTTTCTACAGGGGAGCTGATATTATACTCCGAACACGAGGATGAAAATGTACACCATACCCAAGGAGTCACTTTCATGCTGTCGAAACCAGCCCAAAAGTCACTTTTAGGATGGGAGGCACATAACTCATGATTAATCATGGCCACATTCCAAACTAAGACACATAGACTCAACATGAGAATTATACTCATGACCACATTCCAAACAAAGACACGTAGACTCAACATGAGCATTATACTCATGGCCACATTCCAAAGACACGTAGACTCAACATGAGCATTATACTCATGGCCACATTCCAAACAAAGACACGTAGATTCAACATGAGCATTATACTCATGGCCACATTCCAAACAAAGACACGTAGATTCAACATGAGCATTATACTCATGGCCACATTCCAAACAAAGACACGTAGATTCAACATGAGCATTATACTCATGGCCACATTCCAAACTAAGACACATAGACTTAACATGAGCATTATACAAGCATAAGCTCTAACAAACGACAGTGAAGAACGAGACAAAGAAGAGTTTTATAACAGACTGTTATCCATCACCCAGAACTGCCCAAGAAAGAATATTATTATACCTCTGGGGCGACCTCAATGCGAAAATTGGCAATAACAAATGACAATGGTTATGAAGAAGTCATGGAAAGAGAAGATTTAGGCATTATGAACGAAAATAGTATCATATATAAATAGCTCCCTCGTCAAGTTACTATTTTATTTCATTGTTTACAATATTAAAATAAATATATTTATTTACAACTACATCGTCAAAGAAAGGAACTGTTAGAACGCAAATACTGAGTCTGTGCCCAGGAAAATAAGGAGAGTTCGTGTAATAATGAAATATAAATAATTATAACCAAAGTCTACCCTAGTACGAACGAGAATTATCAACAACATTTACACGGCTCTGACCACAAGGGGATTGTGGTCGTAACAATGGAGAAATGCTTGCTGATCTATGTGCTACAATTAACTTAGTTATTGGAGGAAGTCTCTTCCAGCATAAAAGGATACATAAAGCTACATGGGTATCACCTGACTTGGCTACTGTAAACCAGATAGATCACTTGTGCATATCGAAAAAGTTAAGGAGATCCCTCCAGGATGTAAGAGTAAAGCCTGGTGCAGATATTGCTTCTGACCACCGCCTACTAGTGGCTCGATTGAAACTGAAGTTAAAGAAAATCGGGACTGCAGAAAACAAGCGCCAGCGATATAACACAAGCCTCATAAAGGATGTAGCAAAACAATCCGAGTTTAAAGTGGCACTCACTAAAATTATAAAGTCCTAGAAGAACTAGAAGATGAGGGGGTTGATGACGAATGGAACAAGGTTAAAGTAACACTCACTTCTACATGCCAAGAAGTACTGGGTCCACAGAGAAACCAACATAAGGAATAGATATCGGCAGCTACAATAAAACACATAGAAGAGTGGAAAATAAAGAAGGTAGCAGTAAACAACAGCCGAACTAGAATTGAAAAAACAAAAGCAGCAGGCGAGTATTCAGAGGTAAACAAAAAAGTGAAGAAAAGCATAAAGGCTGATAAAATAAAATACTTAGAATCATTGCTGGCGATGCAGAAGATGCAGTGTACCATAATAACACACGAGATCTCTACAACACTATTGAGAAAATAGCAGGAAAATTCAGTGAGAGACAAAGTAGGGACGTTGATACCCAATGAAGAGGGACAGAGGAAGAGATGGGCAGAACATTTCCAAGAACTGCTGAATAGACCCACGGTGCACACAGGAAATAAAGCCAGCTGAAATGGACCTTCCAATTGACTGCAGCCCACCATGGAAAGAAGATGTAAGCCTGGCCATAAAGCAGCTTAAAAAGGGAAGGCTGCAGGACCAGATGGTATACCAGCAGAAGCACTCTCAGCCGACATTGAAACCAGCACACAAGTGCTATTAACACTTTTTAAGAAAATAATGGGAAGATGAAAGAGTTCCACTGGAATGGAATAGAATATTTACGTTACATTAATAATTACACATATTGACATTGACACTATAATGTGTTACATTATGAAAGATGTTTTAATCTCACTGCGTTAGTCACGGATTCCTAGAGAAAAAAAAACATTGAATTAGTTGAAAATTAAACTGTCCTATAGTTATAAGTTATATTATATTCTTTTTAGTTTAATTATACCACCAAACTGTCTATCTTTCTAATCTAACTATACATCCATATCTTTATTTCCATATATATAATATTAACATCCAATCTATTAATACTGGGATAGCCAGAGTCAGCTCTTACTTTAGAAGACTCCAGTCCAATGTATGGAATCAGAAAGCATCAAGCTGCAAACCAAATCGAAAGTATATGCATCTGGCGTTCTGCCAATCATTCACTATGCATGTGAAACCTGGACCGTGTATAGCCGCCACGACAGGAAGCTAAATCACTTCTATCAGAGTTGCCTACGAAAGCTGCTTAGGGTCAATTGGCAGGACAAGATCCCGGACACTGAGGTGCTCGCACAGACTGACATGCCCAGCATCTGCACCCTATAAGGAAAAGTCCAGCTCATATAGGCAGGCCATGTTGTGCGCATACCAGAAGGTCGACTACCCAAGAAAATGTTCTTTGATGAACTAGTCGCAGGAAAGCGATCGCGAGGAGGGCAAAATAAGAGGTTTAAAGACACCCTGAAAGGCTACCTAAAAAACGTTGAAATAGATCCAAAACAACTGGGAAAGCCTGGCCGATAGACCGATTCCCTTGGCGCTACATGACCTTCACTGGAGCATTAAATTCTTCTCGAGTGGCATTCGGGTATGGAATGGGTTGCCTGAACAAACCAGGAATACCCTAACTTTTTATTCGTTCACCATTTAAGGTCTTTAAGTTTCTTCGATAACGCCTTACGAGAGAATAGTGTGGCATAAAACAAAAAACAACACTGATGGATACAAATCAAATACATAGCAAGCTTTTATAACACGACAAAACATTGTCCATTTATTTACAATTCAAAAATTTCTTGGTACATGATTCGATGATCGATATGTCTAGTCTAGTTATAAAAAGATCAAAAGCTTTCAATCTAAAACATTATATCTAGGAGGAAAAACTGGTTTGAAATACCTGTGGGCCTAATATATATATATATATATATATATATATATATATATATATATATATATATATATTCAGATACATTGAGACACCAGCATTACAAAACGTGTTGGGGGAATTAATGTAATGTAGGGGAATGCGGGGGGGGGGGGGGGGTTGCAACGGAAGAGATAAAATGGTTGGAGGCAAATAATGCACGATTGAAGGGTGTAGTCCATAGTGAGACCCGTGAGAGGGGAGGCGGGCTAATGCACGATTGAAGGGGATAGTCCATAGTGAGACCCGTGAGAGGGGAGGCGGGCTAATGCACGATTGAAGGGGATAGTCCATAGTGAGACCCGTGAGAGGGGAGGCGGGCTAATGCACGATTGAAGGGGATAGTCCATAGTGAGACCCGTGAGAGGGGAGGCGGGCTAATGCAGGGTGAATCTAAACCATAGGTTCTCAACATTTTTCTGCTCACCTCCCCCATTTACAATTGTTTCCCGCTCACCGCCCCCCCCCTCAACTTTCTTTTAGACCCCACTCCCCCCCACCCCCACCATTCCGCCCATCTGGACTATAGTTTCCGCAATTTTTTTAGGCGGACTAGACTTTTTACGTGATTAATTATCTTTAAAAAAACTAAAAAGGAAACATATTGTAAGAATGAGTGGATCAAAAAATTACCTTAACCAAAGTTTTAAATACATCAATATTAATGCGAATTGTTTGCCTGGTGTGTTGCTAGCAATTTGTCTATTTTTGTTTCAATTTCGGTTGCAAAAGCCTTAGGTCTAATAATCAGTAATATTTGTTATATTACAAAACAGAACTTGTTCGGCATCACTATTGAATCAAATGTGGAAACATTTTTTTTAACTAAAGGGAGATAATTAGCCCGTTTAATTTGAGCTAATAAACACATTAAGGACATCTCGGTTCAACTGAGATCAAAATATCATTAATATTAGCAGATGTTAGGGCGACAGTGATCGGTCAAAAAGGTTAACGGTGAAACAACCACAGGACCAGCCAGCCGCACACTATATTTGCCAAATACAGACCCTTACTTCATTGAAAAGTCACTGCGATTCCTATTTTTTTTTAATATAATATTATGTAAGCCTACTATTGGGGGATGCCAGATATTTAGCTACACTTGCGTTACATCACATTTTATCCTCCAAAAACTAATCGATTCAAATAGCTGAGGTGTTAGAATAAATCAGGTACGTTTGTACCACCCTCTTGCCCTTCACCGCCCCCACAATCGCCCCCGGGAATGTCAGCGTCCCCCCTCCAACCCTAAAGCTTCTCACCGCCCCCGGTGGGGGGGGGGGGGCGCGATATCGCCCCCGTTGAGAACCTATGATCTAAACTGTTCCCACAAATTCGCATTTTTGAGTATTGAAAAAGCTATAATTTTATTTAGTTTTTAGTTAAAACGTAAAACATCATGTTTTTGGTATGTACAAGAAATAAAGAAAAATAATATATTGGAAAATCCTTAATCTTTCTCACTGTTCCACTCACCTTTTTTTTTTCTCTCTGTCATTTTGACGGGTAGAACATTATTTTTTTAAATGTATTCCAGGACCATTTGTTAAAGGAACAATTAGTTTCGCAATCTACTGTGGTAAATGTGCAATGGATTTCATAATAGAATATATCTGCCAATAATTCTAGTGTGTATTTTAATGTTTTAATGTTACAACATTTACAAAATATTTTTGGTTTTAGTAATATTAATAAAACAGTATCAAATAATTTTTTATGCCATAGAATTAAAGAATCAAAGTTGAAAATATTGAACATAGCTTGTGTAGAATATTACAATTTGTCACTACAAAAGAAAGAATTAACTTGAAAATAAGTTATAAGACGCGACGTCATGACCTTCAAAAGTTTCGTAAGGTGTTCTAAATTTTAGCCAACCCACTCACGTGAGTCAAGATGACATTGAACCGACATTTACTATCTTGTGAAATCTCTTAAACTACACTTGTCATATTCACCCCCCCCCCCTTTTTTTCCCTTGCTGTACACGTTTTAGAATACACCCTCTAAAGCAGTGGTTCTCAACCTTTTAAATGCCACGACCCTTTTATATAGTTTTTTTCAGTTTGTGGGACCCTTAACTTTAAAATTATTTTCTTTGCTATTTCATAGCTTAAAAATTGCTTCTGCAGTTCTTGCAAGAGCACACACAACGAAGATCATCTTCCACAGCAAGTTTACTTCTGTCTTTAGACCAAATAACCAGCAAGATCGAAGAAACTGTCTCACAAAGATATGTAAAAAGAAAACGCAACAGTCTCAGTCAAAATTGTATAATATAACTGGAAACTGTTGATTCAGAATTGTTTAACGGGCATTGTAGATAAATCAGTTCTCGCCTCCTCTTCGTTGTCGATAAGTTATATGAAGTTCTCTTGTATTGTCTCAGGAACATCTTCAACTTTGACATTAGTAACATTATATATCTATTTAATAATATATATCGTACTCAAAATAAAGTTGACATATAGAGAACTGTGTTGACTTCCTGTTTTGAATTTCGAGTTAAACTGCATAAAGTATTAAAAAAAAAGAGACCCCAGAATGTGACATTAAGATTTCGATATTTAAGTTGATATAACCTTAAGGCATGTAATACGATTACGTATGCTGCTGAAAATTCCAAATTGTTGATTTTGTTAGTTGGAAACTGAACAATGATCTGGTTTAGTCAAACGGTAACACATTTTTAAAAATATTATTACGGTTTTTCTTTGTTGTTATTTAAATAAAATTTAAATTTAAAAGCAATGTTAATCTTTATTAAGGTAAACAGATGTATATTTGGAATAGTATTTAGCTTTAGTTTGACATTTGTAATATTGTGTGATTTATTCTATGTCAAGGTACGTAACTGAATTTTATAAAGAAACATAGATATAAACACACAATTATATAGAGCTAACAACACAATAGTGTGTGAAATTGAATTAAGCTTTGTGATTTTAATGTTGATTTTGAATGTTAAAAGCCAATTGCTGTAAAACGGTAAACCTGGATGATGCTCTTTTAATGAGCAGAACATGAGTTGTCTGAACAAGTTAGAAAAGTGCAAACCTGGACATCCTTTTGTTACGTAAAGGTAAAAGTTGAATCATGTTGACCGGTCCATTGAATGTTGTTGTGTCTAGGCGGACTGAAGTCTTTGGGTCATCTTGTGTGTTGTCCTAACTCCCACCCTCATCAGTCGGATGTAATGATGAAAGGCTAGACTGGTGTCTTTTGTGTTAGAGGAGAGTGTGTTGACAGCTTGAGTCTGAAGCAGACGTATCGATAAATATTTCATCAGCTCGTATTTCTGTTTATTTGTGTTATTTTATGATTAAAAATTGTTTTCTTTTGATAAACATGTTTCTTCCATTGACTTCAAATTTGTATGACGCTTAAACAAAAAAAAAAACCAAAGACAACAGCACGTAATAATTTCAAATATTTATCAAAATGCAAGACTTGACTAAAAACAATAATAAGATGGACCGCTTGCTTCAATATTTATGCTATTTGATGACTCGAATGTCTTCTTTTTGAAATTCCCGATTTTCTTTTGTATTGTACACTTCCGTTTTATTTAATCGCTATGATTTTCTCAATGAAAAAATATAATTAAAATCGAAAGTTGTATACAGCGGAAATATTTAGGCAAACGTAGGAGCGTAGAAGTCATTATATTGGATGCGCACGGAAAAAGGACATAAAATCTCTAAAAACAGAGCAAGCTGTCCATCTTATTATAGGCTAGTTTTAGACTAAAACCACTTAAGACGCAATAATTTTATTCATAGACTGAATATAGTTGTCTTTTATGTTGCATGGATGTAATAATTAATTGGCTCAGCTCATTTCTGAAAGTGTGGATGTTTCAATTGCATGTTTGAGATATGTTTTTGTGTACATGTGCTAGAGAACTTATTAAAAGATGTATTAAAATTTATTCACATGGTGTTTATTGTAAATAAATGGTGACAAATTAGATGATCATATTAGACGTAAAAAAACACGTGCGATTAACTTATTACTATTATTATTATTATTATTGACTGGGTTAAGATACGCTTCTTAAAAAACCTAAGACTTATAAGTTTACAGATGTTCCTTCTAGATAGAAGATTATTACGTCCTCTGGGCGCCAAACTCCAGCAGGGCGACAGGGATTGGTAGGCGACAGGTCTAGAACCTGGGCCATTTGGTTGACAATCCGGGGAACTAACCGCAGGACCAGCCGGCCTCACTTTATGAATGAATGAAGAGATATATCACTTTAATTAATATATACGAGATTAAAATAGATTAAGGGTAGGGACGGCATGAAATTGATCTAAATGTCAGAATATCCAATTGTTAAGCTTTTACCTAAGTTGTATACTTTAACTATTCCTGGATCTAAAACATTTAGTTCGGAAATTTTAGTAACATTATTTAAATGTAAATATTGCATTTGTAATGGGTATACATCAGAATTTTTATATTTTGTTAAAAACATTTTTACACTACAGTAATATAAAAAAATTAGTTTAATTATAAATTAATACACATGAAATTAAATTTTCACATCTTGTCCTTGTGGGGAAAAAATATTACAACAAACCATTGAGAAATAGATGAGAAAATTGAATTTTTCAATTTTACTCCCCAATTATTTTTTTCCTACAATTGTCAGTTTTTCCGGTTTTTCTCAAAATACTACTTTTTCTTCTTTTTTTTGTTTTAACTTGCTTATTTATGAACCAATCTTTATGATTTTTTTTTGCATAACTTTATTACAGGTAAATAATCAAAGTTACCAGATGATTTTTTTTTTATACGAGTTATAGTCTGCCTTAAAATAAATGTTAATGAAAATTTGTAGAAATTAAATTTTTGTTTCATTTGTCCTACTAAAAATTCATATAAATTTTATTTATCAATTGAACCAAAATTCAACTGCTAGATTTATAAAAAATATAGCTTATAAATATTTCAGCATAGTTGCAATACATTATCTTGATAAATAATCAAGTTGATACATTTTATTGTGCGGGGTAAATTGTTATCTAAAAAAATCCAAAATGCCGCCATTTCAATCGCAACCATCAGAAAATATTTTTTAGCGTATACTTACTCGGGCCTGTTTGTACTATCTATATACCAAAAATGATCGTGACGCGTGTACAAATGAAGAAAAAAGGTTTCTACTGGCTCCCCAACCCTTAACAACGATAAATATATCAGATTCAATAACAGGCTGAATTTTATTAACTGTACGTATAAGACACAACTATCTTTCTTTTTTTTAAATAACTAGCCGCATTGTTATTCTAGATGTAGATATAGGTGCTAACTATTTTTTTAAAAGATTTGCGGCTAAATCTTATTTAATGGGCCGTATTGCTGCTGAGAGTTAACACCCTTGCCCCTTATACAAGTCAGTCTTATATCCAGTAATTGTAAAATGGGCAAGGGTGTTATCTCTCACCAGCAATACGGCCCATTAGGTTATCATTAGCCTAGAAGTTTAAATTTTATTAAACATTGAATCTTCTATTTTACTAAAACTATTTGTCGCAATGCTTCATTGATGCAAATTTTAAGATACACAAATTTTTAAAATGTCGAAGTTATCTTATTTAATATTGTTAGTGATTCAAACTCTGAATTTTCTTTTGGACAGTTTGTCTGTTTTCTGCTTGTCCTAACTGGTGTGTTATTTACAGCGTCTGATGGACAAGCCTACACAAAGTAAAAAAAAAATCTTTTTATTTCCTTAATTTCTACTAGTCCTTGTTTATTAAATTCTAATGTTATAAATATTAAGTCTATCGGTATTAAATTTAAAATAAAAACGCTCTACTTTAAAAAGTAACTTTCTTTTGAATTATTTATGTTTTTATCTTGTAACACGTGAAGAAGTTTTATAACATAGGCCTTTGGTTCAAATCCCTTTGTAAACACATATCTATTTTTGCCTTTAAAAAAAAATGGATAAGCCTTCCGGCTCTTGCGTCCAGGTTGTAACGATGTTCCTATGGGGATGATGGAGGGAGGCACACCAAGATCCTGTCCCCGCGGCACGCTGATAAGGCGTGTTGCGTAACCAAGGGTATGGTCTCTACAGTACATGCACTACACTTCTCTCCCCACATTCGGATCTTTATTGAGGTGGATCGGTCGTATACGTGCGCTGTCTTCCGGTAGCACAAATTCAAGGCTATAGATCTGGACATCCATGCACCAGTGCGGTGTTGAGGCGGGCTGCTGTGCACATTGTTTCCTCCCCACCGAGACTAGGTGCCTCTCGGCCATGCAATGAGACCTCGGGCGCGCAGCAGGGTCTGTCCTCCATGGGTTAGCCCAACAGTGTGCTCTTAATGTACACGTATCGGCGGTTTACACACTTCGACTGTGATGAGGTCTATGTGTGCAGAAGTAAGTAAATACCAGTAAATACAAATATTTGTCTTATGGTCACCGGACATAAGCTAGACTGGTCAAACATGTTTATAAAATGACCATTCAAACGATACAATATTATGTGTGGCCATTCCAAAAATTAAATTTTATGTGTGGCTATTGAAACTATTAAATTATGTCTAGCCATTGAAAAGATTAAAATTCTATGTGTGGCTATTCAAACAGTTAAATTCTGTTTAGCCATTGAAATGATTAAATTCGATGTGTGAATATTCAAACAATTAAATTCTAAGTAGCCATTGAAACTATTAAATTTTATGTGTAGCCATTGAAACGATTAATTTCTACGTGTAGCCATTGAAACGATTAATTATATGTGTAGCCATTGAAACAATTAAAATATACGTGTAGCAATTGAAACTATTAAATTCTATGTGTAGCCATTGAAACGATTTAATTCTAAGTGTAGCTATTCAAACTAAGAAATTCTGCTACACTAGAACTATGATTTCCATTCGATAATAGGAAACTTGTTTTTTTTAAATACATTTCAGCCCGTATCAGAGCAATGCATACTACCCAATGAACTACCAAAGTCAACCTTATGAAACAAGTCCATGTAATGACCTACTTTGTGACAAAAACAAATGTTGTGTAGAAACGTACAAGGGACCTATTTGTATTCAGCTGAAGAAAGTTTTGGCGAATGGCCAAGGTAATAGCTGTAGTTGGTTTTTTTTTTTAAGTTCACAAGGACATACTCAAAAGCATGCCTAAGCCAAAAAACATTGTAACAAATCTTGATCACTCCAATTATGGGATTTTTATTATTGACACTATTTACCAGTCTTTATGATTATGCATGCAAGGCGCACACAAAAGGTTGATGTCCACCAACACTTCCGGTCCTGTTCGTTCATTTACTAACAAATTATGCATTGTGATGCGTTCCTGGTTGTACTGCGCGTAAGAAAAATTATTTAAGGGATTAAATTTTATTTCATTTCCAAAAGATGTTGCCGAAAGAAAACGATGGATTGTGAACGTCAGACGTGAAGAATCACCTATTTAAAAAATGGTCTACGCATTTGACCTTTAACTAGTAGGTGTATTTCTGGTGCAAAAAAAAAAACTGTCTAAGCTTTTGTCAATCTAAGCTTAAATTTTAATGTAACTTAACACGACTAACACGTCGATTATTAAATATCGCATACTTGCTTTTTATGTTAAAAATCGATTCCTCACACTGAAACGTGTAGCATTGTATATTTCTAAAAGGCCAGAACTGGACGTCGAGGTTGAAATAAATTGTCGAACACCAGCAAAAGTTATACTTGTAGGCCTATATTTGAAAAAGCATAAATCATCATTAAAAGAGTTTTGCCAATAAAAGTAAACCAGAAATTCATGAATCCATTAACCCCTCAGGATTGTTAAGTTTTTTGCTAAACCAAACTTCTTTAGGACAGTAATAATTAATGTATTCAGCATTAATTGGATGATCTAAAGAAGGGGTCCGCAACCTTTTGACCGTATAGCGTGCCAAAGTATGATTTCAAATACATTCAGCGTGCCAACAACCCGATAGTCAACCTACTATTTCCTTCTGTTGCCTTCTTTTTATAAGGGAGGGGTAGGGTTAAAATTTCGCCAAGTTTGTCACGCGTTTAGGTTTTAATTTTTTTCTCTTCAGTAAAACTGGTTAAAACTCCATTTGTCAAAACACCACTGGTTAAAACACCATTTCATTGTTACTACCGCCTTACCGCCACACTAGTTAATTTTTATTTACCTGTATTCCACTATAAATTCTTAATTTGTCCGCTACCCACCGATGTGACACGGTCTGGGAGATTAATAAAAACTTTCTTATCAACATCAGGAACTTATACCTTAAATACAAAATACGCATTGACACCAACGTTTTTTTTTTACACATTCGTCGGCTCGGTGTAGGGGTTTAAGTACCCACAAGGAGAGGAACGAGGGCTGGACGACTTCACCGTATTTGGCATTGCCAACCACTGATGCGCTCCCGTGACGTGCTTACTCCAACATCCTCGCTAACACCTCTAATCCCTGATATGATCGAACAACGCCCGGAAATATCGACTATCCATTCTACAGGCGTTACCATCGGCCCTCTTAACCCATATCCTGCTGGCGTCCTTTTTTAAGGACACTTCGTAAAATGCGATTTAAGACATGAAATTAAGTTAATATTTTGCATTTTTTTTCAATGAATGTAAAGAATATATACTGATCTATCTAATTATTATCTTTATTTGTCTGCTTTTAGATTTTTTTCGCTCGAAACAAATTTACATCGCGAGTTTGATAAAATTGAGGAAAAAAAGTCAAGTCTGAAAAAGTGAGACTTTTTTTTTAACAAAATGATACAAATTTACTTAAGCTTTAACATAACTTTGTTAATTAATTTTCGTAGAAGGCACAAACATAGATATTAAGATTAAAACAATAATAATAATTACACAGAGGTGTATAAACGAACTGTCCTTTTTTAAGCACGCCAGCAACAAATGATACCGTGACATGAAATTTAGTTTTTTTAGTGTTTTCTTTGCTAAAACATAGAAAAACGTTATTTTTTTTTATATTTTTTTTTTGGAATATTTGAATATATTTGGGAGTCTTTAACATTTGAAGCAAGTTGAGTAGGAATGATATTATTTTTTTTCCAATATTGTACATTTATATACATAAATATACATTATTAGACTACTTCTAGGATATATTTCAATTATATTCTCATAATCTGGCACAACCTTTACTCAATTCAACATGCTATTACTTAAATAGAAGACGAAGATTATATAATACACTCAATATATTGATTCAGCCGCCATTTTGTAATAAATATGATGTAACTAAAGACATTCTAGTGAATGTCTAGATTCTAGCTCTCCTAATTATGTAAAAACAAATACAAATAATGTTGAATCTGAGATAAGACTATTCAGCTTTGCAGATTGTTTTAAGCAAATTTATATTGACCAAATTCTAGAATACATCATACAGCCGACAAAGAAAGGGACACAATCCTCTTCCAAGAAGACACATCAGCTGCCCAAAATACAAATATGATGCCCTAAAGACGAATGCGCCGTCGTTAAACCTATCCTCTACACATAAGACCCATTAGACATATCTGATGCCCATAACATCAATATGTTGCCCACAAGGCATCTGCTGCCCAGAAGACGAATCAGCTCCCCAAACAATGAATCTGCTGCCCAGAAGACCTATCTGCTATACGGAAGACTAATCTGTGGTGTAGAAACTGCATGGAGGCGTGGGAGTCGGTCGAACATGTGCTTGTCGAGTGCCCCTCTCTGCAGGGGCTCAGAGTGGAGGGGGGAGGCCAACCGTTTGTGCCGACCCTTTATAGGGATTATCACATCTGCGTAATATTGCAAATTTCGTTCTCCGGGTCCTAAGAGAGTAAATCTCGGTCCGCTTTATCGTCGAGAAGAGGGGTTTAGGTCTGGTGCTCAGAAGAGCACTTTGTTGCCCAGCAAACCAATTCGTTGCCCTGAAGACCTATCCGATGCCCAAATTACACATCCGCTGCCAAGAATACCAATCGGTTGCCCAGAAGACCTATCCGACATTATTAATGACCTAGATTGTCCTATTCGCAACATGTTAAAATATAGGTCAACAGTAAAATGTATAATATAACTAGTTTTTTAGAGATATCTAAACTAGAAAAATGATTGGCCCAAGGGACTTAAGAACTTTTAGCGCCGAAACGTTGGACTTAAATACTTTTAGCACTAAAAATGTGATGACATTTAAAAACCAGTTGTAGAAAAAGGGGACTTAGAAATTTTTTTAAGCAATAATATTTACACAGTACATAGATAAAAACCAGACAAATACGGAACACCGTTTAGTTTCATTTTGACAAAAATGTGACTTGGGCACTTTTCGCACTAGACCCTTCATTTGTTAAAACACTACTGGTTTAATCACCATTTGTTAAAACACCACTGGTTAAAACACCATTTCTTAAAACACCACCGATTAAAACACTATTTGTTAAAACACCACTAGTGAACACAATTTGTTAAAACACCACTGGTTAAAACACCATTTGCTAAAACACTACTGGTTAAAACAACATTTGTTAAAACACTACTGGTTAAAACACCATTTCTTAAAACACCACCAGTTAAAACAACATTTGTTAAAACACTACTGGTTAAAATACCCTTTGCTAAAACACGTCTGGTTTAATCACCATTTGTTAAAACACCACTGGTTAAAACGCCATTTGTTAAAACACCACCAGTTAAAACATTATTTGTTAAAACATTACTAGTTAAAACACCATTTGTGAAAACACCACTAGTAAACACAATTTGTTAAAACACCACTGGTTAAAACATCATTTGTTAAAACACTACTAGTTAAAACAACATTCCATCATTTGTTAAAGCACCACTAGTTAAAACAACATTTGTTAAAACACTTCCGGTTAAAACACCATTTGTTAAAACACTACTGGTTTAATCACCATTTGTTAAAACACCACTGCTGAAAACACCATATGTTAAAACATCACTGATTAAAACACCATTTGTTAAAACACAAATAGTGAAAACACCATTTGTTAAAACACCTCTGGTTAAAACACCATTCGTTAAAACACCACTTGTAAAAACATTATTTGTTAAAACACCACTGGTTAAAACATTATTTGTTAAAACACCACTGGTTAAAACACCATTTGTTAAAACACCACTGGTTAAAACACCACTGGTTAAAACACCATTTGTTAAGACACCACTAGTGGAAACACCATTTGGTCAAACACCACTAGTGAAAACACCATTTGTTAAAACACCACTGGTTAAAACACCATTTGTTAAAACACCACTGGTGAAAACAACCGCTAATAATAGTATTTGTGATGAAAAACATGACTATTTTTGTATTGATTGCAGAGATGTGTACCAGACTTAAGAAATGTTCCAGCAACACCGGTTGTCCCGCTGAATCTGGTTGTTGTCAAATAGTGTTGGACATCACCTATGCCACTACTCCGAACACCTACGCTACAAACACCTACGGCTACAGTAGCGGCAACAACGGCTACAGCTCCAACAGCTACTACTACGACAACCCCGGCTACTATGCCTCCATACCTTCCTATTCTGATGCATCAAATTTTAAGAAAGGCGTCTGTGTGATCCCGAGTCCTCTTGACGCTAGTAAGTTTAAAAACTAAAATGTAATTCATGAATAGAACAAATCAATACATTCAATAGCGTTTTCGCACTTGCAGATATCCATCCAGCATCCGACATGGAATGGGTTGTCTGAACAAACCAGGAAAACCAGTCATTTAACATCATTTAATACACCAATAAAAATGCAAGACTAGACTCAGGCCACGGATAAGCGTAGGACGCAATCATTTTCTTTAGATGAAGAGCGTCTGTAATATAGAAGATAATATAATAAGCATGAAATAAAACAAACAAATTCATAATAATACACAAAATGAAGTGTCCATCATCACATAATATATTAACAATGAACAGCATTTATCTAGTAAGTATTATATGCCAACTACCCCAATCAGCTTTCTATATATTTGAATGTTATTGTATTTTTAGCTTGTTTTGAACCTGTCGATGGCATTCGTTCTGAAAACTGTCCTTGTTTAGCCCCGAATATATGTACTAATTTTCTGGAACCCTATGTACATGGTGAGTGTTATAGATTTCTAATAGATTCATTTATTTCCGTCTTAAAAGATTATATACTTAATACGTTTATGACAGTGTAGCATTATTCGCTACGACATGGGTCGGCAACCTACGAAACGCGTGCCAGACTTGGCGGCACGCGGCAGATCCCACAAAGGCAATTTCAGTCTCTTCTACAAAAAAATAATTACGAAAGCATGATAACTTTTGGGGTGTTGGTACGCTGAATGTATAAACCCTATATTGGCACACTTTTATCAAAAAGTTGCCAACCTCTGCACTACTACTACGTCTAGAATCAGTCATCATTTTCGCACTCGGATACCTTTTACATTTGACTGTGTTAATTGTTAGATTTCTTCTAGATAGCAAACATTGAAAGCAATTATCGTTCACTAAAAATTACTGCAATTTAATGTATGAATGAGCAAAAAAAAAATGAATTAGACGCTAAAGACCGCGTTTTAGTACATCTGGCGTAAAAGAAAATATTTAAAAACATTTCGCTTTGCCTCATGTTGTGACTTTAATGTTGTTCCTTTGTTGTGAACTTTGATGTTGTTCCTTTGTTGTGAAGTTTGATGTTGTTCCTTTGTTGTAAACTTTGATGTTGTTCATTGTTGTTACTTTGATGTTGTTCATTGTTGTTACTTTGATGTTGTTCCTTGTTGTTACTTTGATGTTGTTCATTCTTGTTACTTTGATGTTGTTCCTTGTTGTGACATGTTGTTCCTTGTTGTTACTTTGATGTTGTTCCTTGTTGTTACTTTGATGTTGTTCCTTGTTGTGACATTAATGTTGTTCCTTGATGTGAACTAGAGCGTTTTTACGTCCATTCAGCTTCTGTGATTAGCCCCATATAGACACCGGATTAAAAATATAATTATTCCAAGTCCTCGTACGAAACCAGTACACGTGACCCAGAAACCTGACAACAAACCCAGAACAAGTTACTCCACACAAACAGAAATCTTACTCCCAAAATTACGGCTGGTCCTGGGGATAGTTCACCCGACTGTCAACCGACACGTCTAGGGTTCTATCCCTGCCGCCGACAGATCCCTGCCACCATGCAGGAGTTTTGGGCCTAGTGGACGTAATATTCTTCTATCTAGAAGCAACGTGTAAAACAATATGTCAACTCCCATCAAACTCTTGTTTTTAACTCCACGTCGCAACAATCGATACATTTATGAAATTTAGACAAAATTGTTCAGTAAACTTAAATTTAAAGCGTTGATTGATGTAAAATATATCTTTAATTATTAAATTATTTGTTGTTGTTTTTTGTTGTTTTTTTGTTCAACCAGGAAAATGCAAAGCTCCACTAGCAGATCCATGTCCACCAACAACATGGGCATGTTTCTGATGCTTTTAGTTCTTATTCCTACATCAGATGAGTGTATTGCAATAAAGAACTACATTTTATGCAATATTGTGTTTTCATACAATTATTTTTTTTACTGTTGACATTTCATGTTAATTTAAGTGTATTTATGCGATCTGGCGCTCTATCTAACAATCTATCTATCCAACTATCCATCTAGTTGTCTATCTACCTACTTATACATCCATCTATCTATCCATTTATATATAAATTATAATTTATACATCCATCTATCTATCCATTTATATATAAATTATAATTTATACATCCATCTATCTATCCATTTATATATAAATTATAATTTATACATCCATCTATCTATCCATTTATATATAAATTATAATTTATACATCAATCTATCTATCCATTTATATATAAATTATAATTTATACATCAATCTATCTATCCATTTATATATAAATTATAATTTATACATCCATCTATCTATCCATTTATATATAAATTATAATTTATACATCCATCTATCTATCCATTTATATATAAATTATAATTTATACATCCATCTATCTATCCATTTATATATAAATTATAATTTATACATCCATCTATCTATCCATTTATATATAAATTATAATTTATACATCCATCTATCTATCCATTTATATATAAATTATAATTTATACATCCATCTATCTATCCATTTATATATAAATTATAATTTATACATCCATCTATCTATCCATTTATATATAAATTATAATTTATACATCCATCTATCGATCAAATGATGGTGATGTGTTTCCGTCGTTTTCGTTGAGGACCATCCTATGTCATAGTAAGTTTACTAGTTTTAGACTTAAGTTTAAGTTTAAGGCGTGATTTGGATTTAAGTGAGGAAGAGTATCGCACCGTCATCCTAACTCACTCGTCACGCCCCACTTTATCCAGTGGAATTACGTGGTCAATTGTGTTATAAACTAAATTATCCCCCCTGAATTTTCTTTTAGGATACCTTTAATTAATAAATTTTTTATTACTTTCATTTTATTACTAATATTGGTTTTACTATTATTGTTCAATTTATTATTCACAAATGCTATAATTTTCTTATGTTTTTGACTATGCCTTTATTGTACCTATGTACTATGTGGCAAAATAAATATTGTTCATTGTTCATTGTTCATTGACGACTGGAGTAGAGACTGGATGCAGTGAATGACCAGGGCATTTTACGTGTCGTGCTGTGCTCTTTGCATTCCACCACACATTGCTGGCTATCGCTTTTCAGCCCATTGATCAGCTAGTGATTCCTCCGCGCTTTCCGTCGAATTCCAGACTTCACATGCATAGGAGACAAGCCTGATTCATCAGGGTTTTAAGGCCCTTTTTGATTACCCTCATCTGGTTTACCCGGCCGTTTCCCAGGGTGTGGCCGCTGCGCATGCTACAGCTAATTGGAGCCACAAATGAGAGCTGGGTGCCAGGTGGGGACCAAAGGTGGGCGAACTATTCCCAGAGGAACAAGACATGTCCTCCACACCAAAAGTGCTACCCCTCCCAGAGCATCCCATACACCCCAAAAAATATAACATTTAAGTATACTGAATATAACATGTAGGTGTTCTGAATATAACATGTAAGTGTGCTGAATATAACATGTAAGTGTGCTGAATATAACATGTAAGTGTGCTGAATATAACATTTAAGTGTGCTGAATATAACATGTAAGTGTGCTGAATATAACATGTAAGTGTGCTTAATATAACATTTAAGTATGCTCAATATAACCTGTAAGTGTGCTAATATAACATGTAAGTATGCTCAATATAACAAGTAAGTTTTCTGAATATAACATATACGTGTGCTGAATATAACTTGTAAGTGTGCTGAATATGACATGTAAGAGTGCTGAATATATCATGTAAGTGTGCTGAATATAACATGTAAGTGTGCTGAATATAACATGTAAGTGTGCTGAATATAACATGTAGGTGTGCTGAATATAACATGTTAGTGTGCTGAATATAACATGTAAGTGTGTTGAATATAACATGTAAGTGTGCTGAATATTACATGTAAGTGTTCTGAATATAAAATGTAGGTGTGCTGAATATAACATGTAAGTGTAGTGAATATAACATGTAAGTGTGCTGAATATAACATGTAAGTGTGCTGAATATAACATGTAAGTGTGCTGAATATAACATGTAAGTGTACTGAATATAACATGTAAGTATACTCAATATAACATGTAAGCCTGCTTAATATAACATGTTAGTGTGCTGAATATAACATGTGTATTGTAAAATGAGAAATTTGAAAGTAGACGTATTCATTTATACTTACTTTTTTTTATTGATAAAATAATATCAGTTTATGTTAAAGTTACGGTCATGTACAGAATTGCTTGTGCAATTTTTTTTTAAATAAACATAGGCCTATTATTAATTATGTTAATGTTATAAACTGAGCACCATTTTAGAATGATCTCTCTTTAAAAATACTTTCACTTGAATTTCAAGTTTTGGTGTTTTTTGGGACAGGAGTTTTCCCATACCGCAAAATATTGCTGTCTACTATTTAACTTTTTTTATTATTTGGTATTTATTTGTGTTTCTTTTTTTCCTTTGATAATATTAGTGTTAGTTTAATATTATAAATAAGAAGTCTCAAGTTTTGACAGTAACAATTCATTTGCGTGTTCCAGGGCCAGGCGACCATAAACAAAAAAAAAAAAGAACAAAAACTAAATACCGAAAGAAACGTTCACACTACAGTTTTTATTGTATTATTGTTTGTAATTATTTCTTTATTTTTTAACAAAACACAATGTAAACATTCGTTTTTACGTCCTTTTGACGGGTATATTTACTAGTATATATATATATATATATAAAGGATATTAGCATAAATTTAGATATTTAGTAGGCAAGTATTGCATTATTTTTTTATACATGTATAATACAGTGAGATAAAGTTCAATGCTGTAAATATAAGTGTACTCCATATAATAGTATATTTACATTGCATTAATAATTACACATATAATCTAAAGACTTTGACACTATAGTATGTTACATTAGGAAAGATGGTTTAATCTCACTGCCTTAGCCAACAATTCCTAGAGAAAAAAGAGAACATTGAATTAGTTGAAAATTTAAATAGTCCTATAGTTATACATTAAATTATATTCTTTATAGTTTAATTATATCACTAATCTGTCTATCTTTCTATCTAACTATATATTGATATCTTTATATCTTTCTATATGTACGTCCAATCTACTAACTTTTTTTCTATCTTTCTAGCCTCATAGCCAATAATATTATATGCTATACATTTTCCCTTTTCTGAATATTGATATATCCATATATCTCAATTATCTTTGTATCAAATCCAGATAGTATCTATCTATCTATATAACTACATTGATAATATATTCAAATAACTACTAACTATGTCTGTTATAATAATATTTAAATCCACAGAGTGCTAATCGTGTTACTGGAATAACCAACAACTGTTTTTGAGCGTATTATTTAGATTCCTCTAAAACATTAATCTCTATACAGTTACTGTTACACAAGCCGTGCTGACTACATCGTGCAATGAATTATATTGAAAATACTCAGCTGGAAAACTTAATAGAGTTCAGTTTTGAAGCACAAAGTTTCAGTGAGGGAGTTACTGAGCGCCATGGAGACTTAAACCAATTGTAAAGCTGTCAAAAACAATCCTCCAGGACAAGGTAGAAGTTGGACGTTACAGAGGCCGTCACCGGAAATGCTGGTTCGGCAATATAAAGTATTGGACTGGGCTGCAGTTGACTCAACTATTGACAACCGCTCAAGATAGGCAAAAGTGGAGAAAGTTGACTGCTGAAGTGCCCATTCGCCCCCCCCCCCAAATGACCACAATGGTCATGGGATTGATGATGATGAAAGCTGAAAAATGATAAAGGATTCATTAAAGGCTTCTGGAGTTTGGCCATTTTAAAAATGTGTTCATTGGAATCCATTGCAACAAGGATGATTCCGAATTCGAACCTGATGGAATAGCTATCCGGCGCTCTGACACCTCAACCAACAAGACTACATTACGTGATGTAATCCCATAAGTTCTGCGTATGGTGGTCAACTAAAATCTAGTTTAATCTTCATTGACCCGTTAGGTCGATATCCGCAACCTACCTGGATGTGTGATGGGTCTCCCAGAGGGCGCTGGTCTACCCTCACGCCAGGTACAACTAGGGTCCCCCAGTTCCTGTCCATTGGTGCGACCATCACCGTCTGAATCAGTCTGGCACAGCAGTGGAGTCCACTGTAGCACGAAATATATATTTTGTACACACTATTAACTAATGCAGTTTTAAAAACCAAAGACTATAATAAGATGAACCGCTTGCTTTAATATTTCTGCTATTTCATGACTTGAACGCACACTTAGTTTCAGAATTTCCGATCGCACTATGTCCCTCAGACTTCCGATTTAGTAATTCGTTATGATTTTCTCAATGGAAAATTTAGATTACAATCGAAAGCTGTATAGCCTACAGCGTAAACCTTGCAATCGTAGGAGCGTAGAAGTCACACAAGACAGCCTTATTGGTTGCGCACGGGAAAAAAAGAACATATAAGCTCTAAAAATAGAGCTAGCGGTCCATTTTATTATAGTCTTTGGTTTCACTAAATAATTACATACAAAGTTATCCATTAAGCCCACTTTTCCTGTTTAGATATAAGTTAAAATGACGCTATCGCTGTTCATACTAATCTATATTTAAATATAGCCTACATGTGTCACGAGGTGTTTAACTAATTAGCCAGAAATTTAATTAGTCCACGATATTAGTGAATAGCCCGGATAACACTTTTCCCATTTAAAAAAAAAGTTAACCTAAAGCTTAGGTGCGCCCTGCGCCAGTAAAAACAAAGAGTCGGTAAATATTTAAACTCTATTTGTCAGCAAGGTGCGGCCGAGTATAAAAGACTCGACCAGCGCGATACTCGCGTGTATTTGCGTAGTCCACCTTGTTCAAGGAACCCCCAGTCAACATTTTGTTTTGTGTTATATGAACGAGTGCCTCGAACTTACTATTAAGGATGATAAAGAATATAGATAAAGGCGGCAGCTAGAGATAAGATGACAACCTCTCTAAATCTGACTCAATCCAGATGTTTGAATATCTGGGAATCTATTTCTCTTTCTACCGATTGTACCTTGCGGTCGCCGCACGTCGCCGATTACGGGTTGTTCCGCATTTGATCCCGATGCGAGTTTTTAAATGCCAAATATAAACCTTTTCAACTCTGACCAAAGAGAGCGATAGTGACCAGTGATACCACTCCTTGGCTTTTCCCCCTAGATCTTGGCTTTTTCAATCCCAGCTTAGAATATTGGCTTTTTTTACGACCTTGGCGTTTTATCTTTTTTTTAAATGGAAAAATAATATTATTTATGTATTTTAGTGACCGAAATGTATTTTGGGAAGCTAATAAAAGTCTAAATGTATGCATTATCTGTACTGCTCAAACAAATTTGACTAAACTCAGTGTCACCAACGACAGCTCAGTTATATCGTACTACTCTACTACAGAGCTGCTATAGCTAGAAATTGATTGAATGGATGAGGTGGCAACGAGGGGGGGAGGAATTGAAGATCGGGTGTATAATTAATCTAAGCTCTCATTTGAAAACACAACATAAATTCTATCAGAAACAATGGTAAACACACCAGCAGCTAATTATTGCCAATGAATAAAAATAAAAGTCCACTTTATATGACAATAATTAATATAGACTGGAAGAGATTGTAACATAAGTGTGTAAAGTAGGGGAAGGTAGGGGAGAAAGTGGTAAGCAAATAGTTTAAAGGGGGAGGGGGGGGGCAAAAATGTGCAAAGGTAAAATAGTGCATGGTTTGGGGAGGGGGCAATTGAATAAGGCTTTTTATCTGCACCAGTGCACAATTTCACCCTAAACAATTCAAAAACTAATATAAATCTTATCTTATACATTACAGACGCTCCTTCAATAAAGAAGATTATTGCGTTCTACGCTTATCCGTGGTCCGAGTCTAGTCTTGCATATTTTTTTATTTGGGTGGTTAGAATATCCAAGAAAAAGAAACAAATAATTTCAAACTATTTCTTCATGGAAAAGAACTAACTCAAACTAACAATGCTAAGTACTTAGAAGTAATAATACATTATAATTTATGTTGGAATTCTCATATTGATGAAGTAATAAAAAAATCAAACAAAACATTAAGATTCATTAAAAGGAATTTTTACAAATTTAGTAAGTAATAAGAATATAAAACTAAAATGCAATCTCACATTAGTTAGGCCTATAATAGAAAATGCATCTTCTGAATGGGACCTGTCAACTAAGAAAACATTAACAAATTAGAACAAATTAAAAAAAGAGCGGCAAGGTTCCCAACTAACAAGAGTAACACCATTAGTCAAATCCCTAAACCTAGAAACACTAGAGGACAGAAGATAAGGAGACACTTTTTACCCTGAAGCCAGCAATACGGAAGTCAGATCCAAAACCATTCAACGCACCACCGCCTCCACGATTCCTGTGTCCAACTCCGTCCCATGGTGCACCATTCACCCTCACTCTGTCTCCGTTCGGGATTCTACTCCTAAAACTTTGGTATCCTTCTACCAATGTCAAGGCTAATGAGATCACCAGCACAAGTCTGTAGAGAATGGGTAGGGTGGAACAGGAAAAGGGGGAGAGGGAGGGGCAGCAGAGTGTTTATTAGTAAAATTAGTAAAAAAAAAATAGTAAAAGATAAAAACAGTATCATCATCGTCATAGTTTTCAATGAGATATTACATGAAATGAAATTATAAGCATTATACTTGGAATGGAAATTATAGAGCGATTGCAATCACGTGACAAAAAGCGCGTGCTGTTTGTTTACTTTGTCTAGTGGTGATAAATGGCAACCGTATTACTATAGCCGTAAGAAGGTTTTATTTTAAATGTGATGCTTTCAACAATATAACGTAAAACATATATAAAACACTGTCAAGCGATGTAAATTAACATTTAAAGCTAAAATTTAAACCATTAAAAATCAATGGAAAAGGTTCCGTAAGTGCCAAATATTTAATTGAAGATGTCGATTGTCGAAAGTTAGCCTATCTTAACTTACTAGGCCTATTTAAAAGTAAAGCAAAATGTTCAATGTTTCAAAAGAGCTATTGAACAACTATAAAAAGCCTAAAATCTTGTTTATTTCGTGGACGGACTACTAAGGACTAGTATCACAGTTAAATATTTATGATTATTAAAGATTTAAGGTAACTAATTCCTTATATTTTGGGTTTAAAATACACATGGTAAGGAACATTGTTTATTTCTCATTAATGCCACTATCGCAAAGATGGCTGCTATTTACACAAGTACGTCACTAAAAAACCTAAGCCACGCCTACTGCAATCGCTCTATTCCATTAATTTTGTTAAATTTTCTTACAGCTAGTACATTATTGTTGTTATATTTATATTGTTGATAGATTTGTTTTTAGGTGGCTTTTTTTTTTTTGTATGTAGGGACAAATAGAATAGATAGAATCGATAGAAAAGATAGAATAGATAGAATTGATAGAATAGATAGAATAGATAGAATAGATAGAATAGATAGAATAGATAGAATAGATAGAATAGATAGAATAGATAGAATAGATAGAATAGATAGAATAGATAGAATAGATAGAATAGATAGAAAAGATAGAAAAGATAGAATAGATAGAATAGATAGAATAGATAGAATAGATAGAAAAGATAGAATAGATAGAATAGATAGAATAGATAGAATAGATAGAATAGATAGAATAGATAGAATAGATAGAATAGATAGAATCGATAGAATAGATAGAATAAATAGAATAGATAGAATAGATAGAATAGATAGAATAGATAGAATAAATAGAATAGATAGAATAAATAGAATAGATAGAATAGATAGAATAGATAGAATAGATAGAATAGATAGAATAGATAGAATAGATAGAATAGATAGAATAGATAGAATAGACTGCTATATCAATTTGATTAACAAAACAAACACACTATTGTGGTTGTGTCATTGATAGGCGTATAAATGCAAAATTTGTATATTTAGACTTCCCAGTGAGTGCGCTCGTTTGAATCTGCCATAGCAATTTCTACGAAGAGCGCAGTGGTAATGCTAAATGACATTGCACGAATACAAGCAATATTAAAATAATCAGTATTATTAATTTTTTTTATATTAAATGCAGCTCTAGCGAACTTAAAACATAAACATATTATGCATCAGTAGCGTAGTGTATGACTTTAAAAACATACCCGAATGCTGACATTGTGCTCTAGGCTTCACCAAAAGTCTTTTCAATGAACAATATTATAGTGTCCACTAGTGCAGTGAATAAAATAAGGTTATAGAGTTTCACACATGAGGCTCTCTCAACATTACGAATGAGTGTATGCATGTTCATTTATATATATATACATATATACGCAGTAAAACACCACGTGACCACACGTTGTTTTCGTGTCAAAAAAAAAAAAGAGAAAAAAAAGACAAAGAGGTAATGACGTAAGTTGAGAAGGTGTGCCAATTAATGACATCCTTGTGAGAACAAAATTTTGGGGGAAAGGGGGGGGGTGGTGAGGGAGAACATCATTGCAATGCTGACAAATTATTCAAAACTAACCGCAGGACCATCCGGCCTCTCAAATTGAATTTTAGGGAGAGCTGTGCACGAATAGTGGTTATATCAGATTCATTCTGAACTGGGTTACAATTTCCTCCTTGACTTTTAAACAAATCTTAGTGTGTCTTTATATCAATAATTAAACGTAAAATTCGATTTATTTAATAGGTATAAGTAATATAATAGCCTATAACAACACAATATAACAAGACAATAAATATTTATAAAATGCTTGGTTTGAAACCAAAATTGCGGGGGGGTGAGCAGTACGTTGTTGTTGTTTTTGTTGTTGTTGTTTTTAATTTGGGGGTGAATGGTGGGCGAGGGGAGGCAACGATAAAGATATGTAGATAAATAGGTATCTGTTTATGCGGTGGAAACTAATATCAGATAAAAACAGGAAAGATTTAGTTATGAGTTCTTGGCAAGGAGTTATAAGACTAAGGGAAACAGCTTGTACTAGAAGATGAAGTATAAAACAACTACAATACGTAAAGACGAAAACATGAGTAAATGCGTGCCTCATTTGTTCAGTAGGTGTGTTATAATCTTAGATACTGTGTTATAATCTTAGATACTGAGACAACAGTTCATTAGATTGTCGAATGATAAGCTGGCGATTTCAAGTGAAATTTAACTCATACTACCGGTTCTATCGTATTAAAGGCCATTTTACGAGTGAAAACCAGCTTTGTACTAGTATTAATTTAAAAAAAAGATTAATTGTAGGAAAGTTAAAACGTTATGTCTGTGCACTAACACTTCATGCAATAGAAAGGGGAAGCAATTATAAACAAAAATTAAAGCATGATGTAAATGAAGCATACAATTATTTCCCTTAAGGTGTATAGATATAGTTTACCTTCAACATTTTATATTAATAGTTTAATGTAATTGCACTTAGATAACGTGTGTCTGTTGTCTGTGTTTATTTTCGAGTGTGTGTGTGACTGTTAATAACAATTAACCCAGGAGACACAATCCAAATCCTTTTTGGACTTACATAGAAAGGATGTAAAGTAGGGGGGGGGGAGGGAAACTACAATAATGAATTTTGGCAAAAGTTAATAGTGACGTAACTTCCGTAGCAGGTTTTGTCCGTATGTTTATCTGAGCATTTCAACGGGTTGTTATTGGGTTGTATTTCTAAATTAGAGTTTTTAATTCCTTATGTATTATTACTACTTTACTCGTTGCCCTTCTGTCCTCTATGGAAACGAGACCCGGGCTACCTACGCTAAGCAAATAAAGCAGCTCAATAGCTTTCACTTGCGATGCTTGCTTAGGATCCTACACATTAAATGGCAGGAAAGAGTCAGTAATGTGGAGGTGCTCAGGAGAAGCCATATGAACTCAATCCTGAGTGAGATGCGCTTGCGATGGATAGGCCATGTCCACAGAATTGGCTCGTAACGTATCCCAAGGGCCCTGCTGTATGGAAAGCTGGCCGCTGGAACAAGAAAAAGAGGCCACCCTTGCCTACGTTTTCAATACGTCTGTAAAACGCATGTTACTGGCACATATTGATCACAAGACGTGGAAGGGCCTTGCCGAGGAACGCACCTCCTGGCGGTCAAAGGTGCGCGAGGGCACTCAAGTCGCAAAATCCACCCTCACATAACGGAGTGAAGGAAAGCGAACTATGAGAAAAGCGAGCGGCAGAGGAAAAGGAGACTGCGCTATCGTGCCTTGAAGGTGGATGGATGTCATATATACTGACAAAATATATAGTCCTATATCTACAGAATAAAAAAGTCATTTAGTTTTATATCAGAGTAATATAGGCCTATATAGCCAAGCCACACCAAAATGTTAATTCGACTTTAATTAAATTCTACAAATTAATCTATAAGGCTACTAGCATCAAGCTAAACATTTGTATTTTTAATAGATTTACCTTTCTGCCTGAGGTTTGCAGTTTAAAAAAAAACAGTTATAAGACTAGTCAAAGCGGTGGTGCTGATAGATTTATAGCCTACCAACCACAGCATGCCAATGTATATTGACGAATTAATAATTAAGTAATAGGCTTAATTATATCATAGGCATATAGGGACACAGTGCTGGCCACACAATCACCTAGTATACCGTGGCCAGAGAAACTGGTGAATGCTGCCTCCCCGGCCCTATGATCAATTTGGTACTTTAGTAGGGTACTTTAGTTTTATAGTTGGAGCCGACCGAAATTCGGTTTCAGTTTCGAAGCCGATAGTAGGCAAATGGCCTCTTTCTAGTTTCGGTTTTGGCCGAAGCCAAAAAAAAAGCTTTCATTCTGCTTTCGGTTTCGGCCGAAACTGATATCGACTTTCGGTCATCAACCAAATATCTAATTCAACTTTTAAACATTCAGACTGCAAAGCTAGCGCTGCATCAATTAGTCTGCTTATTGATAATTTCATGTAGTTAGAAAGTATGTTTTTTTCCCGGGTCTGGCGGGAATCTGTCCCTGATTCTACCCAGCTCTGATGATTACCTTTCCTTAGTTGGGATAAAGTAAAATGAGGCTGTGCAATCACCTAGTATGCCGTGGCCACAGAAACTGGTGAACGCTGCTTCACCGCCATATGGATCAATTTAGTCCGGTGGGATACTTTACTTTACTTTTTTCTTTTATCCACACGGTGTTCGAGCGGTGTACTGAAGGTCCCGTGTTCGAAACTTGGTGAAGGTTAGGAATGTTTCTCGGGTCTTGAAGGTACCGTTGTGTCTACCTAGCTAAGATGTATACCTTACTGTCAGTGATTGAAATAGAGCATAATAAATAGTCTATGGTCAAAGAGAGATAACCAATGAAAAGAAGAGTTAACCTTGACCTTAGATAACAAAAACAGACTATATTTATTATATGACAAGAGAAGACTATAGTTGTCGCGCAGTTTAGTGATTTTTGTTAGTTCACGTGTTGAGTGAGAAAGGTTAGAAGGTTACGAGAGACTCGACCTTGGTCAGTAGTGGGCATCCAGTTTTTGTGGTGATAGGAGCTGGAGTTTTTATGTGGATTTTTTTGTAATGGAGATAATATTGGAGATCTCAGTGAATCTATTCTGTAAATTCTATTATGTAAATTGCAATGCAATTGAGTGAATATATATATATTATTGCTTATGGATTTTTATCTAAATTGTGAGGACATAAAAATGTGTGTGTGTAAATAAACTTATCTATAATATATTTTACTGTTCCTGGAGAGTGTTATTAACTTTGTCAAAGCCTCGAAGAGATTGTTATATATAGATTATATATATAGATTGCTATATAGCAACTTATCTATATAATCTATATATAACAATCTCTTCGATCCCTGACACTTACTTTAGTTAATGTAAGTAAATTCTGATGGGCATTGTTCAATAACCTAATATGACGTAGCTGGCGAACACTGATTCACCGGCCCTATAGGTCAATTTGGTCCACGCTATCACATTTATCTTTCTCTGTGTCTTCTGGTCCGCAATTGTGGGGTTTGATCTGAGTTAAATGGAATTCATCTAACATTTTCCGAAGTGTCGATAAACTCAGCTCCATCTTGCTTCCGAAAGTACCAAAATCTAACGGAAATGTCCACTCTTCATAATTAAGAGTGGAGGACAAGCTCCTGCCCTAGGCAGGTATCTAATAACGTCCAGAAATAGAAGTGAGAATTGTCATCATTCAGATAATTAAATAGTTGTTTTTGTTTTTTACTCTGTTGGCGTGTTTCCTTGGGATTCAAGCCACAGAATTACAAACGAAACGAAATGTACAAAACGGTGGATGAGGCGTTTTCTAATTTAGACACGAGCCAACATTTAACAAGTAAGGCATGCTGATTCTCCCAACCTCTGTCCGCATTTCTGAAAGCGATGCTGTTACGATGCAACATGGATGTAACTAACTTCGCAAATGCTTTGCTATGTAATTAATCTTTCAGTCTGTAGTGCGCAATAACTATTGCGATGTGCGACGGTAAGACATTTGTGCAAAGACCAAGTATATATGTATGTATGTATGTATGTATGTATGTATGTATGTAAGTATGTATGTATGTATATATATATATATATATATATATATATATATATATATATATATTAGACTGTGTGTGTGTTCAACAAATCATATTAGTTAATTTAAAGACATGTGACCTTATCGCCTTATATTATACTTTGGCGATTCAATTCGGACATGTGTCTTCGATAGCTAAGTGGTTTGCGTATCGGACTGCCATTCGCGTGACCCGGGTTCGATTCTCCAGTTAGTCTAAGTACTTTTACTTTCTACTTTTCTTATTCAATTAATATTACATTAAATCCAAAAAGAATTGTAAATCTACGAACGTCACCGGGCAATTTTAATTTTTGTTAAATAAAAAAACTTGCCTATTATTTACCCGATTACAAAATGTATTTTAAATTACTTTCTTTGCAAAAAAAAATATATAAAATTATTAAATATTAGATTTATAGCTTTCTTTTCACTGTAGGTTATACAATATTCAT
The DNA here is from genome assembly GCA_949126835.1 of Anisus vortex. NCBI lineage: Eukaryota > Metazoa > Mollusca > Gastropoda > Planorbidae > Anisus > Anisus vortex. The sequence goes on from OX421497.1 coordinate 43,776,436, forward strand.
CTATAGCTTATACAGGTCTTTTATTTTCATATATATATACATAGTATATTATACTGTCTGTGTCTTTGATATTGGAAGTGTCGTCTGCTTATAGTTTGCTTATTTGCACAAATAAAGTGTGAGGGTTTGTTGTTGTAAAGAATTACAAAACAAGATTTTGTTGACATTAGCTTTATTGAGATAAAGAGAATAAAGAGTCACTCTTACCCTGAATTTATATTTACCGAAGTCAACTGCAAAGAGATTCAAATCACCACCGCCTCCATGAGCCAAGTGTCCAAGTCCTTCCCATGGTGCACCATTCACTACCACTTCCCATAGTGAACCATTCACTACCACTCTGTGTCCGTTCGGGATTCTACTTCTAAATTTTGGGTGTCCTTCTACCAATGTCAAGGCTGCTGAGACCAGCAGCACAAGTCTGTAGAGAATGGGCGGGGTGGAAAAGGAAGGTGAGGTGCAGAGCGGTTATCAGTAGAAATAAAAATTTCATAGTTTTCAAATTGATAATAAATGAAATTATACCTGGGACGTATTCCATTCATTAAAAAAAAAAATAGTTTGTACATTATTGTTGTTATATTTTATTGTTAGTAGAATTGTTTTTTCTTTTTTTATTTGTAGGGACAGATTGGATATAATAGAATAGAAAGGATAGAATACATAATAGATTATAATAGATAAAATACAGAATAGATAGAATAGATAGAATAGATAAAATAGATAGAATAGATAGAATAGATAAAATAGATAAAATAGATAGAATAGATAGAATAGATAGAATAGATAGAATAGATAGAATAGATAGAATAGATAGAATATATAGAATAGATAGAATAGATAGAATAGATAGAATAGATAAAATAGACAGAATAGACAGAATAGATAGAATAGATAGAATAGATAGAATAGATAGAATAGATAGAATAGATAGAATAGATAGAATAGATAGAATAGATAAAATAGATAGAATAGATAGAATAGATAAAACACATAATAGATATAATAGATAGAATAGATAAAATACAGAATAGATAGAATAGATAGAATAGATAGAATAGATAAAATAGATAGAATAGATAGAATAGATAGAATAGATAGAATAGATAGAATAGATAGAATAGATAGAATAGATAAAATAGATAAAATAGATAGAATAGATAGAATAGATAAATAGATAGAATCGATAGAATAGATAAAATAGATAAAATAGATAAAATAGATAAAATAGATAAAATAGATAGAATAGATAGAATAGATAGAATAGATAAAATAGATAGAATAGATAGAATAGATAAAATAGATATAATAGATAGAATAGATAGAATAGATTAGAATAGATTAGATAGATTAGATAAAATAGAAAGCTTGATTAACAAACAAACAGACTATGGTTGTTGTGTCATTGATAGACCTATAAATGCCAAAGTTGTACATTTAGAATTCCCATAGTGGCTGGACACAAGTTGAAGTCAATTTGAGTGCGCTCGTTTGAATATGTGGAACCTTCTGTTTGGAACAGCTTGACTCAGAGAGATTCTGAGATAAACAAGTCCTTTAAGAAAAGAGTTTAAAGGCCTTTCTTCTTTAATTGGTGGCCGTGTGCCTTACATACCCATACATCTGCCACACTGCCATAGCAATTTATACCAAGGCGCAGTGGGAATGATAAATGAAATTGCATGGATTCACGCTCTATTTAAATAATCAGTATTCTTAGTATTTTATTAAATCCTGCTATAAGCGAACTTAAAACACAAAAATATAGATATGCATCAGTTGCGTAGTGTATGACTTTTAAAAACATACCCGAATGCTGACATTGTGTACTAGGTTTCAAAAAAGTGCTGTTATTTTAATGACAATAATAAGTGTCCTCTAGTGCAGTGAATGAAATCAGGTTATATAGTTTCACCCATTCAATTCAATTTCAATTCAATTTCAATTTTATTCAGTCAATGCGTTTTACATCGAAAATATGTGATGTTGAATGTGACATCTACAAAAAAAAAAGAAAAAATTACATTACAATAATAGTAAGACACAACAATGAAAATTAATGAATATATATTGATGCTCTTCCTATACAACGAGTGAGTGTCTGCATGTTTATCTATATATACACATAATATAAGCATTAATGCATCACGTGACCACGATATTTTCCTGTCAAAAAAAAAAAGAAAAAAGACAAAGAGATATTTGAGAAGGTGTGCCATTTAATGACGTCATTGTGAGATCAAAGGTGGGGGGGGGGGGAGGGGAGAACATTATTGCAACGCCATCGCTGATATTAGTTGAGGTAAACTAAAGGCATTGTGCTGGCCATACATTCCCTAGTATATGTAAGCCTACATCAAGTCAATTTGTTTACATCTGTTACCGCCAACAACAACGACAAAAGTGTGGGGATAATTCCTGTAAAAGCAATATGTTTTATTACGTAGCGGTGTATAGTTTAAGGTATGAACTGACCAGCCAAGTTGCCAGATTTCAACACTTTGTTGAAGCATATTGGGAGTAACGTAATCACCTCTGGTTTTAATATACAAATCTAAAGCAATATTGAAGTACATGCACTACTGCAAAGTTCTACAACTGAGCATGTTTTTGTGTTGTTTTTTTTGTATTGTTGTATTTAAAAGCCTGAAGTTTTCTCTATTATTCTGTATCGCTCCCCTTGGAGCATAAGGCAGCAACAAAGTTCCGCCAGGCCTCCCTATCCTGGGCGAGCCATCTGATCTCATGCCATGTTTTATGGGTGGACTTTGCTTCATCATCCATCGTTCCATTCCAGGTTCCCATTGGTCTTCCCCTTCTCCTTTTTCCTGATGGTGTCCATTTCAAAGCAATTCACTGAATCCTCTTTCTATCCATGCAAAGAACGTGACCCAACCATCTCCATCTTCTTTTATAATTTCTTAATGCAGTTTATTCCTGTTCTCCTGCGAACTTCACTGTTGGAGATGCAATCTTCCCAGTTCAGTGAAGTTTTAAGTTATTAGAATTTCTTGGATTACTAATCCTATTCTAAAACATCTCATTATTCATAAGTAACGCCTTTTGTTTAAAACACATCATCTAGAATCTAGAATAATCTAGATCTATACATAATCTCTAGACATAACTTGCTACGAAAGTTACGTCGCTACAACCTTTTGTCCAAATTTATCATGGCAGTGTTTTGTTTTACTTCCTTTTCAATGTAATTGCCAACAGGATGTCAATAGTTTCTCCTTAGGTTAATTGTTATTAACAGTTAACACACATCCGAAAACTCGCACATTTTTATCTAAGTAGAATTACATTACACAATTAGATATAATATTATTTTTAAAAAATCCAGGTATAAGGCATATACATGTGTATTAAGGGAAATAAATGTATGCGCCATTTTTATAATTGCGTCCCTTTCATTTGCATGAAATTTTAGTGCACAGACATAACGTTATAACTTTTCTAGAATAAACTTTTAATTTCATTTTATTAGAGACCTACAGAATTTAAGTAATAGATGCAGCAATAGCGTAGCAGTCTGAATTTTGAAAAGTTAAAATAGATTTTCGGCTTATGATTGAAAGTCAAAATCAGTTTCGGCAGTAACCGTAAGCAAACCGAAAACTAACCTTTTGAATTCGTCCGAAACCGAAACCACACCAAAAAAAGCTTTTTTGCCTAGTTTCGGTGCCGAAACCGAAGCCGAAAACGAATTTCGGTCGGTCTCTAATGTACAGTAAAAAAAACACCGTATAGCAACACATATATGTATAATAGAAGAAGTCATAGTCTGTGAGATGTATTAGGGATATATATATACAGTTTATTGTTTTTTTTTTGTATGATACAATTATAGGCTTATAGCACAGTGAGGTACAGTTCTGTGTTGCAAATCTACATTCTATAGATTACATTATACATTTCACAACATCTTTCATAGACAATATTCAAAACGGAGAACATCACATCGTATTAACGTGGAAAAACAAACGTGGAAACCACGAAAACACGTGGGAACCACGCTTTTTCCCCGTCGATACGACGTGGTGTGCCGGTGGGTTTTCTGTAGAAATCTAATCGATGGATTGTATTTCAGTCACGAAATCCTGGAGAGAGAAAAAAAAAGGTAAATTGGATTAGGTCAAGAATTACATATAATAAATTCATTGCCTTTTTAAATAAAACTATGGGGCGTAGAAGTTGATGAATGGTGCTATACCGGCTATTATGATTAATTTGCTCTGGCTGGATTTCTTATAGCGTTGTTATAACTTCTTCTACCAATAAAACTATCTATTATAATTTATCTATCTAAAATACATTTGTTTCTGTTAAGATGGACTCCCTACCAATAGACATTAGTTGTAAAGAGGTTTTTTGCATGACCGTAGAGTCACGACTTTCGCGCACTAGGTCAACTGGTCGCGCGATCTTCTTACACTATCCATGTAGTTATTATAGTTTAAGTTTGAGTTATTATTATTAATATAAAAAAACATAATGAAAAAAAAACAGTATCTAGACTTTATCTATCACATGTTTCTATTTAATTTTGCCCTCTGTTTTTAACATATCTATCGATCTATTCGGCCAATCTTTTGAACTAGGCCTATCTTATGAATATTACATCTGTAAAAAATCTATCAATTTATTAATGCATTCCTCTATCTATCTCTCTATCTAGTTTAATGTCCATATAATCTATTAGTGACACAAATTCCACTTGGAATCACCTTCCACTACAGCTTCGCCAGAGCCCTAGCTTCGACACTTTCAGAAGCTGACTGAAGACTCACCTATTTCGTTAGCAATATTTGCATATACATATTTTCATTTTCGTCTGTTGTTTGTTTTCTGTATTATGTAACTGTCGTTTCAGCGCATAGAACTCTTATCAACGGGATATGCGCCATAAAGCTTCATTATTATTATTATTATTATTAAGTCTGAGCAGCATGTGCAGGAAACGGTCAACTAGCTCTAATTGCAATACTGAAGCTCCCGGGTTCGAGTCCAGGTATTTCTTGGAACTGTATAGAAAGGTTCGTTAAGCCATCCCCGCTCTGATGGAAAAGTTACATTAGTTGGGTAAGTAAGAAAAAATGTTGTTGGACATTTTGCTGGCCTGCAAAAATTCTCTTCATGCGATGGACACTCAATAATTCAATATCCTAGCTGCTTGCAGGATCCTTACTAACAAAAATGTCCTCGACTTGTAGCTGTAAGATTTCTGACTTGCCTCAGACTAACTCATTAGAAACTACAAGATAAGACACTGAATATTTCAAATAGGAATTAAAAACTAGTTATATTTTTGGAATGTGGGATTAGAACCGGGTGAAATGGCGTTCCAGCGCTCTGTCACCTGGTCCCACATGAACATATACCTAACCGCTTCCATCAGTTCTGTGTGTGAAGGTCATAATGTACGATCTAGTTTAGGTTGACGGCCATAACCTACCTGGATGAGTGACGACCCCTGTGGGATTTGGGTCGCCTTGATTCCATGTGCACGACGGGTCCCCTAGTTCCAGCCCATTGGTACGACCATCACCATCAGAATCCATTTGGCAAAGTTGTCTTGTCCACTGTACAAGGGATATAACTTTTAAAAGTATTAAACAATTCAATAATAAAACGACTACGGTATATGTAAAACGTAATTCAGTTGTTATAATACAAAAATGTATATAAGATAGAATAAAGATATTAATACAAAAATAAAATTAAAACAAGTTGTAGTCATTCGTTTCTCCGCCATTTTGACGGGCATAGAAACCAGTACTACAATAATCTTCTTTAAAGCTGGATACATAAGATCTTCACTGTCAAATAAAATACCTTGATTGTTATTTGGATTTAACAATGTAATGACGACATAAAATCTTGGGCTCATAACTTACATAAAAGATCATATTATTGTTCTTATTGTTTGTTTTGTCTGAAACAAGAAACTAAACCGCTCACCGAAATAGTCAAACAACTACAGAAACATTCAAATAGTTCCGGGTTGAATCACAATGCTGTGTTAATTTTTAATTGTGATTGCCAAGTATCTAAATCTTCATTTTAACTTCACAAAGCTTTGAAGTTGTTTATTGTCAAGTATATTCGTTCTCTGTTGTAAAGTAAAGTACCCGTCGGACCAAACTGATCATTGACAAGTTTTAACGATTTTGCACGCATAAAATGTCGAAGAGTAGCGTTCGACTGGCGATCCGAAGGTCCTGGGTTCTAATCCTGGTGCAGGCTAGGATTTTATCTCAGAGCTTGATGGTGTCCCTGGATCCTTGGGTACCTGACATTAGTTTGGGTAAAGTAAAGGCGGCTAGGTATTGTGCTGGCCACACATCCCATAGTATGGCCACAAAAACTGGTGAACACTGCTTCAACAGCCCTATGACCAGGTACTCATCAAAGTTGGGTAGTCTTGGGGACACTTTCAGGCCCTGGAAAAAATTCTAGCCAGGTTTCGAACTCAGAACCTTCGGATCGCCATTCATCAAAGAATAACATTATAATGGTAAGGAATTGGTTTCAGAGTACACTCTTACAGTGTGATTTTGGTTTTGGAAGTCGGTGCCAAACGGATTCAATGGGCCACCACCTAACGGATCCATGTGCCCGACTGCCAACCAGATTGCACCCTCTACTTCAGGATTTGGTACTCGCTGACCATTAGGAATCAGGTACACGTAGGTTGAATGTCCTGTCACAAATGTCACGGCCATGGAAAGAAGCAGTATGATTCTGTAATGGAAGTTAAGGGTAGAAGAAAGTTGCAAGAATCAATATACATAATTACCGTGAGTTTCTTTATATATATATATAAGCTTATATGTTTGTGCTCTATAGCTCCTAAGCCGTTTGACTAATAGGGTTAAAATTTAAGTTTATAAATTTGAAACGTTCTCCAAAAGAAATGTTTATTATATACGCAATATTGATTAATTCGTTATTTGTTTTTTTTTAAAAGACCTATTACTAATCACCGTATGTTAAAGTTCTAAACTGAGCGTCATTTCAGAATGATTTCCATTTGAAATGCTTTCAATAAGGAAATAACACAAACTAAATACCGATAAAAACGTACTCATTACAGATTTTATTAAAGTTATTTTTTCTTTTCAATTTTAAGGGGGGACAGGTAATGAAAACACTGATATTTTTAAAATCAACATTACTATGTGTTTTTTTCTATCTAGGTCATAGATAGTTGATACTAGAGATAAAATATGTACCTAAATATGAAGTAGGGGTAGAAATTTTAATTTTTGTGACATTTGATGCCGAACATGTTTACGTAATTAACCATTTTTTCCATTTTATTAGTATCAATGTTTAACAAATACTACTTGTAGAAATCAAACAACAATTAGCACACATCTTCCAAATATTATTTTGCATGAACTCTTAGAAGGAAATCTTTGTAACTTAAAAAATGAATTTTCTACAATTTTTTTTATTTTGTTGATAAATTTGAAATAAATATTTCAATATGATTTTTTACCAAAATTATTCTAAAATTTTTGTTTTTTTTATATTAAGTTAAACTATTCTATAACATTGTAGATAAATAACATATAAACATGCAGATCAAATTTGAATATATTCTGACAGGCCATTTATGAAATATTCTAATTCTTGCAACATTACACACCTCAAATTCACACAAATGAGAAAACGCAAAAAGAAAGTTTAACAAAACACATTGTAATCATTCGTTTCTCCGTCAATTTGTCGGCATATCCACTAGTAAAAAATAGAACGTGTAGGTAATATTGTCGCTATGTTAAAAAATGAGAAACAGAAAAATTGACTCTAAAGTAATCCATGAACGAAATAGTCAATAGCGATGTCCCTTTTTATATTAAATAATATGTCTTTCTGTTTAGTTTGTACATTGATGTGTAAAGTTGAATAGCAGTTTAGGCCTACTTTTGAAGAAATTTAGTGGCAGTCTGTTGAATAGCTAGTTTCATGGTCACTAAATGATGGGGCTGTAATACAGAGTTATTTGAGCCAGAAGGCTTTGAAAGTGTTAGATTTCGCTTTTTTTTAGAATGTAAAAGAATTTGATCAGAAATATTAAAATATAATCGGCTTTTACTACATACATTTATTTCCATTAAATAGGGCCTATATCATAGACGATTTTAATAGCTTATATGAATTGCTAGATAGATATATAGATAGGTAAATATATAGATAGATGATAGATAGATAGATAGATATATAGATGAAAGATGATAGATAGATAGATAGATAGATAGATAGATAGATAGATAGATAGATAAATAGATAGATGAAAGAAGATAGATAGATAGATAGATAGATAGATAGATAGATGAAAGATGATAGATATATAGATAGATAAATAGATAGATAGATAGATAGATAGATAGATAGATAGATGATTAGATAGATAGATGAAAGATAGATCAGACAATATGTACTTTGTAGAAGCATATTTCATTTCAACATAAAAACTGAGAATATTCATTGCATTTATCGAAAAACCCAAATATAAATAGATATATTGGTAAATTGGTAGACTAATGTATGCAGTTTCAAACATACCCGATTGCTGTCATGGTGCTGTATGTTATAAAAAAGCCTAGTTAGTGTCTATAGAGTGAATTACTTTGAGTTTATAGACCACGAATCACTGACGCAGTACATGCAGTTAGTTAAACTATATACATATATAAATAACTGTATAAATACAGCAATACATCACGTGACACTATCTTTGTCGTGGCTAAAGAAAAAAACAAGAAAGCAACACACACATGCACATACATACATACACACACATACTACGCATATAATTGGTACGTGTAAGCAGCATGTGCCATTTGATGTCGTACTTGTCCCCCATATTTTATCAAAGCTGATTTATTTACATCCTCTAATGACAATGCATTATAAAATCCGCATATAAAATATATATTTACACTGCAGTCAAAATTTGTTGTTTACTAAAAATTATACGGATGTTAACATGTCAAGGTGAGTTGAGAGGGTTGGTTAAGGAAATAAAGGGGCGTGGTATCCAGAGCTCAGTTAGAGTTGAAAACATGAAGGATCATTGTGCCACGAAAATATTTATTCGTCAACCAAAAATAGTCCTACTTGTGGAAACTCACAATAGGCTTATATTTAGATCTATATCTGTCATACTAAATAATAGAGCCTAAGAAATGACAGGAAAGATGAAGTTTTTGCGTTTCGACAATAGCAAGCCGTGGTGAAACTTACGGGGAAAATTGGGTCTTTTGTACCTGAAGATGAAGCATAACAAGAATACAATTATTTAAAATTAAACACACACATACACATACAGAGAATTTATCGTTTAGATATATGAAAGGTTTCCTATTATATTACATACAGGATTTCAGCTAAGATAACTACCGATGTCTAACTTTTAATAAATAAAGTTGATCTAAACACTATGCTGCAGTCAATGAATCTAATTGAGTTAAGTCATTACACCAGAAATGGTTTCTTTGTTTCAGCAACGGGAAGTGAGAAGACCGTTTTTACACTTGCTTGTCTGGAGACCAGAGAGAGTTTTGCCTACAATGATTTTAAATGTAGATTTCTACATACATTTCATGTACGAACACACCATTGCCCTGATGTTTGACTATTATATCACAATGGTCATATATGTTTCATAATTCCCTCTTTATGCCATAATATAATATTCATTGAGCCTTCTACTTTTTTTTATGAAAAGGCGCTCGAGGCTCTTTCGAACTCCTTACCCCTCCTGTGGGCCTTTCGGAATTTAAATGTCGCTTTATATTGTGGAGTCATCTATGTAAGATGGCTGTATAAAAAATGCATTTGAAATACTATTTTCTTGTTCATAAAAACAAGTGTAAATAAGATTAATATTAACAACAACAGCTAGTAGCTGCTAAAGTGTTGTATAGTTTGCATTTACAAAATAAAATTATCAGCTTATTATATGTATCTATTTCAAATGTTTATGTTTAGAAATTGAAATTGTTTTTAAGCAAATTTTCAATTTATGATTAAATATAAAAAAGTGATAGTATCCAATATTATACCTAGCAGACTTTTTTTAAAACTATTATTTCCCTTGATTAATTTTTTAAAATGCAATCCTGAAGAGGTGTAACTTTAGATTTAAGTTTTAAAAAATGTATACTGGCTATAACTAATTCTTCTTCTTCTTCATATTACTGTGGAGACCCCGTTAGGATCGAGGAAATAATCCACAATTCAACTACACGTAATATAAAAAACATCACAAACAACAATTATAAACAAAATAATATATTTAAACTAGACCTTTATATTAAAGTGTATGAATTACCAACAGGCCTACTTGTATACATTTAATGCATAATAAGGTATCGAGATTTTTTTAGATCTTCGAGTGCTATTTCCTTTTTTCAATTTTTTACACCAAACATTTTGTTTCTATGAAAACGGTATTTTAAATAAAAAAATTAAAAAATGAGTAATACTTGTCTGTTAATCACGTAAGACTTTTAGTAAGGTAAATGTTGTATATTTTCTAAAATATTTGGCCATTAAGTATGTTTTTTTATGGGTATACCTATTAGGACAAGAGAAACATTACATAGCACAACTTATATTAGTTTCACAGCTCGTTTGGCGCAATGAAGCAAGTTTGGTGCAGTACTGCAAGTTTGATGCCATGCTGCAAGATTGGAGCCAAACTGCAAGTTGGGTGCAACACTGCAAGTTTGGAGCAATACTGCAAGTTTGGTGCAACACTGCAAGATTGATGCAACACTGAGAGTTTGGTGCAATATTGCAAGTTTGCTGCAATGATGCAAGTTTGGTGCAATACTGCAAGTTTGTTGCAATACTGCAAAAGTGGTGCAATACTGCACGTTTGGTTCAATACTGCGCAATTGGTGCAATACTGCAAGTTCGATTTATTACAGGAAGATTGGCGCAATGCTTTAAAGTTGGTGCAATACTGCAAGATTGATGCCATGATGCACATTCGGTGCAATACTGCAAGTTTGTTGCAACACTGAAAGTTTGGAGCAATGCTGCAAGTTTGGTGCAATACTTCCAGATTGTTGCAACACTGAAAGTTTGGTGCAATACTGCAAGTTTGGTGCAATGCAGCAAGTTTGGTACAGTACTGCAAGTTTGGTGAAATACTGCATATTTGGTGCAATAGTGCAAGTTTGTTGCAATACTGCAAGTTTGGTGCAATACTGCAAGTTTGGGGCAATACTGCATATTTGGTTCAATACTGCACGTTTGGTGCAATACTACAAGTTAGATGCATTAAAATTACAGGAAGATTGGCGCAATGCTTTAAAGTTGGTGCAATACTGCAAGTTTTATGCAATACTTCAAGTATACAATACTGCAATATTGGTGCGCTACAGCAAGTGTGGTTCAATTCTATAAGTTTTATGCAATATAGCATTTTGATGCAATAGAGCAAGTTTGGTGCAATTCACTGCAATACTTATATGGTGACATGGCTACACTGCGTAGCACAAGTGTTTTTCGTAACTCACTCCAGTAAAGTGACGTTCAAGTCTGGTGCAGTACTGCAAGTCTGGTGCAATACTGCAAGTTATGTAGCTGAACAACGATCCGCGAAAAAGTCTCTCTAAACCAACAACCAAACATTAAACAAAATTGAAAACAGAAAATAATTATAGACTTAATCTTAAAAAGAGTAATCTTATAATTATGCTACAGATGCTTTTTCTATATAAAAGATTATTGCTTCTCCAAGGTTTGACTTTTCATATTACGGGACTTCTGTCCTTTGTCTAGATACTGACTTGGATACTGGATACTGATTTTAGCAAAGATACTGACTCAAACATGGATGCTGATTTTAGCAAAGATACTGACTTAAAATCAAATACATGAATTATACCAACACTGGAGATAGTCACTGTGACTACTCAAACGCTGATGTTTTTTTGTTATTCATACGTTTAAAAAAAGGGAATGGAGTCTCGACGTTTTGCTGGCCACACAATCGTTTTGTATGCAAATGAAAACTGCTAAGCGCTGCTTCACTAATCTGATATAATTTATATTCTACTTTAACATACGATAAAAACAGGTATAAAATTATTGGCCAAGGTGGTTTTTTTTATACGAAAACACGATTCTTAAATTACAGTATTTTACATTTTATTTTATTTTATATTACAGTTAGTTACAGTTGTGTGAGTTTAAACGTGAACATGTGGTAGTGTATGTACTAACAATAACACACAAAATACATTATTAGCATTATTATCGTCTTCTAGACGTGACCTAGATATTGGTGATTCTCCTGAGGGTGTTAGCCATAACATGACGTCTTTAATCACGAACTCCTATTGGATGATAAAAATAGATTATTGAATTAGGCTTAATAATATTTTTTTTTTTAAACATAGTTTTTGTTAAATGTATTCAATAATGTTCATGTTATATATTTATAAAATTATACATACTTTTTATTTAGAGCCGGATTAAATTCATTAGGATCCCTATGCACCTAATTAAATGTTGACGCTCCCTCTTTATATAGGTAATTTAAAATATAAACAATAATATACCATTAAATAGGTCTACAAAGTTTTTTATTGCAATAAAATTGTAAATATTAACAAGTTTATTTAGTCTTCATCAAATAGTAATGAACTGACTACAGTTGGTAATAAAATAACAATGTAGTTCAACACTGATCTCAAAATATAGTTCAGTGATATTTCCTCTCGTAAGTGAAGAGGAGGCGTCGATTTCCACGATAACTAATGCTAAATTGTAAAGGGAGGGGGCGCGTTCGGCTGGCGTACCGAAGGTCCTGGGTTCAAATCCTGCGAAGGCTAAGGCTACTTTTTGTTTTACTTAATGCTAAATGGCTTTCATGATTGGTCTATATATATCATATTATACATTACTGAATCACACATTCAATGGGATTGCAAAACGCCCATATTGCGAAAAAATTACCCAATGTTATAGTGATCAAATTTACTTGAGCACAGCCTCCATACTATAACTGTCGAGATATAAGCCCCGAAGGAAAAACAAATCAACGCTTTGGCAACAAGCCCCATTGGTCAATCTAGTGCGCGGGCTAACTTGTCTTCAATCAGCTCTGAATGTGTTATATCAATATATGCTTTCATTTAACACCGGTGTAACTCGTTTTTTGTTGTTGAATTATATCCTACCTGGATGTGTGATACGCCCCGCTGGTGCTGGTTTACCTTCCGTCCAGGTACATTTCGGGTCCCCAAGTTCCTGTCCATTTGTGCGGCCATCCCCATCGGAATCCGACTGGCAGAGATCTCGAGTCCACTGGAAACATAGCAAGAATCACTCAATGTTAAATCTAAGTCTAATTATTTGCCCACAATTTTTTTTTATTTGCTGATGATCTCTAAACATTAATTTAGGAGCTAACAAAAATGAACACTATGTGTTCAAATATGTATTTGATATTAATTTTAGAACTATTATATGACAATTAGTCATCGTATAATTTAAAGTCTAGTGCGTGGTTATTTATATTTTGTCTTTTTTCTTGACTTTTTCGGGCAACGAGATTTATGAATCTGCCCTTGCATTAGAAAGAAGACTGTATTTTATAAATGTGTTATACTGGATATTACATTACATGAGTTTTTTGTTTTTTTTCTAAGCGAGATACTAAATTTTGCAGTGAATCACAGCTTTTAATAATAATAATAATAATAATGGTGACATTTGTATAGCGCTGCCAACATACTGTAAGCTAAGAGCGCTTTTTACAAGAGAATGGACGTTGGGCTCAAGCCTATAGAGTTTTTAATGATTGTATTTAAAATAAAGGAAGAGTAGTATGGTTTACGATTTAGACCAAGTGTCGGCAACCTATGGCACGCGTTAAAGACTTGGCACGCAGAGCAATATTCAATGGCTCGCGAAAGATCTCCCAAATGTCAATTTAAGTCTCTTCCATAAGAAATTAGTGCTAGATTAGGGTGACTTTTAGACTGATGGCACGCTAAATGTATTAGAAATTCTACTGTGTGTATAAATAGAACAGGTATTTTGATTAATATTCAATAGTATTGAGCGATGGAGAACTGACGTCAATTTCATTAGCCGAACAGTATTAAAATAGACGAATTGCCAGTTTAGCGACTTTGTTTCTTAGTTGTTTAAATGAGTATTGTTTGCAAAATTACTTTTAGTCTACCTGTGCAATAGGCTTAATTGGTAACATAACAAGTTGGGGTTTTAATTAATAGGCATAATTGTCAACATTGCATTTAGCCTAGTCTAGCTTTTAATTAATAGGCATAATTGTCAACATTGCATTTAGTCTAGCATTTAATTAATAGGCATAATGTTGGCAAAAATCAGTAAATATTTGCCACTTTTGTATTAATTTATTAATATTATTTATTGTATATTATATTTAAAAATATTTTTACGTTGGTCTTCGCAATAATTTAAAAAAACAATTGTAATTATACAAAAGGTTGTCGAATAGGCAGACACTCACTTTATAACCAGCATTTTGAAATGCCTTGCCAAATGAATTCAGAGCTCCGGCACCATTTGGATCCAGGTGACCAACAGCCGGCCATGTGGAACCAGGTCGGTTTGGATTGGGCACTCTGGAGCCATTAGGAATTGCCACGATAGATTTCGGGTATCCTTCTGCGCATGCGACAAACAGTGAAAGTAACAGCAAAATTCTGAGGAAATACACAACATTTTAAATTGTTCGCATAGTTATAATTGAACATAAACGCTTTGATTTCGCAACTAAATAATAGGTGGGTCTATCAAGAACGCTCAAGATAGGCAAAAATGGAGAAAGATGACTGCTGAGGTGTCCATTTGCATCCCCTAACGACCACAACGGTCAAGAGTCTGATGATGATGATGGGAATAAGAAGTTCCATTTAATGTTCATTCTTATAGAGGTATTCCTCTGGTAATGGCACGCAGAGAGATTTTCAATGGCACGCGGAAGACCCACAAAAAGACAATGCAAGTCTCTTCTAAAAACAAAATGATGGCGGCTCAGGTTGGCTTTTATGTTGTTGGAACGCTGAATGAAATAGAAATCCTACTTTGGCACACTATTATCAAAACGTTACCGACCCCTGGTTTAGTACATGCCTACTAGATTTAAACATCAGCATTCGTCTCATTGAAACTATTTGAATGTTAGATGAAATAGATCCAAAATGTATATAAATATGACTAAAACACTCGTTATAATACATAATTTATTAATTTGCAATATTTTCTTGCATTTATAGTTATGGTGGTTCAGTATTAAGTCAAATAGGGGAGAGGTGGGTAATTCGTACCGCTGGATAATTTGTACCTATGCCGTTTTACCTAGTTTGACTGGTTGTAATTAACATTTTAGCCCGTTGACACATGCAAGCACATTATTTTTGACTGCCATAGAACAATGGTGGACATGGACAAGAAAATAAAACGGTAGGCTGACTTTTTGTTTTTACACTACTTGATGTTATTTTTTACTAGTGCCCCTAGTCGTACTACGTAGGTCTGGTTAAACATAGCGTATTTATATTTGTCTAGTGTGCTGACTATCCAGTCTGCTTCATTAATAAATAGATTTAGGTCTGTTTTCTATTGCCGATAAAAACATAGAAGCAATAAACAGTGTTACGGCTAAATCGTACCTCGCTATGGAGGGTAATACGTACCTGTGCTAATTACGTTACAATTAGTGCAGAAGTACCGAGACTGCACCAGAAAAAAAGACAAAAGGTCTGGAGGCAAAAAAAATAAATACAGTTTTGCAATGGTACAGGGTACTGGTACAGTGAGAACATCTAGGAATACAGGATATAATGTTTTATCTGTAGAGCATAGGTACATCTTGCATGCTCTGAATAAGCCTTCCAAAGTGGGTCACTGAATAATTATGCTTGTGAATTAATTATTAAATACAAATGAGATTTATAGAGAGAGACCTCAACTTATAAATGTCAACCTTACAAACAATATTTTTTCTTCATTTCTTTTTATTTTTATGACCCTCCCTAGTGGTACGAATTGAACGCTGGTGAGGGCAATTAGTATCACATGGTCTTTTTTTTTTTAATTGTGCTCTTTGTTTTCATAATAAAACGTTCAGATCATGTATTTTCATTCTTTTGTCACCAATAAATGTTTTAACGAAAAAATAAACCTTTTTCTTCTGTTAGTTTTATTATTGATAATTTTTTCCCATAGGGGGTACAAATTACCCACGTCTCCCCTTCATATTTTATTATCTACTATTGTAAATATTCTTTCTATATCTGTTACATTTTATACATACAAATGTTTGACCCAAAAGAGTATTTTTTTTTTGGGCCCTAAAGGCTAGAAAGTTAGCGAAAAAAACTGAACGAAGCCATTAGTGTTTATCATGTAGGCCAACAGATCGTTCTTTTTATTTACCACCCCGTAAAAGAGTATCGTGTGGCCATTAAAAGTAAATATATAATTAAATAGATAAAATAAATATAGATATGAAGTGGCTAGTTTGGCTTAGAGGTCTTCAATTCCAGGCTTTTCTTCTAGATAGAAGATTGAAACTTCCCAAGACCGACGAAAATCATGCAAGGCTGCAGGAATCGGGCGGCGGCAGAGCTAGAACCCGGGTAGTTATATTGACAGTGTACTTCCCGCAGAGGATATCTATCTATTTATCTCTCTCTCTATATATATATAGTAAACTGTTTGTGTGTTCAACCAATCATATTAGTTAATTTAAGGACACGTGACCTTATTGTATCATATTATACTTTGGAGATTTCACTTCTGACATGTGTCTTCGCTAGCTAAGTGGTTAACGTATCGAACTGCCATGCGGGCTACCCGGGTTCGATTCTCCAGTTAGTCTAATATCTTTGTTTTCTACATTTTTTTAATTTAACTACTTTCCTAAAAGTCTTTAGTGAATCTTTTTTAATTAATAGATTTATAACTTTCTGTTCATTGTAGTTTATTATTTTATTTTTATCTGTAGCTTATATAGGCCTCTTTTATTTTTCCAGGACAACGCCGGGCAATTTAGCTTGTATATCTATATTACCACCACCAGTTATGCTAGTTGCTAGCAGATAGTAAAAAAACAACGCCGCAGAAAGTGGGAGAGCGAAGGGGGCACATGCCCCGGGCGCCGCTAGGAAAGGGGCGCCAGTATCTAATCAAATATTTTTGGTGGAGGCGCAAATTAGTTTAGCCGCTCCAAGAAAGCCCGTGGGCCCCGGGCGTGGGTTATATTTCTTCACTGAGGCCCTGTTAACAAGTCTTGAACCCCCAAAAAAGGTATGCTCTGTATGGCTTTAATAATTAAGACAAAGTATGCTAAATGTAAAAATTGCTTACTTTATTGCGATCATGTTGTATGTTTAATATGTCACTTCAACGAAATTTCTTAGTATAATCTTTATCGCCTGCTGATTCCCATTAACGTTTAGCACTTTGTTCATGCTAATAGTGTTAGTTATTTTTTATATAAATAGCGAATTTTGTCTCTTTTAATGTATCACGTTGTCAGAGCTATCATTAACCCATTAATACCAGATGTAGTATTTATGCAACATCTACCTAAAGAGAAAGAATATAACTCATATTTAATATAAAGGTCACAACCCACAAATATTTTTTTGAGAATTAAAACATACTTAACAACCATTAGTTGTTCGTTTGTATGTTGCTAAGTATACACACAGGGCCGGCTCGTCCATATAGGCAAACTTGGCGGCCGCCTAGGGCGCAAAATTTGCGTGTGTCGGGCGCATAATTGACGATTTTTTAAATCATTTGGTTATTTCAAGATATAAACAAAATTAAAGTTTGGTACATCTGCTCGCTACTAGCATAGGCAGACGAATTACTAGGTACTGAAAGGCGAAAAGTATTTTATTTAAGTTGTCTTAGAAAATAGGAAGGTATACCCTGACACTACTCAGTTTCTCACCGATAAAGGCGCTTTAATGAGGGACCAGAATTTGTTTTCGCCTAGGGGGTCAAAAACCGTAGAGCCGGTCCTGTATACACATAGACTCAACTTCTACTAATGTACTTTAAAATATACCAAGGGATACATTGGTATAGGTGTACAGTGTTGTGTTTGCTATGTTGATGTTCTGGGGTTCACTAGTTCAGATTCTAGTGTAATATTTTTTTTATAAATAAAAAACGTGTTGTTATTTTTCTGACGGTTATCTTGTCTTCTTATCTTATATATGGGGCACGGTAGCCGAGCGGCAGCGCGTTCGACTGGCGATCCAAGGGTCCTGGGTTCGAATCCTGGTGCAGGCTAGGATTTTTTCCCAGGATCTGAGGGTGTCCCTGAGTCTACCCAGCTCTGATGGGTACCTGACCTTAGTTGGGGTAAAGTAAAGGCGGCTGTGCATAGTGCTGGCCACACAATCACCTAGTATGCCGTGGTCACGGAAACTGGTGAACGCTGCTTCACCGGCCCTATGGACCAATTTGGTCTGACGGGATACTTTACTTTACTTTACTTTACTTATCTTATATATTACAGACGCTTCTTCTATACAGTAGATTATTGCGTACTTATCCGTGGTCTTAGTGTAGTATTGCAATTTGATTAGTGTATTGAATGAAGTCAAATTATTTTTTTTTCTGGTTTGTTCAAGCAACCCATTCCATGCCCCAATGCCACTCAGGAAGAAAAAGAACTTCTTTGTCTATATTTGATATTTGTTATTGCAAATGGAATAGAGCGTCCTCAGTGGGCGTGGCTTAGGTTTTTAGTGACGTATTTGTGTAAATATAAGAACCCACTTGAGGTACAAATGTAACGAGGTGAAAGTGAAGTTGTTCTTTATCATGCAAAATTCACATCTGAATATTGGCTATCCGCCTCAATAATAAGGGGGTAAATAGTAGTACTGTAGATTAATTGATTAATGTGATTAGGCTAGGGCCGGCTAGACCTATTTACACTTTCAATTTCACTTTATAGGCCTACACTTTTAATGTTTCGTAGGCTAGGCTACGATGTCAATTGATAGTGTTGGTGAATAGGCTATCTATTCAAGTCACAAATAGGCTCACATCGTCTATGATCTATGTCTATGATAATAATAAAATAGCCTATTTTATTTAACATACATAATACAGCTTAAATCTTAATAAGACTTAAAACACAACAGATCATTTTAAAAAAGCCCGAGCCTATATGAAACTTTATTAATACAGCGGCCATTATTACTTGTACACCATTACAGAAAGTAAACACAAATCACGTGCTTTTTGTCACTTGATTGCAAACGCCCTATAAGAAAAGTGTTTCTATCCTTGTGTCAATCTAAGCATTGTAATAGATTGTTATTGCGTTGTATTTGTAAGTTAGAATTAAAGGCCCTATGACTTATTATTAATTTTTTCTTTGCCTTTCTTTCACTTAGTGTTTCTGATAGCATGGAAGGAAAATAAAAACAGCTGGGCATTGTACTTTCCCCACCCATCCCCTTGTATCTCGTGATCTCAGAAACTGGTGATTACCCTGCAAAGTTTTGGTTTCGGCCGAAAAGGAAGCCATACCGAAAGTTATAAAATTGATTTTCGGTCGAAACCGATGCCGAAACCGACAGTTTAACTACACCTTCGGCCGAAAACGAAAGATAAACCGAAAAGCCAAACAAAAGATTTTAAAAGACTGCACAATAATCCCACACTCCATTATTTGACATTCTTTGTGGTGATTAAATAATCCGTTTATTATTAACTTCAATTTTCTACTTCACACAGATTAATTCGCAACAATTCAAATTAATGAAATTATTAATAAGCAGATGTAGATGCTACACTAGCGTTGCAGTCTGAATGTTGAAAGTTAAATAGATATTCGGTTGATGACCGAAATTCAATATCGTTTTCGGCCGAAATCGAAAGCAAGCCGAAAGCTAACTTTTCGGCTCCGGTCGAAACCGAAACCACGCCGAAAGATGGCCATTTGCCTACTTTCGGCGCCGAAACCAAAACAGAATTTCGGTCGGCCTCTACCGGCTTCATTAACATATCATGTGCCCTAGTAGTGACTTTACTTAAATAAAATTAAGAGCGCCTATATTGAGTATATTTGATTACAGTATTTAACGAATTCCCAAAAGTTTGAAATAAGTATAGTTCTAGTAATCTTTTGTTGAAAAAAAAAGCAAACTTTTGCCAACTAGGCGTAGGACGCAATAATCTTCTTTATAGAAGGAGCGTCTGTAATGTATAAGATAAGATATGCCTATAGACAATGGTTGTCTCAGAGTAAGAAACGTTTGGCTTTTTTAAAGTTTAAAAAGAACATCTCAAACTAAACGTAAAGTTTTGTAGTTGTTTTTTTTTTATATAGCTATAATATTAATTCACCGGGCGTTGACACTTGCGTCGCTATGGACGGCAGCAGGTGATAATACGTTACTGGTGTTGTTTCTTTTCTTTTCAGAGAGAGACACTTTTTTAACTGACACGCTACACAATTATCATGCCTGAATGTTTTAGGAAGGTGATTTACATACGGATGTAACATTAATAGAGAACAACTGTTTCACGTATTAACAAGAGCGCTTTGTTCAAAGATATGTTCGCCATACCGTGTGTCGTTGTTGTCAAGTTGTAAGGTGTGCAGTGAGAGGTGGGAGTGGAAGACACAGTCATCCGACATGCCTCACTACGCGTCTGTGGGTTGTCTCACTCTCTCTCTCTCTCTCTCTCTCTCTCTCTCTTTCTCTCTCTCTCTCTCTCTCTCTCTCTCTCTCTCTTCATTTGGGTAATTTATATTAGCTTGAAAATTTAACACAAAATAAATGCGTCTTAACATTTACGGAAGTGTAGTTTTGACAAACAAATTAAGATGGGACAATGTTGTTGTTTTGTCTCAGAAAACTTGCATAGGTGACAAACATATAAAAAAATATGTAGGCCCTATCTCTGGTTGACACCGACAAAAGTAGTCCTATTAGCACTATTAGTTTCTTAATACACAATTTTACATGTATCTTATTTATTACAAATGCTTTCTTTTTTCTATACAGAAGATTATTGTATCGAGTTCTTATCTATGGTTTAAATCTTACATTTTGATTATCTTAAGATTTTAGATTTCCTGGTTAGTTAAAGGGAACTATGCCATTCCCTAAGGCCCCAACGACAAAAAAATATTACATAAATATGTCCTTGAAAATGGACATATCTTATATATATATAATATAATAATATATGTAAATATACATATATATTATTCTCTGTATATTTCTTAGATAGATCTAGTTTGCTGCAATGCTGAGTTTGGAAAAATGAATGCTTTCGGCTTTATTATCAATAACTTGATTTTTTTAGCTCTTTTTTCAGCAGTTTTTCCGAATTTACTTAATTTTCTTTGTTGTACTGAAAATACACGCCCATTTATAATAAATACAAACATCACGTGGTAATTTAACCAGTTGGTTTTTCATTCTCAGTCAATGTTCTTATCTCTATAATTTAAAATTTCTCCTGATGTTTATATCGATCAAATCATTGTTACAAAAATACACTGTTTAAATTGTTTTGTTTGTAAAGGTGTCCTTGTGTATTACACTCTGAAGAGAATGTTTGAAACTAATTACTAAGTGCACGGTGAAGTAAAAGTTAAATTCACCCGGTCAGGCCAGTCTATAGAGCCTGTGAAGAAGCGTTCACAAGTTTCCTTAGCCAAGTCATACTACGGGCTTGTGTGGCCAGCACAATGCTCAGCCACCTTACTTTTCCTCCACCAAATGTCAGATACCCATTAGACCTGGGTAGATTCAGGGGACACCCTGCAGCTAGCCTTATCTTATCTTATCTTATACATTACAGACGCTCCTTCTATTAAGAAGATTATTGCGTCCTACGCTCATCCGTGGTCCGAGTCTAGTCTTGCATTTTTATTAATGTTTTAAATGATGTTAGGTTATTGGTTTTCCTGGTTTGTTCAGGCAACCCATTCCATGCCCGAATGCCACTCGGGAAGAAAGAGTACTTATATGCATTTGTTCTCGCATAAGGGACAAGGAAGGTGTTTTTGTCTTTATGTTTATCTGAGCTTTGCAACAGATTGTTATTGGGTTGTATTTCTAAATTAGAGTTTAATGCCTTATGTATTATTACTACTTTACTCTTTGCCCTTCTGTCCTCTAGTGTTTCTAGGTTTAGTGATTTGACTAATGGTGTTACTCTTGTCAATTGGGAATATTCACTAGTTATAAACCTTGCAGCTCTTTTTTGAATTTGTTCTAATTTTTTAATGTTTTCTTTAGTTGATGGGTCCCATACAGATCCTGCATATTCTAGTATAGGCCTAACTAATGTGAGATAGCATTTTAGTTTTATATTCTTATTACATTTGTAAAAGTTCCTTTTTATGAATCCTAATGTTTTGTTTGATTTTTTAATTACTTCATCAATGTGAGGGTTCCAAGATAACTTATCATTTATTATTACTCCTAGATACTTAGCATTGCTAGTTTGAGTTAGTTCTTTACCATGAATGAAGTAGTTTGTTATTATTTGTTTCTTTTTCTTGGATACCCTTATTAGTTGGCATTTTTCTGGGTGAAAAGACATACTCCAGTTTGATTCCCATTTTTGTAGTTCATCTAGGTCTTTTTGTAAAAGTTCACTATCTTTTCCTGTCTTTATTATTCTATAAATTATGCAATCATCAGCAAATAATCTTACTTTTGTGCCTGTGTTGATGCAATTTGGCAGATCATTAATGTAAATTAGAAATAGTAGGGGCCCTAGAACAGTTCCTTGTGGAACTCCTGAGTTTACTGTTATTGGTGATGACTTAGAGCCATTTATTATCACTGTTTGTTCTCTGCCTATAAGAAAGTCCTGAATCCACTGATGTAAGGGACCAGAGATGCCAAAGTATTTAAGTTTTTTAAGAAGACTAGAATGATGAACTTTATCAAATGCTTTTGAAAAATCTAGTAATATAGCATCAATTTGGTTGTTATTATCTAATCCCTTAGACAAGTCATCTATTAAGCCTATCAATTGAGTCTCACATGATCTATTTTTCCTGAAGCCATGTTGGTGTGGGCACAGTGCATTTAGTTTGTCTAGATGATTTACTATACTACTATATATTATATGTTCTAGTAATTTACATGTTATGCTTGTTAGAGAAACAGGTCTATAATTTCCGGGGTCAGATTTATCTCCTTTTTTGAAAAGGGGGGTTACATTGGCTAATTTCCAATCTTTGGGCACTTTGCCCTGGTTTAGAGAGGCCTGAAAAAGTATTTTAAAGATTGGAGATATTTCATTAGTTAGTTCTTTAAGCAGTCTTGCTGGTATTTCATCTGGACCAGAAGCTTTGTTTACTTTTAAGTTGGTTAAGAGTTGTTTAATGCCTTTTTCATCTACATTTATCTTTCCTATCTCTTCTAGTTTGTTTAAATTTATGAATATTTCTTTGTCACCTGGATTTGAAAAAGATGATGCAAAGTGTGTGTTAAGGATATTAGCTTTGGTTTCATTATCATTATAAGTTTCATTGTTTTGGCCTTTTAGTGGAGCTATGCCTGTAGTGTCCATTTTTCTTGATTTAATGTAGGACCATAAGTTTTTATTATTATCTTTAGAAATTACATTGTTTACATATTCATTCTGCAGCTGTCTGCTTAGTTTCTGAGTTAAATGTTTAATTTTTAGGTATTTTTTATGTAGTCTAATTGAATTAGTTGCCTTAAACTTTTTGAATAGATTTTCTTTTTGTTTACACAGTTTCTTTAGTTTAGTGTTAAACCAACATTTGTTAATTTTATTTGATGTTTGTTTTGTTGGCACAGAGTCAGCCATTATTGCTTTTAAGTTGGTTTTTATAAATTGCCAAATATCTTCAACTGGACTATCTATATTGTATTTAGTAAGAAAATTGGTTTGGAATTTTATTGCTGCTTGATGTAGTTCTGTTGTGTTACATTTATTCCAGAGATAAATTATTCTTTTAGGTTTCTTGCTAATTTGGATTTTTATTTTGTTATTTACTCTGACAATATCATGATCTGAAAGTCCAGGGATTATTTCATATTCTAATACTAGCCCTGGTCTGTTCGTTAAAAATAAATCTAGTATATTATGGTTTCTTGTTGGTTTTTTATTAATTTGGTCTAAGTTTAGATTTTGGATGGTATTGATAAACATTTCATTTATTTCTTTTGTGTTTTGGTGCTTTTCTATGGAGTAGCTATTCCAATTTATATCAGGGAGGTTGAAGTCCCCCATTATCCAAATTATAGCATTTTTATATTTAGTTTCAATACTTGTCAGCTGATTACACAGATCAGACATGTACTCTGATGTTGAGTTTGGTGGTCTGTAAACACTGCCTACAATTAGTGGTTTGGAATTAGGTCTGCTTATTTTACAAAATACTGACTCTATGTTATTTTGAGGTTCTAATTTAATTTCTTCAGCTATTAGGGTAGATTTTATGGCTAGTAAGACTCCTCCATGCCTGTCTGACCTATCTTTCCTAAAAATTTCATAATTATTATTGAATATCTCTGTGTTGTAAATATCTGGGCTAAGCCATGTTTCGGAACCTGCAATTATGTCTGGTTCTTCATTATTTATTAAAAGTTCCAAATAAGCTTTTTTATTTTTAATGCTTTGGAAATTTATTGTAAGAGTTTTGAGGTGATGCTGATTTGGGGTTTTATGGGATTTAGTGTTAAAGAGTGTCTTTTTACTTTTTTTTTTATTGGTGTTGATCTAGCTAAGGGTTTATTTAGGTCTAAATTATTAACTTCTGGGCTTGTCAAGGCACTGTAGGGGTTTGTGGTATCCAGGTCATGAGAATTAAACAGACCTGAACTAAATTGTGGCAACCCACACTGTACACAGTGCCAAGAGGCATCTTTATTTCCTAATGCTATATAAATTGGGGTGTTCATATGCAAGCATGCAGCATGGTGCCATTCATCACAGGTGTCACATTGAATGGCTCGTTGTTTTGCTGTGCATGACTTACTGCAAATGTTACATCTATCTCTAACTGTCTTGACTGGGCCTGGGTTGGATTCTACATCGCCAGCCAAGAGCAACAATAGTACTAAATGATTTTGTCTGTACCTGCAAATTTTGTGTTTAAAATGGTTTAGGGAGATCTTTTTTAGGAGGATATAAGCATGAGTGTTGTCAATATCTTTGATGTTGTGGTGATTAATTATTATCTGCTTATGGACAATTTCATGTTTGGGTAGTTTTAGTGCCCTTACCAGAACTAGGGCTAAGACTAGGATTACAAGTTTCATTTCCTTTTTTAATACTTTTATTTAATAGTTTGGTGTATTTTATAATTAAATATAGTAGTTCTAATTGATGTTTATTGTTTTGTAAATAGGCTATAGCCTAGGGATTCGAACCACGAGACCTTCGGAACGCTAGCCTGGCCACTGTTTCCAATGAGATTTAGTTCGCGAGAGAAAATATTTTACGTTTTTTAAGAAAGAAAATATACGCTTTTAAAGAAAGAAAATATACGCTTTTAAAGAAAGAAATTATACGCTTTTGAAGAAAGAAAATGTACGTATTTGAAGAAAGAAAATATACGCTTTTAAAGAAAAAAAATACGCTTTTAAAAAAAGAAAACGTACGCTTTTGAAGAAAGAAAATGTACGCTTTTGAAGAAAGAAAATGTACGCTTTTGAAGAAAGAAAATGTACGCTTTTGAAGAAAGAAAATATACGCTTTTAAAGAAAGAAAATATACGCTTTGGAAGAAAGAAAATGTACGCTTTTGAAGTAAGAAAATGTACGCTTTTAAAGAAAGAAAATATACGCTTTTAAAGAAAGAAAACGTACGCTTTTGAAGAAAGAAAATGTACGCTTTTGAAGAAAGAAAATGTACGCTTTTGAAGAAAGAAAATGTACGCTTTAAAAGAAAGAAAATGTAGGCTTTTAAAGAAACAAAACGTACGCTTTCAAAAAAAAAATGTACGCTTTTAAAGAAAGAAAATGTACGCTTTTAAAGAAAGAAAATGTACGCTTTTAGAGAAAGAAAATGTACGCTTTTAGATAAAGAAAATGTACGCTTTTAGAGAAGAAAACGTATGCTTTTAAAGAAGAAAAATGTATGCTTTTAGAGAAAGAAAATATACGCTTTTAGAGAAAGAAAATGTACGCTTTTAAAGAAAGAAAATGCATGCTTTTAGAAAAAGAAAATGTATGCTTTTAGAGAAAGAAAATGTACGCTTTTAAAGAAGAAAAATGTATGCTTTTAGAGAAAGAAAATGTACGCTTTTAAAGAAAGAAAATGTATGCTTTTAGAGAAAGAAAATGTACGCTTTTAGAGAAAGAAAATGTACGCTTTTAAAGAAGAAAAATGTATGCTTTTAGAGAAAGAAAATGTACGCTTTTAAAGAAAGAAAATGTACGCTTTTAGAGAAAGAAAATATACGCTTTTAGAGAAAGAAAATGTACGCTTTTAGAGAAAGAAAATATACGCTTTTAGAGAAAGAAAATGTACGCTTTTAGAGAAGGAAAATGTACGCTTTTAGAGAAAGAAAATGTACGCTTTTAGAGAAAGAAAACGTATGCTTTTAAAGAAGAAAAATGTATGCTTTTAGAGAAAGAAAATATACGCTTTTAGAGAAAGAAGATGTACGCTTTTAAAGAAAGAAAATGTATGCTTTTAGAGAAAGAAAATGTATGCTTTTAGAGAAAGAAAATGTACGCTTTTAAAGAAGAAAAATGTATGCTTTTAGAGAAAGAAAATGTACGCTTTTAAAGAAAGAAAATGTATGCTTTTAGAGAAAGAAAATGTACGCTTTTGAAGAAAGAAAATGTACGCTTTTGAAGAAAGAAAATGTACGCTTTTGAAGAAATAAAATGTATGCTTTTAAAAAAGAAAATGTACGCTTTTGAAGAAAGAAAATGTACGCTTTTGAAGAAAAAAATGTACGCTTTTGAAGAAAGAAAAGAACGCTTTTGAAGAAATAAAATGTACGCTTTTGAAGAAAGAAAATGTACGCTTTTGAAGAAAGAAAATGTACGCATTTGAAAAAGAAAATGTACGCTTTTGAAGAAAGAATATGTACGCTTTGAAAGAAAGAAAATGTACGCTTTTGAAAAAGAAAATGTACGCTTTTGAAGAAAGAAAATGTACGCTTTTGAAGAAAAAAAATGTACGCTTTTGAAGAAAGAAAATGTACGCTTTTGAAGAAAGAAAATGTACGCTTTTGAAAAGGGAAAAATTTGTTCGCACGAAAACAAAAAAAATGGCGTGATTCAACATTACATTTCTGGCCCACCAGTTTAAAGACTAACCAGAAAGCTATTACATTCCTTTGACGGGCGACTAATCACACATTATACCAGTAGTACCCCCGGTTACGAACGCTCCAGGCTACGAACGATTCAGGTTACGAACGAATGACAACTTTGAAATGGTTTTTTCTCAAGTAACAAATAGCTCATCGAATTTTTTCTCCATGGATGATTAAGATTAAAATAGAAAGTTGTATACAGCAGAAGTCTTTAGGAAAGTTTAGGAGACATTAAAAACTGTGTGCGCACGTGTGTTAGGCTCTAAAAATAGAGCAAGCGGTCCATCGCATTATAATCTTTGATGTGCACTGGACAACTTGAGGACGTATTGAAGGCCGCACATGCGCAAACTATAGCAAAATATATATCTTATTGTAGTCTTTGGTTGGATTTATTAATTTGTATTTTCGTAGTCAGTAAATACTTTATTATAAAAAATTAAAATTGTATTGAAGTTCATATTCGTGATATGTTACTTTACAAGCTGGTAAAGGCGATATACTTCAATATTAATGGGTCAAGAGGTCGAAGTATAAAAAGAACTAGGTAGCAACAACAACAAAAATTAGCTAAGGAAACGTAACTCTGATTTAGAACATAGGTTCTCAACGGGGGCGATATCGCCCCCCGGGGGGCGGTGAGAAGCTTTAGTGGGCCGCTGACATTCCCGGGGGCGATTGGGGGCGGTGAAAGGCAAGTGGGCGGTACAAACGCACCTGATATATTTTAACACCTAAGCTTTTTGAATCGATTAGTTTTTGGAGGATGAAATGTGATGTAAGCGCAAGTGTTGTTAAATATCTCATATCCCCCAACAGTATGCATACATATTATTATATTAATAAGAAATAGGAATCGCAGTGACTTTTCGATGAAGTAGGGGTCTGAATTTGGCAAATATAGTGTGCGGCTGGCTGGTCCTGTGGTTAGGTTCACCGGATTGTCAACCCTGCTGACCGATCACTGTCGCCCTAACATCTGGTAATATTAATTATATTTTGATCTCAGTTTAACTGAGATGTCCTTAATGTGATATTATGTGGTTTAAACTGTTTCTAGACAGCCAAAAGAATGCTTAGTATTAGTTTAGCGGTGTAGATAAATTGTAATCAAACAATCTGGGTAGTAATTGTAATGTTTAAAAGAGAACATATAAATTCCTTAGACATATAATATTTATATAATTTTCAAATATTTTGTTTAAAGTTTGATTATTTTAGAGTTATAAATTGTTAGTTTTTTATTTTTTATTAAAGAAAAAAAAAGAAATATTAGAAAAAAAAAACAGAAATATTAACTCAAATAAAACGGGCTAATTATCTCCCTTTAATAAAAAATGTTTCCACATTTGATTCAATAGTGATGCCGAACAAGTTCTGTTTTATAATATAAAAAAATATTACTGATTATTAGAACTAAGGCTTTTGCAACCAAAATTGAAACAAAAATAGACAAATTGCTAGCAACACACCAGGCAAACGATTCGCATTAATATTGATTTATTTAAACCTTTTGTTAAGGCAATTTTTTTATCTATTAATTCTTACAATATGTTTCCTTTTCAGTTCTTTTAAAGATAATTAATCACACAAAAAATCTATTCCGCCTAAAAAAATTGCGGAAACTATAGTCCAGATGGGCGAAAGGGGGGGGGCGCAAAAAGAAAGTTGGGGGGGAGTGAGCGGAAAAAAAATTGTAAAAGGGGGTGGTGAGCCGAAAAAGATTGAGAACCTATGATTTAGAATGTTAGAGTAAAAGTAATATATGTCAACACAAAAATAATGTGAACAGAAGATAAGACTATAACAATAAACGGATTCAGCTATTTAACAGCTGCAGTCAATATTTCATTAGAGGTCTTTCCAATGTCTTCACATGTATTTATTTTTATCTGTTCTTAAACAATTCTTTAAATTTATAAAAGCGAATAATCGGAAATAAACAGCGTATTTATACACATTCCATTTTCAGAATCGATTAGAAAAAAAAAAATTATTTAAATGTTAAAACATCTGTTTATTTTGTTGTTGTAAATATAACCTTTAACTGCTGACTGTGAACTAAAAGTGCACATAGATTTTTTAAGAACATTACACGATGAATGGGCCATTCAATACCAAGATCTGTTCAAAAACAAGATCTATTCAATAACAAGATCCATTCAATAACAAGATCCATTCAATAACAAGATCCATTCAATAACAAGATCCATTCAATGACAAGATCCATTCAATAACAAGATCGTATTTCTAGGTGTATACAAAGGAGTGTAATATCTAATGCTAGCGAGAAGCCAGCCAGTAGCACGTTGCCGCACTTAGCACTACCACCTTGCTAGCAGTCAACATAATATTTGGCGCTGCACTTTTTTCATCAGTCGCGTCGTAAATAGTTGCATCTGGAGCAGGACAAACAAAAAGGGAATATTTGTTAGCAAAGGCGTAACCATGGGGGTAGATAGCGAGATGGGGGGGGGGGGCATGCAACTAGGTGGGTCTACCAAATACTAGGTGGGTCTATAAAATACTAGTTGGGTCTACCAAATACTAGTTGGGTCTACCAAATACTAGTTGGGTCTACCAAATACTAGTTGGGTCTACCAAATACTAGTTGGGTCTACCAAATACTAGGTGGGTCTACCAAATACTAGTTGGGTCTACCAAATACTAGTTGGGTCTACCAAATACTAGGTGGGTCTACCAAATACTAGGTGGGTCTACCAAATACTAGTTGGGTCTACCAAATACTAGGTGGGTCTACCAAATACTAGGTGGGTCTACCAAATACTAGGTGGGTCTACCAAATACTAGGTGGGTCTACCAAATACTAGGTGGGTCTACCAAATACTAGGTGGGTCTACCAAATTCAAAGCAGGTCATGTCCCTGACCTTACCGACCTTGATGTCCTGATGCTTGCGAAACAAAGCTCACCTATTTCCAGGGAAAAAACATAATAAGGGGTAGAAAGGATGGGGGGGGGGGGGGGGGCTGAGCGGGGAAACAACATCCGGAAAACAACATGTCTTTTCTTTTTCTTCAACTTTTGATGTATCCGTCACGGCTGAGGGGAGAGATTAATGGCTTAGTCAACAGGATACGAACACAACGCCTTTAGGGTTGAAAATTCAGTGTCGATACTACACGAAAAGGTTCTTATAATATGTTACAGGAGCTTCTTCTATACAGCAGATTATTGCTTCCTACGCATACGAGCGCCCATTTATAAGCCAGATAAAGTTTCACAAAGTTGCCAACTAAAAGACATTTAGTTTCTTTTATTCTAAGAAATTACCCCCATCCTTTCCCCCAAACTAAAATGCAAATAAGATACAACGATTTGACCGACTAAAACTTTTATTTTTTTAAAACGTTTTAGCAAAGGTCACAGTAAACAATTGACCCTGTTTCTTTTTTTTTAAAAAAACATCCAGAGCTGTGTTTTGTGTTTTTTCTTCTGAGAAATAACACACAAAAAATAACATTCTCAACAACTCCCCCATACAATACAACATTCCAACAGAGTTATTTCCAACTAAATAAACGAATATATTAGAATAGGTTATATTATAGTTCCTGTTTGAAAACTACATCTATCCCTTCTGCATAAAAAGCAAAAAAAATTGTCGAACACTTCTACGCAGTTAACTTGACCTGTTGCATATATAGGCTAGGCCCAGGGGTCGGCAACCTACAAAACGCTTGCCAGACTTGGCACGCCGAGAGATTTTCAATGTCACGCGAAAGAGGCCTCAAAAGTCTATCAAGTATATTCTACAAGAAATTTAGTGCTACATCATGATGACTTTTTAATGTTCTTTTAGGCTTTTGTCACGCTTAATGAATTAGAAATCCTACTTTGGCACACTATTATGAAAAGGTTGCCGACCCTCTGGGTGAATCAAGACGGCTTAACATGAGAGTATAGTAGTATAGCGTTACCTTGGCAATTAGCCGCTTCCATTGGTTCATAAAAAGCTGTTGAATAGCAACAAACAAAAAATGAATTAATTTCAATTGCATCCAATGCAAACGATTATAAAATGTAGGCCTAAAGCGATTTCGAAGTCATAGTCGAAGACTCTGTATTTTATTATTAACTTAAATAAGTAATCTTGTTTTTGTCGTTTTTCTGTTGTTGTTGTTTTTTTTTTTTTTTTTTTTTTTTTTTTTTTTTTTTGTGTGCATAATGCAAGTAAATAAGCTTAGACTTAGCATTAAAAGCAACTTAGACTACGCTTTAAAACCTTTGACCTTGCCCTACAAAAAAAAAAAAAACAATTTGAACTTGGTATTAGAACACTGAATATTTAATGTAAATACGTTTAAATTAATTTTTGTTGTTCCTTATGTATTTACCCACATGAAATGTGAAACTTGTAAGAAGAAAAGGTAAAAATAAATATTTTTAGAAAAACGCAAAAAGTCAGAAAAATATATTTAAAAAAAAAATGTTTTATAAAAGTTCGAAATAAATTTCTTGTTTTTAAAACTAATTGTAGGTGAATATTGCGATAAAATAATTTATCTATTAGTATAAATAACTAAAAACATTTCGCTTTTTTACTTTGCGTTTTGAGGTGTCAACATGTAAACATTTTACATTTTTCTCACAGCCTAGATACATACAGAGGCCTACCTATTTTTTTTAAAAAATACATTAAAAAAAACTATTGCGCTTTGTACTATAAGAGTGGCATTTTTGTATACAAAAACGGTTGAACCTGTTTATTTAAGTAAAACTTAAAAATCAGTACCCGAGTTGAATACCCCTAAAATGTACTGTAGTACCCAGTACAACAGTGGGACTAAATGAAACATGGAGATAATCGTGAATATAAATGAATTATGGAAATATGGAACTACAATACCATAAGATTATTTTACAAATGTCGTAAAACACTTTTTCTTCATTCCACATGCAAGAACTAATGCATAGAAATTCGCTTTCTTTCTGAGTGGCATCTGACATGGAATGGGTTGCCTTAAAAAGGAAAAAGAGTAACTTAACAGAATTTAAAATTTTAATCAATGAAAGACCAGACTCACACCACGGTTAATCGCAGGGCGCAGTACACTTCTGTATAGAAGGAGCGTCATAACATATAAGATAAGATGGACCATACAATTTCTTTTAAAGTCTTTTCCTAAACATGACTACCTCTGACGTTCACCAAGGATATGAGACTATGGAATGTTTTAAGAACACCGCTCATTTCTGTGTAGGATGACATCAGCTGACATGCATATTCCCCAGAATCCTCTATCGTAGCTCCGGTTATAATGAGTGACAGTCGATTCCCCGTTTTGTTATGGTCGAACTTCCATCTCCCATGTGTCAACGTAACCTGGCCAGGTTTACGATAGAGTTATAGGGAAGGTTTAATGTTGAAGTGGATGAATAAGCTTATATACACTGTCAGACACACATCGAACAGAGAGAGAGAGAGAGAGAGAGAGAGAGGCAGATAGGCTTATGGACTGACAGACAGTTTGGCTAATAGATAGATAGACAGACACAGAGAAAGATGGGTAGACAGATGACGATAGATAGATTTAATATGCCTCTTTAAAACCAGACGAGTACTCCGGCTCTTAAGTCCAAGCCGTAAGGTGGTTGGGGGTGGGTCTTTGAAGAAACACAAAGAACATGTCCGAAACATGGGAAACGCCTCTTTTAGTAGGTTTCCAGCCGGCAAACGCACTACACTTCAACTCCCCCCCTCCCCCTTTCCGGAAAGATTTTCCCTTTGATCATTAACAAGGCGGCATTACGCCGATAGCTTAAGGCTTAAATACCAGACTATAATCCTGATCATACAGGTACCAGGCCTGGCGAAACGGTTATTGTTGCGACACTTCCCTCTTACCCGCCAAGTCTTCGGTGTCTCTCGACCGATCTTTCGTTGCGCATCGCAGGCGTCCACGGTGTACTCTTAATGGGAGCGTATCGGTGGCTTACACACTTTGCCAGTTTCAAGACCGAGGGTACGAGTGTGAGATGGATAGATAGAGAATAATTAAATAGATAGATAAACAGACTTATAGACAGATAGACGGATAGACAGATAGTCAGATGGAAAGATGAAAAGATAGACAGTTAGATAGATAGATAGATAGATAGATAGATAGATAGATAGATAGATAGATAGATAGATAGATAGATCGACAGATCGACAGATAGACAGATCAAAAGATAGACAGATAGACAGATTGTTAGTTAGATAGATAGATAGATAGATAGATAGATAGATAGATAGATAGATAGATAGATAGATAGATAGATAGACAGATAGATAGATAGATAGATAGATAGATAAAAGATAGATAGATAGATAGATAGATAGATAGATAGATAGATAGATAGATAGATAGATAGATAGATAGATAAATATATAGATAAATAGATAGATAAATAGAGACTTTTTTTTTTAGTTTTGACTTGACCTGCCTTAAGTGTGAACTGATCTCTCTTGAAGTTAAAATTTGCCAGCTCAAAAAACGAGTAATGAGACAAGGTTTTCGGAATCAACCTTCTGTACATACGTAGCATTATGTAATAGGGAAACTTTTTGCCGTGATCAAACTTGGAGTCCTCACACGTGACCTCAAATCTGTTCCCGTGAAAAATACCCCAGCTGTTGGTGACTATCGGCTGCAGACGGTCATCTAAAAACAAAATAATAATTGCATACATAGAAATCTATAAACATGAAATATTTTATAAAAATTGAAAGTAAATAAGTAGGCTTCTCTGTGTATAGAATTTTAAAAGGTTAACAGATAATAGAAAATGATTTTGTTTGGAAAGCTTCAATTTACAACGAGATGTGTAGTTTTGAAACAGACATTCGTGTTTGTGTCGACTAATTCACAATGTATCAATAGTGCAGTGGATAAAACATAAGAGAAGAAATTATTTCTTCTAGATATAGAAGTCGCAAATCTTTTTGACGCTAGGCAGTGGCGTAGCCAGGTTTTGACGCTAGGGGGAGCGAAATTTTAGGTAAAAGGCCCCACTTTTAGCAATTTTTCCAGATTAATAGAATAACTAAGAATTTGCACGTATCAAGTGTTATAAGAAAAAACTGAAATGGATTTGCATTGAAACTGGGCATATCTTTTTGTAAAATCAATTTCAAAAGATTTAACTCTTTCCCTAATTTCAGGCAAATTAAGATAGATGAGCATTTTCAGAAGTGCACTAGTTATTTTAAAACAATTAGCTCGTTTGGTATCGCTAGCATCAAATTTGGAGAATTTACATGAAGGGAGATAATTAACCCGTTTTCTTTACATTAATATTTCTAATATGTTTCTTTTTTGTTTCCTTTTAAAACAACTAATGGTTCACAATTAATAACTCTAAAATGATCAACTTACACAAGATAGTTGACAATTATATACATATTTTATGACTAAAAAATGTACATGTACATTTTATAACATTAAAATAACTACTCAGTTTGTATGATTATTTTGTATCTCTTCCTCATAATTGTAAGTTTTTCTGTTTTTGTCCTTTCGGTTCAAAATAATATATTAGAGTACTTCTATTCTGAGATCAAACATTAAAGACTTTATATTTTTTAAAATATGTATTACTAGAATAATTTCTAGACAAATAAATTCAAATCTTATAACTATTATTGTGTAAGTTAAGTAATGAATTGTGTATTAGATACGAATGGATTTTTTTTTATAGCTGATAGTAATAAACAGGTTAACTTTTTATTAAATATAAAACGCTTTAATGATTTTCATTATTACGCTACGTTTCTTTTGGTCTTGGTCTTGCTACGGCACTAAATAAATTGTATTATAAAAATAATATAGTTGATCAGTTTGACTTTCACGCTGTTGGCACGCTGAATGATTCAAAATGATTGTAATAAATAAAATTGTTGAAATGCAATTTAAAGAAAAAAATTACAAACAGCATAAATTGTGCTTCGTGGCTTGTTAAAATTATTAATTAAATAATTTTTTTCCGGAAAAGGCCCTTTTTTTCGTAAATGGTCGTAGGGTGAGCGGGCCTGCTTCCCCCTGGCTAAGCTACTGACGCTACGGTTTCCAACACATGTTTAATATCATGTTCTTTTCTTTTGAAAAATCGGAGCGAATATTACTAATTATGTTTTACCAACAGCAGCGCATATTGAAATAAGCTTTAAGACAGGGCTACTTCCCTTCATACAGATATTGTTAAGAAATCAAAGCACTCCAAATGTTCATTATATGTGAATTCCAGCATAAACATTGACATAGGCTTTATAGACTTGAAAAATTAAAGGATTATATATAATGTATATTGCCTTTTAGTGGAATAGCGATTGGGGACGGGGGGGGGGGGGGGGGGGCAGAAAACAATATCTGCAGGAAGACATTCAAGATCGATTTCAAGTTATTTACTTACAAAAAAAAGTTTCACATTCATTATATCAATATTGTAGTGGAAGAAGTGATATAAAAGTATTGAAATGTTATAGCGTTGTAATGATCACTATTGGATTATTGTTATGGTATTCTTTATTGGTGTAGTGAGATAATAAGGACCTAGTGGTGCATTGTCATAACGAGTACGAATGGTGTAATGGTATGGTTAAGTGTCTATTGGGCCCTTAGAGTGAAGGAGTCCGAACCCTTTCCAGAAGTAGACAGGTTATAGACATAAACAGATAGCCTCAGTTTAAGCGGCTGGTTTATTCCTTAGTGGGAAAACCTTACTCTTGATGTTGAGTTTAATCTCGCACTCTTTGATGGTCTCCTGGCGGTGATAGCATTTGTACATCCCGTCGTCCTCCACTGTCACGTTGTAGAGCGTGACGTACAGCTTGTTCTCCAGCACGTGTACGGTGTAGTTGACCCGCGTGGCGTACAGTGGCTGCACCACCACGTTGAGGTCAAGGATATTCACCGACAGCACATCCACCTTGGACTCAGTGGAGCTCTGGAAGCTGATCAGAATTTTCGACAGCACTCTCTTCTCGTCAGGCTCAGGAAGCCAGAAAGGCAACAGGGCATTGGAGTTCTCTTCTGCGCACCATTGCTTGGGATCGGATGACCCTTTGCTAGAACACCATTGACCTGTGAAAACACCATTGACCTGTAAAAACACCATTGACCTGTAAAAACACCATCGACCTGCGAAAACACCATTGACATTTGAAAACACCATTGACCTATGAAAACACCATTGACCTTTCAAAACACCATTGACCAGTAAAAACACCATCGACATTTAAAAACACCATCGACCTGCGAAAACACCATTGGCCTATGAAAACACCATTGACCTTTGAAAACACCATTGGCCTATGAAAACACCGTTGACGTTTGAAAACACCATTGGCCTATGAAAACACCATTGACCTTTGAAAACACCATTGACCGGTGAAAATACTATGCATGATACCGCTTACCTGGAAATGAACCATGAGCTATGCCATTTTCCGGTAGACTGGCCAGGGTATTCAACATTAAAAATTCATTGCCACACCAAATGTCGCAAGTGAAAATTATTATAGTATGCATCATTAAAATAAGTATACACACATTATATTTGAGATACCGATTTTTCAACACAATGTAAAATTAGAGAGCCTTTACATTAGGTCTATTTGGTGAAAAGACTTTTAGACCGCTTGATTTAGCACTAATCATACAAAGTACCGATAATTCTCAATTAGTAAAATTCCTTCAAAATTATTATCGCCCCTTGTTCTTAAGTCCAACTGATTCAAATTTACAATATTTTATTTTTTTCAGTATTTTTTTTCATTTATACATACTTTATCTTCTATCTATAAATGTTTATTAATGATCTATGTAGGCTATACATTTTATTGATGGGACTAGTTCAGTAGGGCCTATCAATAATAAGAATTACGAAATCAGGCCTACATATAACAAGAAATTGTCTAGTCTATAATATGATTAGTCTAATAAGTATGCAATTTTAGCTAAAAACGAACCTAAATGTTGTGGTAATAATTATATTTAATAATAAATTAAAAGTAGGCTATATAAAATTTGTTATAATTTAAATCAACTTATTAATCTTAATTATAGCGCATGATCTACATATTTGGATACATGTAATGATATAAGCCAAATTGTATACCTGTCCATAGTAGCCCTACCCGTCTCAATATTATGAAATAATATCAAACTTATAAGATAAGATAAGAAACTCACCAATGTGGATGAAAACTATTGTCAGTGTTCTTAAATAAACCATGCAGCTCTTATAATTTAATATTCTAAAAGGTCGCAATGCAATTTTCTTAAATTATTCAAACAGGCTGGGAATGAACTTATATCGAGGAAAAGAACATAATAAGAAACGAATTTGTAGTATAAAAGTAAATAAAAAGTCTATTGAACATTTGATAAATTTATACTTCCGGTACTGCAATTTTTCTGCATAATTTGACGCAATTTTTCAATGTGCGTAGAATTTGAAAGAAGAATAACTAAGATCTTTTCATATATTATCTTATACATTACAGACGCTCCTTCTATAAAGAAGATTACTGCGTCCTACGCTCATCCGTGGTCCGAGTCTTGCATTTTTATTAATGTTTCAAATGATGTTAAGTTATTGGTTTTCCTGGTTTGTTCAGGCAACCCATTCCATGCCCGAATGCCACTCGGGAAGAAAGAGTAACATACTTATATGCATTAGTTCTCGCATAAGGGACAAGGAAAGTGTTTTGTCTTTATGTTTATCTGAGCTTTGCAACAGGTTGTTATTGGGTTGTATTCTAATGCATTATGTATTATTACTACTTTACTCTTTGTGTCTTACTTATGTGTCTCAAAAAAAAAATTTTTAGCATCTACTACAGAGACCACATCTCACATCTCCAATAAACTCCAACGAAATGTGTCGAGACAGCATATTTAGTCCAGCGATCGGGCACAATAAAACCCTCATGGCAACAGTAAAGCTAGGAGACTCAAACTCTCAAACTAGAATCGTATGGCCACATCGAAAGATCGCCTAGGACTTGCTATGATAGTCTTGCAGGACACAACAGCATGTTTGAGGAAAAAGAGAACAACGTCATGGAATGTCCGGGAGTAAATATGGACGATGCCATTAGAAGTGCAGAAAAAAATGACATGTAGGGTGTCGGCAGGGAAACTGCATGTTGGCCTACTCTCTGTGGCCGCTTTTCTCTGCTTATAATATGTAGAGAGAGAGGTGTAGAGAGTAAAAGAGAGGTTAGAGATAGCGAGATAGAATACAAATTTTAAGATATGTGACACGAGAGTTTGGAATCCATAAAAATAAGTAGATATGGAACTCTCGAACAATCAAGCTAGAAGCCTAATATGAAAGCTATTGGCCTACATCGGACTACATGGATGGCATCAAATAGAACCAACAAATTTTAATTTCAATCTTTGTATAACTTTATTTACCTATAAAAGTTAGAAATGTAATAAACTAATTTAATCACTATGGTAATTTGAGGCACTAATGAAGCTATAGATATTAAATATAGCGCAGTGGTAGGAGATTATATGACATCCGCCCCTCCTAAATGGCCTATGCGTGATGTCTTTTCCAACTGCCTTTATCCTGGTTCGAGCAAAGCATTCTAATTCAAAGATATCGCAGGCAATCAAAGAAACTTTTAGAGACCAAGGGGAGAGAAATTCAAAAAATATTTTGATAGCCACTGCTCTAGACAGTGTTAACATAATATCCTATAAAGTATTTACAGTACAGGTAACTGTTATAGATGTGTTTTAAGTATGTCTGGAAATCGCAAAGAGCTCTCAGTAGGGCAATATCGCCCGAAAGCTGAAGCTAGAAAAAAAATATTAGTACTAAAAACTAAAAAAGGTGTGATAATTTTACTATACACAATTTATCAGTTGATCTTCTTCACTTGAAAAAAACTATATTACTACAAGATATTAATACTTCAACCATCTCTGTTGCTAAAATTAAATGTCACTTCTGCTAAAAAATAACCCTCATGGAGACAGATTAAACCTGATTTTAACCTTCATTGTTTCTTTGCCTGCAAAATTGTATAGAGTCTTTGAATGACTAGATTAGAAATGTAAATATATTCCAACAACCTGTAGAGGAGTTTTTAAACATTTGACAGGAAGGAAGAGGAACAGATTTTCACACACAAAAACTGTTTGTATGATTTTCAAAGCACAAAGAATTTAGTAGAACTTATATAAAATATAAATGAACCCCAACGATTGTTAGTTATATTATGTTTTATTTCATGGCATTAGCCAAGGAATAAATATTACAAAGAAAAAAACATCCCTTTTCAGCCAGATAAAAGAGAATGATTTTAGTCAGTAATACTGTTGTAAATAAATGTAAAAAAATGTTTAAAATTCTAATATTAAACTTTATAGGCAGTGGTTCACAATTTTTTTTCCACTTGTGGTGCCCTTCATGCAGTAAGGTTTTTCAATAGCGCCCTGTTCTACATCACAGGCCAAAATTTTACCACACCGAATCGAAAACGAAAAAAATTATGAAGGCTTTGGCAATATTCTATGGCGCCCCTGTAAATATTGCAATCTCCATACCTCTGGTGAACAGATTTCTGGAACCACTCCTTTCTGACTTTCTAGAAATTCTGACATTTTGTTAGTCATGTCAGAAGTTTTGTCCTCATATAAATATCCCCAATGTCAGACTATTTTAAGAATAAAAAAAAAAAAATAACAATGGCAACAAAGATGGATCTAAGCATGTACAAGTGAGGCGTCACCTTGAAATTCTGACATTTAGTTAGTCATGTCACAATTTTTGTCCTTATATAAATATCCCCAATCTCAAAACGTTTTTAGAATATAAAAAAATAATAACAATGGCAACAAAGATGGATCTAAGACTGTACAAGTGGGGCGTCACCTAAAGACGCCAGACTCCGCCTCTGCGGCTCATGAAACGCTTGCTGTGCTTGTTGCAGTTCCAGGAAATCCTCTTCTCCCATGAACTGTCTCTGCTGCTGGTGCTGGTACTCATAGAAGGCTTTCATCTCTTCCATCTCCTGCCTGAGCCGGTCCATGTGCTCCGGGAATGGGTTTGTGTTGATGATTTTGTCTGCGAAGTCGTCAGGGTCGATGAAAGGAGCCCTGGGTATTTCCACGGTATGCTTACCGAAAGGTGGCTTCTCTGAGTATGTTTTCCTGCGCGGTATTCTAAGCTCCTGTTCGGCAATCTGTACAAGATAGAGGTGGAACCAATTAGTAATTATTTCTCTTAGTATCCCAGAAACATTTTCTTAGCAAATAAAATAAACACAAAAAAAAGTAGGATAAAAATTAAATAAAAGATGCTATCAATGAATTAAAGATCTACTATTAATTAATATTGTAAAATGAATCAATAAAATAGTGCTCATTGATATTTGCCCATTTATTTAGAGTTCATCTTATCTTAAATTATATCCTATAGGTGCTTCTTTTGGTAAAGCTTATCTTAGGTTTAAGTCTAATCTTGCATTTTAATTACGGTAGGTTTTCATATTGTTGATTCTTCTGGTTTGTTCAGGCAACCCATTCCATCCCTTGATCCCATTTTTTTAAAATGAAACAATATTTCATGGCAATCAGCAAAGAATGAAATAATTTATTTAAGATTTATTTCTCTAAATGTAAACATTTTATTTAGAATTCAATTGGCTTGTTGGGGATATTCTGTTTATCTTCGTACCCTTTTACATGGAAAACAAAATATTTAAATGCTTTGCTGATCAAACATAAAAAACAAAACTGTTTAAATATATTTATATTAAGGATTAGTACATTTTTGAGTGAGTTTTATTGTATAAAACATTACGATTAAAAAAACAAACATTTTGGAGTAATGTGGCCAACAAAAAATAAAAAAACATTATTTTCTAAGAAATTGGCCTTGATATATCGTAAATGAAAAATCTGGCATAAGCAACTCGTACCTTGGCATCAAACTTTGCTTTTGCCCAGGCTTTAAAATCAATAGTTGACTTTGTGCTGATTCCCAGCATCCTCTTCCTATGAATTAAATACAAAGACAACCTATGAACAATTTATATACAGATATTAGATTTTGTGGTAACTATTCCATTAAAATGGCACTTAAGCTTATTTGTCATTCAAAATATGCATTTCGAGAAATAAAACATGCCAGAGTGTAAAAAACAACTAATTTCAATTATATTTATAATTAAATCGAGTAATTAGTTAAAACCTATAAAAAAAAGTATAAATATAATTTTCAAGTATCATACATTTGAAGCATCTACATTTAAAAACAATTAATTTTAAAATTTACTAAAAAGAAAAGTTTATGATACTTTCAACATCTTGAACCCAATAAATTAGTTGATAAAAAATACATTTGTGATTGAAGAAAAAAAATATTTATGCACATAAATTATAGAGTAGGCCTGGTATTAGTTTCAAGGACAATTGTAATTCCTTGACAAAGGTGAATGAAATATTAGACGGGATAAATAATGGAACTTAATTTAAAGCAACATATGGGCCTACTCATTGTTTGGTGATTATATACAATGACAGCTACACTGTGAGTTTCATCAAAGTAACATATCTACACAAGAGAAGAATAAGGATTGTGAAGGCTTTTAGTAATTAACTAGACTTATAGACAATATATCTTTAAATAGTGATGTTTCTGTAGTAGATTGTTTAGTTTATGAATTAATGAATCAAAATTATTAAGATATTATTATAATTAACATATATCATTACTATGCCTATAGCAATACATTCAAATGTTTTTAGGGTAAACTGCATGTTGAGCCCACATTAAATTAGTATGCTTATAAAAGGCATTATTTCTGATTATATAACAAGAAGCAGAAACAATTATTTTCTGCTATGAGTTATCTATACAAATTGCAATTAATATATTTTTGAATGAAAACGATCAGTAGTTAAAAAAAAAGATAACTAAAAGCCATGCGCCATCTAAGCCTGAAGTGATCATGCATCATATTTAGGTCAGTGCAAATAATGTTTCACAGTAAGGCTCTTATTAAACATTCATGTTGAAATGATGCTGTAGTGTTTACCTTCAGAGAAAGTATTTATGAAAGGCTTAAAGTTATACCTGCTGCCAAT
Organism: Anisus vortex; assembly: GCA_949126835.1. Taxonomy (NCBI): domain Eukaryota; kingdom Metazoa; phylum Mollusca; class Gastropoda; family Planorbidae; genus Anisus; species Anisus vortex. The sequence continues at coordinate 43,818,888 of OX421497.1, forward strand.
CTTCTTTTTACTTTTGTAAAAAAACAACAATAAGTAATATTAGTGTGCAATATTAAAACTAACTATCATTTTTTTAATACAAATTATAGGAAATCATAATACTAATACAGATGTAACTCTTAGTTGGTCTCTAAGTGATTAATCATGCCCCATATGGCGCTATTAGTTATTAATTAAATAAAATGAGGAATCAACTCTAAGTATATTGAAATTTCACATTACAATACCTACAATGTTTATAAGCATTTGACAAAAGATTTTGAGATATTAAAACTTCACTTAGCCAAGTTAAACAAGACTTCATTATCGTATCTTATATATTACAGATGCCCTTCTATAAAGAAGATTATTGCGTTCTATATATATGTTGTTCCGAGGTCTGAGTCTAGACTTGCATTTTTATTAGTGTTTTAAATGATGTTAAATAAATACTGCTTTTCCTTGTTTGTTCAGGCAACTCTTTCCATGCCCTGATGCCACTCGAAAGAAAGAGTACTTATATGCATTTTATATGCATTTGTTCTCGCATTTCACTGTTACATTTATTGTGAAAAAGGTTGAAATCAAACAACAGTTTTCATGCAATACCATTTTTATGCCACATCACTCACTATAATATGTTTAAATGATAGTAGGCCTAAAGAAGCTTTGCTGCATTTTCTCAAAATTTGTACAAATATAGTAAGTAGCCTTACAAAATCAGTTTTTAAACCTATCTCTTGTTTTAAATTTTTTGTTCTCAACATTGTGATAAATCTGTTTTTTTTTTTTTTGAAAGCATTCTTTCCTCTTTACTGAATTTTAGGAATAAGTAAATATTAAAGTAAAATACCCGTCAGATCGAGTTGATCCATAGGTCCGATGAAGCAGCGTTCACCAGTTTCTGTGGCCACGGCTTACTAGGTGATTGTGTGGCCAGCACTATGCACAGCCGCCTTTACTTTACCCCAACTAAGGTCAGGTACCCATCAGAGCTGGGTAGACTCAGGGACACCCTCCAGACCCGGGAAAAAATCCTAGCCTGCACCAGGATTCGAACCCGGGACCTTCGGCTCGCCAATCGAACGCGCTGCCGCTCGGCTACCGTGCCCCATAAGTAAATATTAGAAGTTAAATCTACAAAAAAATAATTTCTAAATTACTAAAAATATCTATTAAAAAAACACTAATAAGCATTTTTCTGATTCTCTAAGGGATTCTAAGTATTCTCTAAAACTCTAAAAGATATTAAATTAGTCTCTAAATCTCTAAGTCACTATTCTTTTTTCAAAAGAAAAGGAAGAGGGTATAATAGTTAAAAAAACTGTATTCAGCTGATACTGGATAATGCCCTTAAACTTGAGAAGTTTTAAAAGGATAGCATCTGGATTTCACTTACAGTTACTTCCCTTAAAAATAACTGACTAAATCCTACCTGCTCTTTTCTCTTGATGCACTCTCAATATTGTTCAGAGGCATCTGCAGCCACTTGCGACTGTCAACACCATGGCGGCCTTGAGGTACCAGAGGAAGTAGTGGTAACTTTACCTGGTGATAAGGGATAGTGAATGCAGTTCAATGCAGTTTGTTTCTGCTTTTTTCTAAAAATTCTCTAGGAATTTTCAAAGTTTTAAATAAGAAAAGAAGCTTCATAATCTTTTAATCAGTTAAACATTAGATTACCCATGTACCATATAGCTGCATTTCCCAAATAGTTTGTAGTTGCAAACCAGTTATTTTTATACTTTATGGCCCTTTTCCATACATTTTTCTAGACTAGTGATGTCTATGCTAGATGTACATGTATTAAGGTTCAAATATTACAAAATGTCCCATGTGGGCGAATTATATTTGGTATATTGTATTTTTCTTCTTCTTCTGATGCCTGGTCCTTGAGTCTACACAGCTAAGGGTAAATAACATTAGTTAGAAAAAGTAAATGTGGCTTGGCATTTGGCTAGCCACATAATCCCCTTGCATGTCATAGTCATGAAAACTACTTTACGAAACCAATTTTGTCTGAAAGGGGTACTTCAATATATGTAGACATATTAGCCTTTAAAAGTTCGGAACTTCAAAAATAATCCTGCTGTATAACTTAGTATCATCTTAGAAAAAGAGCTTAAAAATATCTTTAGGATTTAATTATTCTAATGAAAGATTAAGATACAGTTTAATTAGAGAGGAGTTTTTTCATTAACCAAATGTTCAATGGAAAATAATTTTAGTAATATTACCATTTCTAACAATTTTATAAGTCAAAGCTTCAGCATACCGTTTCTATGTCTTTATCTGAGTATTTATGGCCTGTCATACAACGCAGAATGGCTCTTTCTTCCTCAGCATGTTTTCTGCTCAGCGTCAACAATGGATCTCTCAAAACTCCTGTTTTTATCTAAGTCATAAATAGATTTAATAATAAATTTCTAAGCAAATTGTTTATATTTCTTTTCATTTATTGACAAGGGTTACAGTGGAAATAATAAAAACAATAAAATTTGTTCATGTTTAAAAAAAATTCTGCACCACAACAAACATGTCATAGCTGTAGCCGTGACATCTAAAATAGTTTCAAGGTATATTATAAATGTAATTTTACTCTAATTTATATAGACTATATATACTTTTATAGGTGCTGGTCGATGATCATTTAATGCTTGTGCATAATACTGCTCTCTATCATCATCCTCCAAGAATACAAAGCCCTGGAATACAATATGAACAAACTTTGAAGCAAACAAATTATACAATAAAATAAAAATGTTATCCTAAAAACTGATATTCAATAAGTTTTTTTAATTAATTTCTGATCAGGCGTGAGACTAACTCTCTTATTGACATGCTCCAAAAACTGTCTGTGTAGTTCTCGTTTGCGCCGGTCAAGATTTGGCCAGTCCTCACCGTCAATCGCTTCAAGAATTTTTTTCCGGATTGGCTCATACACCTCCTCTGTCCACTTCAAGTAGAGGAGCTCTTTCTTTCTAAGATCTACAAGCTCTTTGTGTGTGAGAAACTCTCCTAGTTTCTGTAAAGAATAGTAATGGTTGTAGTATGTCATGAAAATTTTCCAAACAATTAATCAATAAATATTTTGTTTGAACTTTTAAATTAAAACAATATCTCATTAAATCAAATGTAATATTTTTTTTTAAAGTTCTTTTATATCAACCTTGACAAATGTTTCTTCTGTATCTTGCAAGGAAGAATACAGTTTCTTGGTGGTAAGGCTTTCCTGATCAGCTTTCTCCTATGAAATGTACATAAAAAACATGTTCAAAATATATCAACTACTGGCTTGAATATTCTATGTTAATGAGTAATTAAACCATATAATCATATATATGACAAAGAAACAAATTAAGCTATAATAAAGCAAAGTTTATTTTTATTTTTTCTTATGTTCCACCATCTAAAAATAATATTTATTACAATAGCCTTTATGATTAATATATGCTAGCTATAATTTATTATTTCCTTTTTTTTTTGCCCTAACTATATAATGTTATTTAAATTTTAGCCTACATAAGAATGTATGCACACTTATAAGATATTATAACTCAATTATCCCTGCCGATGGAAAATCTATTGTAAGTTTAAAAAATTATTTCAGCTTTACAAACAAACCTGCAGCTCTTTTATAGTCTTTTTATCTATCCAGTTTTTAGCCTTGTCTACTTTGTTATTTTCATATTTTGAACTTCTCGCCCCACTTGAAGGAGTTTTGGGAAGCAAAGAGTCACTGCTATTAGACTTTTTGGACATTGGCCGAGACTTCTGAAAATAGTAAAACAATACAAAATTCTAAAACATACATTCTTTGATTTTTTTTTTAGGGATATGGACCCCAGAAGTCTAATCAAATAGCTGATATTTACATTGGCATTGGGCAAAAATGGAATTAACGCAAGCAATCAGGCCTTAATTTTATGTTGAACTCAGAATTAACGCAAGCAATCAGGCCTTAATTTTATGTTGAACTCAAACAACATTTGACTTCAATAGATTAGGCCTTAGATGATTAGGGCCTAGTCAGTATTTATATTGGCCTAATGCCGCCTGCCTAATGGCCTATCTAACCTAATATAAATTAAACCGGCTTTATTAACCGTCCAATTTCTTATAATATATGTATTTTTTATTCAAGACCCAATGAAATTATGGTATTATCAAGGTATACAATTATGTAAATAAACAGGCACAAATGTTTCTTAACATTAATAAGTTTTACCATTGCCATTGTTTCCAGCTCTGCCTCCGATTCAATTCTCCTTCGTTCGCCATCATCCACAACGACATCAACCACTTCTGGAATGTAAACGGTAACAGTCCCTCCTCGTTTTCTTGGATATATCAGGGACGTCATTTTGAGCGTTATTGTGTATAGCTTATGTAAAAAAGAAGCTACAAATAAATTGTATTAAACCAAATGATGATGGGTAAACAAAGTGGTAGCCATTTTACTTATAAACAGCTACCTAGAAACGGGAGATATTGCCAGGTTTTTTCAGATAAGAAGACAAAGCATATTCAATAATTCCCCAAAACAAGCGTTTGTGTTAGTTTCTGTCCCTTCTACCTGTTTAAAAGCTACTACAAAGAAAGTCGCTCCATGATTAGAGAAATGGTCACTTTACTCCGACAAATGTAAATAAAGCGATAATATTTAAAAAATTTAAGAGCCGAAATATCAATAAAGCGGAGGACGAACAAAAAAAGCCCAAACTCACTTGCAAGTTGAGCAACAATACAAAGGGAGAACTCATTTGTGGTAAACTTTTAATATGGATATTAAAGAATATATCCCAATCTAAAATTAAAAATATTTCTGACTTATCACAGTTTATTTAATCTATGTATATATTAATAAAAAATTCATAATAATATAAATTTAAGTGTGATTTTTATTATTATTAAAAACAAATTAAACTATGCTTAGTTACGAAGGGAAATAATCAGGGAACTTCCTGTTTACATTGCCATCAGTGTTTACATTTAGCAATTTATAACAATAATATTATTATATAATGGTGAGTGTTAAAAAATTATTAACATTTATAATTGTTACACTTGGCTGGTTACACATGCTTTTGAGGTTTTAAGCAGCCTAGTTGTTAAGAGGAGATGTGGCTAATAGTGTTTGCAATTACCTGCTTGTCCACTTGGAATTTGGAGTGTGCATGTGCGTGCTCCGAAAAACTTAACCTATTTAGATATCTAGACTAGTTATTTAGCCTACTAGTCTATAATGATTAGTTATTACTATTACATTTTACATGTACTATTACTCATCAGGCTATAAATTCAACTTGGATCTTTCCCTAAGAACCCAAAGGACATTCTAAGTCCGCTCATTACTGCCTTATCTATCTAGGAACATGATGGCTTGACCGTTTACCTTAGTTTTGGACTTTGGAATATAGCTTTTTGACATGATGTTTTATTTTAGTAGATGGACTTCAAATACACTCTTCCAGGATGCACACACTTAAATTTATTGTTTAGAGGTAATCAATGAACAATGAATAAATAAATTTATTGAAATAAAAAGCTGGGTGGTCAGCTGCTGTAAATAGTGCAGGTCCTATCAACAACAACAATGGAAATTAGTTCACTTCAGGCTTCTTTTATGTGTAACTAATATTAATATTCAACTAATATTCATCAACAGCATTATTAGACGTGGTTTGACATAGACTGCACATTTAGATTCATCACGCAACTATCGATGTTCTCTCAGACTAAACACACATCCTTTGGCACAATAAAGTGTTTAAAAAATGGGAAATCATCACAGTCAGATACCCAGAAGAGAGTCACATAAATCCAAAATCTAGTATGACCTTAGTTTTGTGTCTATATAGTGGAAAAGAAGTCTTGTGTAATATAAATGGAGTGTTGATGAAGTCTAAAAGTGTACTCATCTGAGAGATAAATGTGTGCATTTAAATATGTCTGGTTAATATGTACAGGACTAATATATGAGGGTCATGTCAATCAGTAACGAGACAACCTATCAGGTCTTCTTTTCCAGTTGGCATGGGCTACATTAGAATGGGCCAGTGGCATGTACATTCATCTAAAATGATCCATGTCAGACTGATCCCTTTGATTTACTCAGATGTCATAATTTAGATAAGAACAAAAGTATGCTTCTTAAGGAAGGGCTGGGTATAATGGATTCTATCTCCTGATCGACTTTCTTCTCAGGTACAAAGAGTGCCTGACTCTGGGTCGTCATTATTTCCCATTAAAAGGGTTTTGTTGGCACATGATACATCAACCTTAAGCCATTCTTCCTCTGCTTCTCCAGAGCACATCCCAGTTCGCTAGAGGCGAGTAGTTTCCTGTATAGCCAGAAGTCCCTATTATCATTCAAATAAATGAAGAAGCTGCACAGCGATAGTGTTTCATGTATGGTCGATTTTTTGTACAGCGCCTAACCCATAAACTACTGTGCCTCCACTTCAAAAATATAAAGATATGGATTGAATGCGGGATTAAATTGAAATCGCTAATTAAATAATTTGCGGACTACAGTATTTAATTTCTTGCTAATTTATTATTCACTTTATCACACTAGTATGCCATGCATCTTTGAGAGAGCTCTTACAGAGATTTGAAAGTGTGAAATTTTAAAATTTTATACAAAGGCCAAAGGGGTCTAGCAACATATGTAGGCCTACTGCCCTAAAAATGCAAACCAGGTCTATTAGGCCTGATTGATTCATTTGCCCACATCTCTATACTAGCTATCCCTTCATCAGGACATACTTTACCAAGTCTAGGCTTAACTGTGACTCCAGGTATCACCACTGTGAGCAAGAACAGTAGACTGATGTAGAGAATAATCTTGAATGGGATGAGTTAAATTGTTTAACCCATTTTCCATTGATTTCTTCATTGGGCTTTAATCTAGGGTTCTAAGAGTTGAGTAATCCCAGCTCTGAGTACAATAGAAGTTCTAGTCCTACAAATGATTGGCATAAACTGTGTAAAATAGCAAAATGTTCCCTAGCTTATAATTATTATACTCCAAAGAATTTTCTGTAAGTTGTAAGCACATTTTGATTTCAACACAGACATATGACATATAACATCATGATGTTAATTGTTGGTAAAGCCCAATAGAAAAAATAAATAATTGGATTAATGTATATTAATGTTCTAGCTCAAGTTTACAGTAGACAATCATGAAGTGTTGGTTGATTAGATTGTGTTAGTATGCTGGCTTTTGTTATGAGGCTAGTTCGTCAATCTATTGTGGCCAAAATGAATGTTGTACCTGCAGATAATGAAATGAATATTGTACCTGCAGATAATGCACGTGCAAATATATTATATTATAATATTATAATCATATAATACTTTAACACCTGAAGTTTTGTGTTGTAGCTTTAAAGTAAACATGATATTAATTTAAAGCACTAGTTTTTACATAATCTATTAGCTATTACAATAAAAATGTAGGCTACATGCAAATTATTTTACATATCTTATTTTGTATATGCAGGCATTTAAAGTTAGCACGTGGTTGTATAGGCCAATTAGTGGATATTGAGTCAATTAATTTTTAACTGACCTTAGGCCGCCTACTAATTTCCAGTAAATTTATGACATATCTAATCTTGTGTGGGTTCATACATAAACAGTACTTACTGGATACCTCAAAATCTAGATATGGCCTGTTTTGTCTAAACTACTTTTACTTAATTTTTTTTTTTAATTTTGTGTCACTCTAACTTTAAAAACTGCTTTTGCATTTTTCCCACTATAAAAAAATGTTCCACATATTTTTAAAATTCTATTGTGAAAAGCCCAACAGATGACTTTCTCATATGTCTAAATGTGACAACACCCTAGTGTTCCGTTCCACCTTTCCAAAAACTAAAAAAGGTTTTTGTCACTTCCACTAAAATTGAAATACTAACATTTCAAAGTGTGAAAAAGAAGTACTTGGAACTTCCAACAACCAGTAATGATACAATAAGTCTTGCTGTGCAACTTCTTTAGGATCAATGATATCGCGATAGTTAGCTTTTCTAGTTGACACACATAGTCAGCTTACCGACTGACGCCCCCTCCCTCCCGCCCTCGTTTAATCCAAGGCAATTAAAAGCTTTAAAAATCTTATATCTTCTCCTTTCTTTCAACACATAATCCCAAAGTTCAATAAGATTGGCAATAGGGCTTTTTTTTCCATACTTAAAAATTGAAACTGTGTGTTGTATTTTCCTTTCGGCTGCATGGACTTAACAAAACGTTCCACCCACTAGTCGGTTGTGGAACTTGAATTTCGAATACTGAAAGAGTGAAAAGGGACAAAACCCACTCGATTTTGCTGTCGAAAAGGGGTGCAAGTGTAATGGTCGATTCGATTTTCTCCTTGTGTCACGCACAAAAGAAAGTGACTTCCCCCTTTGTTATGTAAAGTTAATAGGGGTGCCAGTGTCAGTTACGATGTTGTAAATTCTGACATTTGCTCAGGTGTTGTCATGATATAGGTGGGGTTGTTGTCGTAAGACGTGTAGGCACTAATGAAAGTAGCGAGTGTTTTAACGTATGCTGGCTAATTCTGTTTTTGTGGATATAGTTTTCTTAGTGTTTTCTTTTGGGTTACATTGATTGGTGGAATAGTGAATTCATTAATTGCAACCGCTTTTGACTAGCAATCTATCTAAGCTTATAATAATAGAGTCTATGTTTGTCTATCCATCCATTCGTCTATCTATCTCCGTTTCCCTATCTATTTATCTACCTGTCTTTCTTTCTCTCTCACTTTCAGTACTCTCTCTCTCTCTCTCTCCATTCTTCCCTACCTCTCTGGTTGTCTATCTCATTGTCCTTCTGTCATCTCCTTACTTGTTCGTCTATCAATAATGTCTTCCTTCTTTCTCTCCAAATAAATAGTTGCTTGCCTGTCTGCTTGATTACCTATCTTTGCATAGGCCTACGCCTGCTCACATTTTTTATCTAATCTTGTTCCTTCTATATAAGTACACGATTGCCTGAAAGACTATCTAAACATTTATTGGCTGTATTATATATAGGCATACCTAGATCTAAATGTTAGTAGAAAATACAGTACATAGGCCCTATTTGAAATTAAATCGTTACTGTTATTCACTGTTATGAAGCAATTTTAAAACATCACACAGGATTATCCGTTTTTATATAAGCTTAGTCATACATAAAGATAGAAAGATAAATTTATTGATTCATTAATGAATAGATTGTTTAAAATTCCCTTGTACCGGTATCAGTAACAACTTTCTGTATAATTTGGAGATAAAAGCGATTTTTAAATGCACATTTAGGCATTTATTTTTTACTACAGTTTAGGCAATTATTTTCACAAAAGTTAATCTATAACTTCCCGATATATTGGTAAAACTATAAATCAAGATCATTGATCTCATAGATTCGAGTGTTTTGAAATTGTTTAGAGTTGTGTCTCTTGGACAGTTAGGGGAGGGGGGGGGGGGTCAAATTTATTTTAAAACAAAATAATCAAAAGTAAGGGGTCGAAAAAGTTACGTTTCTTCATGTTTTTATTATCTTTGTTCCACTAAATTTCACGGTACACCGGCATCACACAAAGCTTCCATCGATTATTGTGTACGTGTTGTTGATTTTTCGGACGTGATTGAACAGTCTTGTACCTCGTTGTTATGGAGAAGTTCACATGCATGGAAATCTATAAAAGTTAATTGACGCTAACACTAACATGTTATCGAGCGCATTGCCCCCTTTATGTAGCCTAATAAATTATAGAAATACGACGGTTAGATCATGTTACTGCTGTCGCGTCTGCGCTTGTCGCTTTCGATTTCATAGCGCGTGCTTTAACTTACTTTAAGTTTTAAAAAAACTTGCCAGCATTGCTAGTTGTACTAAAAATCTCTTTTACACATAGGCTACTATAAATGTTATTGTAAAAAAGACAGCAAATGATGTGAGTGTTGTTTCAGTTGAGAACGCTTCGTTTAATTAAACATACTTAGATAGAACATTGATCGCTTCGATAATTTCCAGACGATTGTTTGTGGCAATTATTTTCGTGGTTGTTTTTTTTTGTGTGCGAATTTATGAGCTAAACGTAGATGCCTTATATATTATCCTAAAGGTGTCAGAAAATAGCTTTAGGCCTGACTTAATTCAAAGCCCTGCTTGTCAAAAGTTGGAATTTTATGCCCGCGAGCTGATATTTTATTAGTGAATTATAGTGTTACTATTCCCAAGATGGCTGAACTGAGCATAACCAGTAAACCGCAATTTCAGGTCCGAGGACTTCCGGTGAGTGGCTTTTATTGAACAAAATAGTTTATGTTACAGACGCACCTTCTAAGCTGAACATTATCGCGTCCTTCGCTCACGCTTATCCGTAGTTTGAGTTTTAATATTTGCCTTATATACCCCGATGACATAAGGGCCATTATTGACCTTGTGTCCAGTGGTGAAATTAAGGAAAGAAGATTGAGATGGTTGGGTCACGTTCTTCGCATGGATAGAAAGCGGTTTCCAAGCACTGCTTTGAAATAAACGTCATCAGGGAAAAGGAGAAGGGGAAGACCAATGGAAACCTGGAGGAGAACGATGGATGACGAAGCAAAAGCCACCAATAAAACATGGCATGAGATTAGATGGCTCGCTCAGGAGGCCTGGCGGAACTTGGTTGCTGCCTTATGCTCCACGCCCAGTCTGCCCCACCCTGCGTAGGTACAATAGAGAAAACGGTCTGTATTAATTAGGGGCATATTATCAATTGGTTTACTTGTATGAACAGTGGGTCCTAGGGAAGTGGCTGTAGATCTATCTTAGGAGTCTATTACAATTTTTCTAACTATTTGCAATTTTTTCTGCGAATTGAGTTTTTTCTTTAAAAACAATGTTTAATACTAATTAATTCTGATCTATTCACTTTGTAATCAAGTTACAAGTCTTTTTCTTTGGATCAATAAAACACATCATAAATAGTTAGTGAATAGTTTATCACACATGATATTTTTTAATTTAGCTAACGTAGAAAGCGTGTGTGTTTTGTTGTTCATGTATTATTAATTCCCAAAAAATATTTAAAACAAAACCATAAATATTATTTTAAATTTTGGGCGTTCTAATAATTAGTGATTAACCTAAATGTCTTGAAATCGATAAGAATGAATTATGTTATGGGAGGCGTTATAAGGCGGATCCGCCGTATAACGCCCAGCGTTATACGGCGGATTTTTGCGTGAACTCGTGACCTATATTATACAGGATCTTTTCCACTGCCTACAACGCGAAGCACTAATTTTTGGGAAGCGTTATTCAAACAACCGAAAGTGTATAATACCGAATTTACGAAAAATTGTGAGAGTTAGGCTATACTTATGACTTAAAACTTTATATTCTATTCTATAGTCTATAGTGACTCTATAGGCTTTTAATTAGGATCATATTCCTAGCTAAGTCCTAACCCTAACCGGGCCTAACCGTAAAATCAATTTCTAATTGTGATTAAGAGACATAGGACATAGGCCATAAAAATAGGGTAACCTTTATGTTTGAATTAATGATAAACAATGACAAATGGTTACTTACAAAAAAAAAACACGAATTTAACTAAAAAATATTTATCGTTTTACTATAATTGAACGGAGTGATTGCGGTGTATTTTTTATAATAGGCCTACTAAAAAAAAAATTTGGCGGAGCTGGCTGGATTTGAACCTGCGTCACCACTGTTGACAGCTCAAGCTACTAACCATTGGGCCAACAAACCTGGTTCTAAATAGTACGAAAAAATAGTAATTAAGCATATAGGACCAGATAAACAATTATGTATAATATAGGTCAGGAGTTCACGCAAAAATCCGCCGAATAACGCTGATCGTTATACGGCGGATCCGTTGTATAATCACTCCGTTATGTTATAGGCCTTTCGGTTCGTAGGCTTTACATATTCTTTACAACTATGCAAGGGAAATAATTCACGCCAATTGTAAAAATATAATATATACATGTACCGGGTCATTCTGATAATTTGAACATGTATAAATATTCTAATGAAAAAATTGGAGCAATACGTCAATAAGAACTATTACCTGTATCAGTTCCAGGCAAAAAAAATACCCAGGTCTGAATGTGCAGGTCTACTCCACAATCCTGGTCGCAACTAGCCTACAATCCTGGTGGCAACTCTGCAACAATAAATGGGCCTACTGTTTTATGTCTTTCAATTGGTTAATAGTAATAGGCCTAAATAGCGCTTCAGATTGCCTGGAAAAGTATAGTATTCTTCTGCTTAATAGTTTTGAATTATAATAGTTTTATTCTAGTAACAATAAATGTGCTCCGAATGAAGATTTTTTAATTGCCCTGCGCGCTAATTACTAATATTGTCCTTCCAGAAGTGTCAGGGCTTTGATAGAGTTATTTCCCGTTGTTGCGTAGACCGTAGAACCAAATTAATGAATGGTTGTCATAATGAATGGGAAATGAATAGGGCGGGTTTTTTAAAGAATATTTCCATTCATCAATCAACTACTTATCTAGGCCCCTACGTTAGTGACAGCGACTAAAAAAATAAACAAGCAAATTCAAACAGTCAGTGGCGTATCGGTTTTAAAAAGTCAAATTGGTAGTCCCCATTGAAGACAAATGCGACGTTTTCATCAGACTGTAAAAATTGTGCTAAAAAGGAATCTCGTTGTTACAATTATTTACATTACGATGCTTCTAAAGAAAATCGTCATTTAGAACCAAACAATACCGTTAGAGAAAGGCAGTTGCACTTGACCCTAAATCATAAACCCGTTAAATGAGTGCAATACGCCCTTGAGGTCAGACTCTAAGAAAATTGATTAATTAATCTTATATTGATTGGTTTTGATTTTAGCTTGAGGGTTGATAGAAAATCATTGTGTCTAAATATAGTCCTCTGATAAGATTCCTGAAGTCGAGACATTTCAGCGTAGAGCTTGTGTGCTCTTTGTAATGTAAAAGTCGCAACGTTTAATTTGTGTAAAATCTTTCCCCATCGCGATATTATTAAGATGGATTTTATCAAGTGGGAAGAGAAACTGAGAAAGAGTTTTGAAGTGGTAAATATTATATCGATCTATATCATGTGGTGTTTATAGGCCTACATGTTATTTCATGGTAGAATTTAGTATTCTTGTACGGTAGGCCTATTTTTGTGGTAGTATAAACATAAACCACCTTAACTTTGATAGTTTTCATTGACAGCCTCTAAGCTTATTTGAAGTTAGCCCATTTCAAAATGCGATTTGACCATCAGAGTTAAAATCCATTGTTTTTTTTTAAAATATTTTGAGGTTCTAGGAGTGACAGGTCTGAGAAGTTGCTGTTTTTCACCCAAAAGGGCTAGTGTATGGAAATAAACAAGTTTTATTTTCTTGCAATTTTTTTTTTCGCTCACAGGATGTGGTCAAGATGAATCAGTTGTCCAACCTTCTCCAGGATGCACTGATCTCCACTGGCCACGTCCACCAGTGTGCTATCGTCAGACGAAAAGATGCCAACGTACGGGCAAGTTCTCTGGGTTTTAATGTAAGTAGAATATATTATTGTCACTGGCTAATTCAATATGTGACAGCTCAGTACAAAATGATCATTGCAGTATTGTAATAAGTTATCACATACCGGTAGGGTATAGGCTAATATAGCTTCAACCTAGAATTACCGTAGGCCTAGGCCTACATGATGCTCTGCTGGACTACCAACAACTTTAATAAACCATAAATGAATAGATGACACAAATCAATTACCGGAAGGCCTATAGACTATGAGTCTCGTGTAAATATCACAGTGAACTCGTGTAAATATACTATTATATTATCTTATAATTTAATGACACTATTTTTCAAAGGAAGAGAATGTTACATTTATTATTGACACTGCACCTTCCTATCTTAGTGACATCATGACAAAAGTAGGCTGTGTCTTATAAAGTGTCTTCATCCCTCATCTCAGTCTATTCAGGATTCCCAGTGTCATTAGGCACACACACACAACTAATTTGGACGTGTTTCTTTGACTTTGAATATATGCGGCGCCTAGATTGTGTAACAGCTTGCCTCAGACACTGATACATTCTGAGTCAATAGACACTGATACATTCTGAGTCAATAGACACTGATACATTCTGAGTCAATAGACACTGATACATTCTGAGTCAATAGACACTGATACATTCTGAGTCAATAGACACTGATACATTCTGAGTCAATAGACACTGATACATTCTGAGACAATAGACACTGATACATTCTGAGTCTATAGACACTGATACATTCTGAGACAATAGAGTCTTTTAAGAAGCGTGCTTTTTTTTTTTTAATTACGGCTGTGACTTGCCCTCCAATATCGACAACTGAATTGTTAAAAAAAAGTTTTTGTTGTTTTGTTGTAAGCGCATTGAGCATGCTAATTGCAATAGCATGGAAAAATACCATTACAAATTACAAATAATCATTATTATTTTTAGGCTATTAGTCTTGCATTTTGATAAAGAGTTTTATCTTATATATTACAGACGCTCTTTCTATGAAGAAGATTATTGCGTCCTACGCTCATCCGTGGTCGAAATCTAGTCTTTCATATTTAATTTATCAATTTTTTAAATGATGTTAAGTTTCTGGTTTTCCTGATTTGTTCAGGCAACTCATTCCATGCACGAAGAAACAGTACTTATATGCATCTGTTCTCGCATAAGGGATGAGGAAAGTGTTTTTGTCCTTGTTTATCTTAGCATTGCAACATGTTGTTATTGGGTTGTTTTGAAATGTTGGGTTGCTTATGCTAGTTTTCATAACTCGGATAACCCACTTCTTGTCGCAATGCCACACATGAGGAAAGAGAAATTAACAGTTTTTTCATTGCCAATGAAATAAGAGAAATGTATTTTATCCACAGTTGTACCCTGACCAGGTTTCACTACTACTTGATGCATTCAAGAACCCACCACAGACAAGGGAAGATGGAATCTATTTTGATGACAAGCAGTTCAAGTGTGTTAGAGCAGACAAGAACTCTATGTATGCCAAATGTGTAAGTGCAAGTGTGTTAGAGCAGACAAGAACTCTATGTATGTGTAAGTCTATTCATGCATGGATAGAAGTATTTTTATAAGTTACCACCTGTGTAGAAGTATATGAATGGCCCAGTTTCAAACTGATTGAAATCGTCAAATTGGGCTCTTTTACATTTATTTTTATAAAATTAAACTTCCAGTGATGAATATTGAGCATAAATATTTATTTAACATTGTTAGCAGTAGGCTACAAGTAAAAATATATTCTTTACTTAAATTATGACTCTTGCAATATAAAACATAGGCCTTTTAAAACTATTTTTTGTGAATATATTTTACTTTTCATCTTTTTTTTTTGTTTTGCACAAATATTTACCACAAAAAAAAAAAAAACTTGAATTATTAGTAAAATACCTTCTGTATGTTTTTTTTCCCCTACAACTATAAATTGATTTTGTAAAATGTAGCAAGAAAGTTAATCACCTTGTGGAAGAATTGTAAACAGTGTCTATAAATTTCAAGCATTCTTGTTGTGTTTTGATTATAGTCCATAGATTATGACATTCAATTTTAAATGATGCATTTAAACATTGAAATATCTTTGAGAATTTGAACCTAAGATGGCAATTGAGGCCAATTTCTAAGTATATCTGGCTTTGTTTGCAGTGCCTGAAGTTTATAAATGTATTATTATTAGTATACATTTTTTTTAACCAGGTACCTCAGTGAAAATTTAGGTTAATTGATATCAAAACTATACAAGTTAAACCAAAGACTATAATAAGATGGACTGATTGCTTTGATATTTCTGTTTGATTACTTGAAACAGTTTTGGAATTTCAGATCGTACTAAGTCCTACAGACTTTCGGCTTAGTAATTTGCCCTGAATTTCTCAATGGAAATTTAAGATTAAAATCAAAAGTTGTATACAGCGGAAAGCTTTACTGCAATCGTAGGGGGGGTAAAGGTCATTCAAGACAGCCTTATCTTATAAGTTTACAGACGTTCCTTCTAGATAGAAGATTATTACGTCCACTAGGCCCAAGACTCCTGCAGGGCGACAGGGAGCCGTCGGTGGCAGGGATAGAATCCGCGACCTGTCAGTTGGTTTTTGGTTGACAGTCCGGTGATCTAACCGCTGGACCAGCCGGCTTGGTTGCGCACGAAAAAAAAAAGAACATATAAGCTCTAAAGATAGAGCAAGCGGTCAATCTTTTTATATTCTTTGGTTAAACCTACAATTGTCTCTCTATTACCCTGAATTCTATCAATTAGTGTATCTTTAAAATTTAGTTATACCTTTACGCCAGAAAGACCTAAATCTAATATTAGTGAATAAAACATATGGATAGAAATAGAAAATTACTGAGTAAAACTTCCAACATTTTAAACTTGTTTCAGAACAAGAAAGGGCTGGTGTTGGTTAGAACTATGACACTCATGATAATAGCTACATACACTGAGACTATGTTCCCAAGTGTTTGTGTGGAGGCTGTAGAAAAGTTAGGTAAATATCATCAGTGAATTACTCATATCTACAAAATCGTCTAGCTTTATAAGATGCTGGGATTATCTTAAACATTTATTTCAAATAAGTTTGTAGTAGCAAAGACATGCTTTGAATTGGTAACGAGAAAAATATTTTTATGGTACAGTGAAATTCTTAGAATGTCAAGTAATTTTGGTTATGTTGCCAATAAATACTACACAAAAGTAATTTTTTGTTTTGATATTTTTTACATTTTAGATATGGTGCTAATAAATACCATACAAAAGTACTTTTTTAAATTTGATATTTTTTAAATATTAAGATATGGTGCTAATAAATTAAATATCATACAAATACAAAAGTACTTTTTTAGATCGATTTTTTTATATTTATTTTAGATATGGTGCTAAGAATTTGATATTTTTTTAATTGTAGATATGGTCCTAATAAATACTATACAAAAGTACTTTTTAACTTTGATATTTTATTATTTTAGATGGTGCTTATAAATAATATTACAGAGTACTTTTTAAATTTGATATCTTTTACATATGGTGTTAATAAATATTATACAAAAGTACTTTTTAAATGTGATTTTATTTAAAAGAAATATAAGCTATTAGCTATTGTTAAAAATATAACTAAATATAGTATTTGATTATGTTTCTAATAAAGTATAATTTTACTTTCAAAATTTTGAATATTTTTTTACATTTTATCTTTCAGCTGATTATTTTAAAGAAAAGGGCATGTGAATTACAAAAGTGGAATTTCTCTTGTTACTGTTGTACTTGTACATAATGTTACTGTAAATATGTAAAAAAAAAAGTTTATATTTATTGAGATAGCAGTATAAATGGTTGTGTGCATTTCCATTCAGCATCAGCAATAAAATAATTTTACTTATAATTTTACTTAAAATTGTTTTGGTGTGATTGTCTTTAAAATATTCAAATGTTTTCAACGGAACACATTTCCTGATGCAGTTTTACATACAAGAAAAATGTTTCCTTGAACAGATCACTTCAGTGTACATCAAAACACAACAAAGAACAACATCAATTTACTCATTTTATTGCTAAATAAAGAGTATTTAATTATGAAGCCTCTGTGGTTATACAAGAAAGATAATACAGCTTCAAAGTTATTATCTTATTACCTCCCTTCCCCAAGTCTTTTAAAATTTATTTTATTTAAAAATATTAAAAAAAAAAAAAATTTCAAAAGAAGTTATTTTCAAAATCCTGTAGTTTTAATTGCAAGTAAAATTTATTAGAAAAATCTTACCATTTAAATTATATAAATATATATATATGTTCCAATATATATTTTTGTATTTATAAATAAATTATGAATAAATTTATGACAGCTAGATAAGAAAGTGAAAATAAAAAGAAAATATACAGCAGAAATTTTTTTATAGGGCTGGTGGTCGCATAAGAAAACAAATTAAGATGGATGGTATGCATGATTTAAAACCAACAGTATATCGCATTACAGCATGTTAGTGAAGCCTTGATGTTAAGACACTTACCACAATAAAAAAAATACTAAATACAATATTCTGCCACAGAGCAAAGCAAATGTTTTCAAATTAAGAAGATGATCACAGCTGATGTTGAATTACAACTGTTGTTTTTTCTTTCAGACCTAATAATCTCTGTATTATTTTCAAAACTGGGTATCAGTTGTACTACAAAGTGCTAAAGGTAGAAATTGGCATAGTATGAAAGAAAATTGCAGACACTAGCGTTCCCTTAACACTAACTCTGTTTGTGAAGCTAAATTTTTTGTAAATATAAAAAAAAATTACCTATGACAAATGTATTGAGTCAAGTAAATACTCAGGATATACAGTTAAGGATGTTTACCTCAGATACATGATGCGTGGAGAGAAAAAAAAAGGAAACAAGTTTCTCCATATAGTCAATAAAGTAAGTCATTCACCTCGCCAGCATTCACTCCCTTTGCTTTTTGGCACACATACCAACTAAAGATACACAAGTTGAATATGCAGTTTATATGAGGCTATTATCATCATCTCTCCAGGCAAAAAAACAACAACAAAAAACACAAGAAAACAATAAAAACAAAACTGTATATATATATTGATGTACAAAATAATAATAATAAAAATAAATGTTTATGACCTCTAAAAGGCCTTGCCAACAACAAATATTTATATTGCAAGATTCAGCGTCAGCCATTGTTATCTAACCGCCCCATCCCACCACAGGAATATGCTACTGCTGGTTAATGCAACAACAACAAAAAAAAAAAAAAGCATTTTGTGGATAAGTAGAGGAATTTGATTTATATGAAAAAAAAATTATTTTTTTAAAATGTTGTTTGTGTCCAAATGACATCATGTCCAAATGACATCACAAATACTTTAACCCTGGTATGTGTCAATTTTGATGGCATCAAGTTTTAACATGTTCATCAAATCAAGATATCAAATTAAACGGCACAAAATAATAGAAAAAAAAAAGCTGACAGAAATTCTAGCTGTAAAAAATTTTCATGACACTTTTAACAAAAAATAATAATGAGCTTTCGACATTGTCAATAAAAAATCTATTTGGTGTTATTAATAACGGTCAATGTATAAATATACAGGAAAATTATTTACAATAAGACAAATAAACAGCCTTTCCTAATTGAAATCCTTATAAAAAAAAGTTGTTTGTTTTTTCCACTGAGCATAAGATGTAAACAAATCGGTCCCAAAATGAATATAAAAAAATACAATAACAAAATATGTGCAAAACAAATATTGATAACAATAACCATTTTGTTTAAAAAAAAATAATAAACTTGGGACTTAAATTTCTAGAAATGTACAGGCTTTAAAAAATAAAAACTGGTCACTACAATACAGGGAAGGGCTATGTTCTAATCCATTTAGATGCCTAAATTACTGACTAGTTCTCTGGCAAAAAACTTTTCTAGGGCTGACTAAAATGAAAAAAAAACACTACAAAAGCATTTTTCTAGGGCTGACTTCAAATGAAAAAGTTCAAAGAGAAAAGTCTTAATCTGAAAATTAAAGCAGGCAGGATCTAGAAACTAGCAATTACTAACATCCAATTAAAAAAAAAGGGAAAAGTTTTAAATTTAAAAAATGCAAGATTTATTATAAGCATAATTATTGATGCACAGGAAGCCAACTTAATGTTTAGGTGTTAAACTTACTATGGACAATGCTAACAACTCTAAAAGAAAAGGGTTTCCAGCATTTTATCTAGGTCTGGAGAGCTAAATAAGGGAAAGTAGGTCAGGGGTGCTAAATAAAAGTAGGTCATGAGTGCTAAATAAAAGTAGGTCAGGAGAGCTAAGTAAGAGAAAGTGGGTCAGAAAAGGTAAATTCATTTCTGAGTATATAATAAGTGATACAAAAAAATTACAAAAAAAAAAGAGAACAATGTATTTTTACCGAGGGCATTAATTAAGTTATTGGAATCACTTCAAATAATTAACAATGTTTAACATGGTTATACCATCATCATTATGAGATTAATTTTTTTTTAAACTCTGCTGGGAATAAAAAAAATATATATTAAAAAAAATGGCCCTAATCTATAAGCTTTCTTCAATACATGTACAAATATATAGTGTAACTACTCTGCTCAATTATCTTTAGAGTAAAAATGTTGTTTATTTTTCCTGCAATGTTTGGAAAGTTATTAGATGAGTACTAAGTAGCTAAAGGTCATTTCATTCCCCTGTTGTTTCTGGTTCACAGTGGTCTTCAGATGTTCCGTTGGGAGCTGGAAGCACCTCTTCCCCCTCCTCCTCTTCCTCCCTCCTTTCCTCATTCTCACAGCAAGCAGCAGTTTCAAGCTCAGCAGCACCATCGTCAGGCTCAAAGGGCGCAGGCTCCTCTGGTGGGGGCTCTGGGTAGCTGTCCTGCTCCACCTCGAGCTCATAGTTTGGCTGCGGCTCTGGCAATGGTGATGCTGAATCTCTCTCCTGCACCTGCGGAAACATATGACCAGCATTTTAAACCTGCACAACGATGGAACAAAGTTAGAATCAGAGAATGTTGTGTTGCTGCAAGTTTTATAAATGTATCAATTTTCATACCTTACATACCTTACTGTCTGTCTGTATAAGCAACAATATATTCCCTATATAACACAGCATATCTTTATATTCACTAAAACAGTACAATATTGATATTCACTAGAACATAATGATCTTGTCTACAATACATATGATTGTTTTGTACATTCCACTTGAATGTTAAACAAATATAGACCAATCCATAAAAGTTAATAAATTAAATTAATGCTCTTCTACTGTAACCATGCTTAAAACAAACCATCCAACTCTCAAAGCACATACTACAAGTTCTAAAACACAAGTCTTGACATGGATTCACAATGATCAAACAAACTAAAGCGGGTCAGTTTCTAAATTACGAGTAAAGAAAATGTATTTTGCTTTTGTAATATGTTTTTTAAAAAATTAATCTACTGAAAAATTAATCACCCTTAAAAAAAATAAAAAGCAAGAAACACAAAATGTACAGTAACCATGCCAAAAATATAAAAAGTCTCATTCATGTATTTGTTTCCTTAATTTTACCTTGACAACCATAAGTGGAAATAGCATTAGTATAATTTATTATATGCGTAATGACTAGGCTCATTAAAAGAAGTACTATGAATATAAATATAAAGGAATCCACCATATTATCAACAGTTGGTCTATGCAATCATAGGCCTTCAAATTACCAATGAAATGCCATGGTAGAGACAATGAAATGTCATGGTAGAGAAGAAATAAACAAAATCTTTTTATATAGAACTGGATTTTTTTTTTTTGAAAATGATTAACTATAATCTGCTATCAATTTCAACTAACTCATAAGTCAATAAATAAACTAAATCCCATTGGTATATCACCATAAGCCAAATACAAATAAATTGAGAATATCTTTATTGAAACTAAATATTAAAGCTGAGTATAATTACGGTACATGTGATGCAAATAAGTATGACATTTTTAAATACATTTGCTTTAAGTATCAACATATATGAGTAAAGACTGCAGGCTTTTAACAATGTTCTAGACAACATTCAGCTAGTCATAACATGCCAGAAATCAACATCAGGAAACAATATTTTCTATCATTAATTTTGATATTTTTTGTTAGCAATGATATGTCAGAAATAATCAATGTAGCTTAAGTGGTCTGATAGTAATGAATAAATACTAGAACTGTGGCTCAAATTTGTTTCATTAACATGATGACTATGATTATCATCATTACCATTCTCTACTATTACTACTATTGCCTACAAACACACAATTTCTGTACTAGATCTTAACTAGTCAAATCTTAACAACCAAATTAAGTTGATCTTAACTAGTCAATTTTAAACAACCAAATTAAGTTGATCTTAACTAGTCAATTTTAAACAACCAAATTAAGTTGATCTTAACTAGTCAAATCTTAACAACCAAATTAAGTTGATCTTAACTAGTCAATTTTAATTAAACAACCAAATTAAGTTTTTAACAATCACAATAAAACTTAAAACATGAGAAGCTTTTCAACACTGGGCATGGAGAATCGGTACAGGGTTTGATGACTAAATGCACTAAAAATTTAACAAATAAAATGAATGAATAAAACATACTAAATATGAAATCCCTTTATGCTCGACTTTTAGTTGTACCCAATAAGCACTGTTTAAATTATTTCCAATCTTGAACTATTTAGTGCATTTAAGCCAATGTATCTTACAATGAAATAAAAATGGGAAGATGATCAAATGGAAGGTATCAATCATGTATGTAACTGCAAATGTTGGATGATACAGACTGGGAACATGAGATAAATTATCCAATTGTTTTTACGATGAATTTATCTTGCTTTAGCAATCTCCAAGATTAGGGAATAAAATAGGATCACAGAATTCAACAAATTAAAAAAAAAAGCTATTAAAAAAATTCAAGGTAGAAAAAGGCCATTAAAAAAAAAAATCCACGAGACCAAATCCCAAGAGGTAATTTATTTTTGTTTTTATTGAAAAGCTTTTCAACGGGCTTCAAGAAAACAAATTCTGGATAACCACATTTTGAAATGAAGATAGATGATAGAAACATTATGTCAGAGATGATAAATAGTTATAATAGAAAGTAGGTTAGATGGAAGATAAAATTCATGCAATCTTGCTATCAGTTTTAAAGCCGTAACTGTTTATTTTGAAAAAAATAATAAATTTGATTTGCAATGAATCACACTTAAAATATGTTTCTTTTTTAATTATAATTATTTTCTCCATCTACTATTTGGTATCAGGATAAAAAAATGCATTCATCCATAATTGACATCTTAGAGAACAGCATTTCTGAACAATTCCATAGCTAATTTAAATTTCTGTCTGCCTACAGATGATCTTGAATAGATAGGTCTTATTTGTTCATCATTTAGATCAGTCTGCCTCATAGAATTTGTCATAGAATTATGTCTGTGCATTGATGATATTGAATAGACTGATTAATTTATCTAAGTTCATCATTTAGATCATTATTCCTCAGTGGATTTTCTATTGTTTACTTCTACATCTGCATAGAGTGATGCGTAATCACCCCTTTTTCCTCAAAGCTAGGCACCGCAATCCATAAACAGGAATAGGCCATAAGCAAAAAATGACAGCGCTAACTATAGAGCTTTGTATGCTCTGCCATCTAGTTCAGAAACCACAAAGTTTGATACTGGGTGTAATAGAAGGAAAGAGCAGAGGAAAAATCTCAAAGATTTAATACATTTATGTTATTTATTTATCAATACAGTGTGTATATATTATACATATATATCTTCATGTAGTAAACAAGATGAGAGCACCTGAGACCAGATACATGTTTCACTATGAAATGTGGTTATCTAGAACTTGCTGCACAAGAACAAAAAATAAATAAATGATAAAGCGGTATAATAATAAATAAACCATGACCCAAGTACAATATGCAATGTATACATACAACTTAAAATCTGAACAAAATCAGGACATTACTATCTGCTGATAAAAACATTTACCTTGTAAGGGCGTTAACTCTGAAAAAAGTAAAAACACAAAGAGAATACTACATATTTCTAACACATAGAGAAGCCAATTTGAAATGAAAAAGCTACGTTCATATTAGTCTGACTGCCTCCGGGTGGTGTTAGAAAAAAAGCTACACTACCTTCCTTTCTACACTTTCTCTACAGCAATTATCCCTTTTAGTGTAACAACAAAACAATAGTGAAATAAATGCCCCGTAGTCCGTCCAGCAACTCTCATGCCTACATTCTAAAGCAATGTATTATTTTAAGCTCTTGTAATAACATTAAGACAAAAACAAGAAATTATTTTCTGAGATCATTTTCTTCTTTCATGGAAGCTTAAAGAAACATTTATTATCTATGAAAATGAAATGCTGTAAACTGTCTTTGTCTATTATAGTTAAATTTAGCCTTCATATTCTTTAAGAGGTAAAAACATCAATATTAAGTTATTTTATTAAAGCTCTTTGCTATTGAAAAGTGTAAAATGTTATCTCTATTTTATTGTATATTAGTAAACGATGAAAGATAAATATTAAGGGATCTAACCTCTACTGTTGGCTCAGTTATGTGACCAATAGCCTGTAAAACATCTTCGGGAATATCCATTGTGTAGGTGAACTTCTCAAGCGTTGCCTTGGCTCCTCTTTTCTTTGGTGGCCCGGGGACTTTCTTCTCGTAGTGCACAATGATGTCCTGGTCTGAGGACATGGTTGACTTGAAGGCATCCTGCTCATAGGCATTCTTCAGATACCTCCAGACATGGGTGAATTCTTTGGGGATGTCAAAGTCACGATAGGCCTGTGAAATATTTGATGCTCAGAGATTATGACAGCATCACTACTTGCTAATTGTGATATAAAACCAAATATTTTCCTACTGGGATTTTCAAGAGCAAATGATATTTTATACACATAAAATCAAGAATGCTATGAAGAATCTTTGTCTCAGTTACTTATTGGGACAATGGAAATTGGAAGAGGCAAATAAATAATAAAGCTCTCATTACATTCTATATGGGGGCATAGAGGCCGAGCTGCAGCTCTTTCAACTGGCGTTCCAAAGGGTCTGGGTGAAGGCTAGGATTTGTTCCCGGTTCTGGCGAGTGTCCCTAAGACTACCCTGCTTTGATGGGTACCTGACTTTAGTTGGAGTAAAGTAAAGCGGCTGGGCATTGTAGTGGCCAATCAATCCCCTAGTATGCAGAGGCCACAGAAACTAGTGATCAATTTGGTCCGATGCGTACTTTACTTTACATTCCTTTTAAAAAAGAATATTTGGGTTACAGAAACACCAAAGTATGTAGGGCACACACTCATTTTAGGTAAAGTAACCATGTTGGTCAGTGCCCACCAATTTTTGTGGCCATGGCACACAACATTACTTTCCTCAAACTAATGTTAGATACCCATCAGCGATAGGGTAGAATCACGGACACCCTTTAGCCTTAGGAAGAATACCTGGCACATGGCCTTTTCTGGCTTAATTATTACAGACATTGAAGAACATTTTTTATTATGTCCATTAACATATATATAGTTACATATATGCATATTGTATCAACAGTAATGTAGCATTATTTTTTGCTATAAAACAAATTTTAAAGTCTCCTACATTAAAATATAAAGAAAATATTTTTTTTATATATCCCATTTTAATTTTTAACAATAATTTTTTTAATCAAATGAATTATATTTTTTTCATTAATAAAAAAAAATTGACTTTTATCAACAATAGCATCTTGGGCTTAGTGAGCTAAAAAGATTACCTCCCAACAAAACTGAGTGATAGTCGCCTTCAAAATTTCTAATTATGACTTAATTAACATCCCAAGCCTTTAATTTAAACAAACATGTGCCATGGATAAAGAAATGATTATAGATGACAAACATGTGCCATGGATAAAGAAATGATTATAGATGACAAACATGTGCCATGGATAAAGAAATGATTATAGATGACAAACATGTGCCATGGATAAAGAAATGATTATAGATGACAAACATGTGCCATGGATAAAGAAATGATTATAGATGACAAACATGTGCCATGGATAAAGAAATGATTATAGATGACAAACATGTGCCATGGATAAAGAAATGATTATAGATGACAAACATGTGCCATGGATAAAGAAATGATTATAGATGACAAACATGTGCCATGGATAAAGAAATGATTATAGATGACAAACATGTGCCATGGATAAAGAAATGATTATAGATGACAAACATGTGTAACAAGTAACAAGTAAGCACAGTGAATTATTTTATACTGGTGGATGAAATCTATATAAATAAGACTTACTTTTCCAGCCACTCGTATGTGCTGTAACCTGGGCAATAGATGACAATCTGAGAAGGACAGTACATTGTCAACTAAAAACTTTGTTTCTTGGCCGTCAAGAAATTCATTCAACTTTTTCAGCTCTCCTAACAATCCTTTATCTGACTGGCCAGAAATGAAATGATTAAAATGCTGAAACAAAAATAAGAAGAAAATTTAGAGGATTAAAAAATCTCGCCCCCAAAAAAAGTAAATAGTAAAGAAATGTTTAGTCTAATTTTAATGAATAAACAGCTTGTTTAAAATTAAAAAAATACTCAACAATTTTTAGCAAGAGGAACTAGAAAAAAATTAAAAGAGTAGGCCTAAATGGTAGCCATTTTAAACTGACACTTTAACAGATGTCTCTTGAATTTTGTATCAGTATCATAACCCCAGCATCAGAAGACTTCTTAGATGATCTTAAATCAGTGCCCTCACATAGGAAGGGGGATGGGCAGAGGGGGCATATGCTCGGAGACAACCCTTCTAGGGGCGGCAAATATAGTCTAAATATAATACTAAACAAAGCAGTATGCAAGGGGGCGTCGCTGAAACATTTGCCATGGGGAGCTACATAGGCTTGTGTGGACTCTTTCTTAAATACATGTTAAAAAACAACAACTATTTTTTCTCAAATATTCTCCAATATGGCGTCATAATTGTTAAGATTGTATGTGAAATATTAAAATTTCATTAATGACAACTATTTTTTAATGTGAAAGCATAATTTAGCATAACAAAAGCAAGTGGGCGAATGTTAAGTTGTATGTAAGCCAACTAATATTAGCTCATTTGACATGGAAGAAAGTGTGGAAGTTAAAGCCCTTACATCTCCATATTAATGCTATAGGATGCTGCAAGTGAATTGCCCTGTGTATGGATCTAACCTCCACAATAGAGTCTGGGTTGAAGTATTACTATCGATCAAAAGGATTTTAAAAGCGTTCTTTCTTCTTAACAAGGTGTAATTGCTTCCCGTTACTAAATATACACCCATATGAAACAGTAAAGAATGTCATTCATAAAAGGTAAACAACCATAAACAACCGTCCCAAGATGTCCCATGCATGTCAAGTCAGGCATACACAGGGAAGGATAGAATGTCTAGTTTTCAACTACTAAACTAGTAGAAATACTTTGACCTAAAAAAATAGTAACCTAAAACTAGCCTATGTGTATTTTTTTATAAATAGTTTGGTATATTCTGCCAAGTTTATATTTATGTGAACAAACCAGCTTTATGTTACTATATGCACAATAGGTCAAGGTTACTTCAAGTAAACAATGCTGCTGCTTCTTGTGTGTGTGTAGTAAGTAGTAACGACTAACGACTAAAGAGTGTATGTGAACAAGTTTTAATTAAAAGTATAGCGGAGCTTGTTGTTTAGTTTCACCATTCACTGGCCATCCAAACCCCCGCTTTTTTTTTTCCCATACCGAGCGTGCTTTTTAGAAAACAGTAACAGCCCAAGTCAACGTGACAGGCGGTCCATAATCTGATTATCTCCCCGCGCATTTACCAGGAAGAGTTGCACGCCTTTTCCCCCTTTCTCCTACCTAGCTAGTCAGTCCACCAGGAGCAAAACTTCTGTCAGTGTATTTTTGAGTGTCGATATTTTGTAATGCTGGGGTGGGAGAAAGCACACACGTTTGTCGAAGGGGCCATAAATTAACATTCGGCACACACACCTAGGTTAACACGCTTTAGTTAGCGTAAACGTTCGGGCATATTAATGCGTATGTTTAATAAACGCACTGACGTCCATCAGCACATTTCAAACTTTAAAGATGTATATCTAGACTCTATGCATCGAACTAGAATCGTATATATTACAGACGCTCCTTGTAAACAGAATCAAACTGTAAGTTGAATGCAACGATTTCTTCAATGAGATCTAACTCAACATACAATAAGGAGGGGGGGGGGGCGTGAAAGGTAGTCCGTAATCCGTTACCTAAATGGACAAGAGAGGGTGGGCGGGTCCTAAGAGATTAATGTTTGTTAATCCTGTTACAAATCGCTCTTCAGCTAACATGAAATTTTGAATTCGTCCAATTACATACACATACTGCACAAACGCATTGATTGTTGTTATCAAATCAATTATGTCCAAAATTTGTGTATGTGTGTGTGTTCTCTAAACCAACATAATAGCTTTGTGTGCTGGGCGGCGGGGGGGGGGGGGGGGGGGGGGGTTACATTCCAAGTCCAGTCCCGGATAATGTATATCAACAAGCCAACGTCCTGTAATGCAACATAACAACATTACTTTAAAAACAAAAAACAACAACTACCGGTAAAGCAAACAGCAACAGAAGAAGTAGCCGGCGAGCTGAAGGTGGCAACATAAAAGAGGTCGTCCAAGAGAGCATCTGGAGAGTTAAGTAGATCCAAGTACATAGAGAGGCTACGGAAGAGAGGGTGGTTGCTATATTAAACCAGAACACAACAGTCGTTAGTTCACTGGCTATGGCACATTTAAACGTATTTATTTAACACCATGGCTCACCAATATTGGGTGATGGTTTATTCATAAAAGTATAAACCGCTATGCAAGTCAATAGGTTTTCTTTTATGAGTAGGCCTATATCTAAAGGATAACATATTTTATTTTTAAAAACAAGCCCCCCCCATTGTTTGGATAATTGGACACACACAAAAGTGTAGCAACATTAACATTGATGACCAGTGTAGTCTAAGTCCCCAACGATTAATCTCAATTCACACGTTTTTCCATATTAATTATAGTAGACCTACCGATAGACATAGAGACTGAATGAAAACAGAATACAACCAAACAATGTTGAGAAGGTTTATTACAGGATATATATTGTGTGTTAGCAGGTGATTTATATTAATGCAGCATAACTTTCAACACTGGATACAGAAATGTTACAAAAAACGAATAGCTCACTTACAACATGGACTTATCCCCCTTACCGGCCTTCCCCCAAAGAGCGTTTCTGTTTAATGGTACAAAGTGTCATAAGTACTTTCAGCGGACGTTCTTTTTGAACGACCCCCGAAACTTTCATTGGCCGAGTGTGCTGTTACTAGGACGACGTAGCCAGGTAGATCTCTGTTTGCCACATCTCCCCCCCCCTTTCTTATTTATCCCCTTCTTTTCTCAAACACAGGTAGACCCCAACCAGCCTTACGTTTCAGTGAATGAATTTTAAGTATCCACTTAACATCCCGCAGACAAAAGGGAGACCAGTCACCAGCAGGGGAGACGTTCTACCACAATGTAGTTGTACGCAATAGTGTGACGGCAACACGACACCGTGGAAAACAAGAGGACGACTTTAAGTGTGTTCAGACTACAAGAGACTTTTCTCTTCCACTATCTGATGAGATCAAATTTCACTTCTCAACACTTCATCAATATTCAAATCAATAAAAGGACACCAAAAAATTATTTTAATACAGACCTATGTAATACGTTAGGTCTAAACTTCTGATTTTACAAATATATTTTTTGTACACAGATATATGAATTCAAGTCAGAAGCTGATACTTTTATTGCATCGGTTTTACTTTGTTCTGTATTATTTATTTTTTGGTTCTAGAAAGGGTGATTTTTTTTCCAGTCCTCAAATTGACACGAGTGCTGAAACCGTCAATATATTACAAATACTAGTTTGTGAACGCAATATGCCTCCAGAATGAAGGAGATTAAGTCATACTTTGTAGCTGCTACCGTAACAGCACACTATGTTGGCCCAACAATTTACAATTGGCAGAATATTGGTATAATATTAGGCCCATATATATATCAAGATATCGTGCTGTTAGGGTAAGTGTTATCTCTCTAATAAGCAATTGTCACCACACATGTCAGTGAGTCTTACAACAAGCACAATTAATAGGCATTACGTGTTTATTGAACAATTTACAGCTGCATTGAAGTTAGCCAGAACAGATTAAACTAACACCAACTGTAGCGTTTCCCAGACTTTTAGTGTTTTCTTTCGTTTAGGGACACGCCAGCATTTTTATTGGCATAACTAGCATATACATAACATAATAATATATATGATTAATAATATATCACACAGTGTATTGTTTATTTTATCGTACTTGGGTGGGGGGGGGGGGGGTGAAGCTGTAGCCGAAATTAAGATAAACAAGGACTAAATGTCCATCTGAGATAAATGAGCAACGTAGGCCTACTGCTATTTTATGTCGTCTATTGGTAGTTCAACATGTTAATCCGACCCAGGCTTTTTTTTTCCATCTTGTTCTTTTCGCGACCCTGTAAATTTGGTTCCCGTGTAGGGTTGCCATCCGTCCCGATATATCGGGACTGTCACCGTTATGGACCTTCTTGTCCCGACATCCCGACAAGACCCAGTTTTGTCCCGATTTTACAAAAACTTGTCTCAAGTACTGAAGTAACTCCATTTGTTAGCCCAACATGTAAATGCAGCCTCAGTTAGTTTTATTTATGTCAACACGTTTATGTTGACAAGGTCTTCTCACAGATGGCGTTGCATGTTGCATATTATGTATCGACGATGCAAGTACCTTCTAGATCTATCGCCATCATTCGAAAAAATACCAGACTTACTTGCATGGAGTTTTAAAATACGTAAAAGGGAAAAAAGACTTGCTGAAAAGGGTGAAATCTTTCGGAAAATAGGATGCACCAACTACTTCTGTCGCATCAAGTTCCACATAATTGTGTTCTAAATAAAGAAGTAATTTTATTAAATATATATTTTTTTACTTCATTTCGACACCCCCAACTCAGTGTCCCGGCGAGATCCCAGCTAGATATGGCAACCCAATTCCCGTGACAAGGCGCCCGTTCGCGATCAGACACATGAGTGAAACTCTGGCTTAGAGCGTTTATAGTTGAATTCCACTAACGAGAACCGTGGCCACTGAGCAATTCTAATAACTTGTAATATGTAGTGCACAATCAAGACAAGAATGAGTCACCTGTTAGAGAAATTCATTAACTAACTACAGATAATTAGAATTCGGACATGCTAAAGCATGTGGAAAAAAAAAGGGGGGGGGGGAATAACTTAGTGGCTTAGTGGCTTCACCCTCTTCAGGAATTCCCAGTTACTATTTTTAGACCACAGGACCCACTTGCCCACTTCATGTGGACGGTAAGGTTTCTTTTGCCAACGTTATGTTCTAAACATTGATTGCTAAATATAAAAAAAGGCCACACTACTGGCTTGACATAGAAATATGTTGTGTAAAAGTTGAAGTGGTCTAAGTGATATAATATACATTTACACTCTTGCAGAGAGCATTCTTTAACATGTTTAGGCTTTAACATGTTTAGGCATACATACAGTTATAATTATATCACTCAGTGAGCGAGGGGGGTGGGGTGGAGAGGAGAGCGAGAGTCATAGAACGAGAGGTGAGAGAGACTATGGGATGAGAGAGCGAGAGAGGTGGGAAAGAGTAAAGTCGAACATGATTCACGGGACTACCGACGCATTGGGGAACTTGGGCTGGGGGGGGGGGGGGGCTAATTCAAAATCACACAAATCACTTGGACCTCTACCGTTAACTATTTAGCACATAGTCCATTACGTGTCCACTAAGTGACGCCTCATATTTGGGCCTTAGTCCAGAAATGTCTGCCCCGTTAAATTTGTTACATACACGGAAGTCTATACAGACTACTGACACTTTGGCTCACTAATTATGCATTTGAGGAAATCTACAATTAATCAGAGCATCTCCGATACTTAACAAAGTTAGTCAAGAAATGTTTCTATTTAAAAAAAAAACAACTTTATAGCAACATTATAATAGTAGGCCTATATGAAAGTTCTAGTCATTGAAAGCAAAGCCAACACACACACACACACGTATATGGGCCCATTCTGTTGTCATTTGCATATCTGGTTACCTGTGTGGTTGCCAAAGGCTATATGATAGAGGATGTTCGCTGGGTTTAAATTATTCAGAACTAACATTTGATATATGACAGCACGTTCGTTCTCTTCCTTGACAAAACAAATACTATTTTTTTTAATACAATGGGACAGAGACAACGTTTAGATAAGGTAGAAGCGTTTTCGTCACACAAGTCAAGCCGTTACGGGTCTCTCATCGGCGACATTACGTCACGAGGCCGGGAAGATCCTAAATTCAGATTGTTCCAGACTTCGTAGCACACACACACTTTAATTCAATGCTCCATTATACTCACAATAAAACAGCGCCATTACACTCACAATAAAACAGCGCCATTACACTCACAAAAAAACAGCGTCATTACACTCACAATAAAACAGCGCCATTACACTCACAATAAAACAGCGCCATTATACTCACAATAAAACAGCGCCATTATACTAACAATAAAACAGCGCCATTACACTCACAATAAAACAGCGCCATTACACTCACAATAAAACAGCGCCATTACACTCACAATAAAACAGCGCCATTATACTAACAATAAAACAGCGCCATTATACTCACAATAAAACAGCGCCATTATACTAACAATAAAACAGCGCCATTATACTTACAATAAAACAACTTATCTATGTTAGTAAAAAATAAAGAACAACTAGATCTATGTAGGTCATGCATACTACCCTCCTCCGCCCCTCTCCCGCAATGGAATGGATTGAATTCGAAGCTGTTCAAATTGACAAAGTACTAGACTCTAGATTCTATAGGCACAAAGCTTAAAGATTCCTACTGCTACTGAATTAAAACATGTTCTGTTGAACCAGGGGCAGACGAACTCAAAGGGCACTGCGACCCAACAGTGGACGGGACGGTAGGAATGTATCGTGTGCCCCCAGAGGATCCTCATAAAACATTACAACAAAAAAAAACAATGCAATTTCTGCACAGACAGGTCTGTCTATATGTAAACTGATAAGCTGTCCTACAAGTACACATATTATCAGAAAGAAAAACAAAACATAAAAACATATGTGCGACCAGTCAAATATTATCAGGAAAACCTCTCGTGCCTAGCTCAATATTTCTCAGAATATATAGTGTTGCTGTTGCTCACGTGACCAAGCCTATTTTCATAAAAAAATAAACGTATTCATTAACGACTTGCTGTAGTTTAATGCAAGCAGGTACAGATAGACCAGGGCCCACGAGTTCTCAGACGACACTTAAACTTGAGTATCGTTTATAATATAAGGTCGAAAGTATGTACCATTAACTATTCAACGTAAAGTGTTTCGCAGGGCAATTCAGCCAGTTCTTTAAAAAAAAAAGGAAACCTTTATACTAAAGGTGTCTGGAATATTTAGTATTATTATTAATATTATTATATAGATACGTGGAATGGGAGAAGATGACCGAAAGCAAACAGTTTTCCCAGTAGCTTGTAACACACCACTGCGGTACACCGACTCACATTTTCTCTGACCGCATGTAAACGTAGACGTTGAAGACAAGTGATTTATCATGTCCTATTGATTTAGTGTATCTGTAGTGGCAGTGTTTCACAAGTTCAGTGCAACTGTGTGTTCAATTCAATGTGTTATATACAGCATTCTAAAGAATCTTTTCAGACAATTACTGCCATTCTTCCACGCCCGACTCCTCCGCATAAGTCACTTTAATTAACAGCTTGCCTTTTGCCAACAAAACATAATACCTACCCATTTTCTTTTCGCTTGTATGCATCGCATTAATAAATTAGGATGTAGGAGCAAGCCTAGATGACATCAGTAATAAACGTGTTTTATAACAGCAGTTTATAATAATTACCATTAGATTCCCCCCACTATTCCCGTTAGATTGTATTCATGATTTCCCAAATCTATCATCTAATCTCTGGACTTTCCCGCTTTTCGTTTGGGATTCCCAGCAGCTTTTTTTGTGTGTTGTTGTTTTGTTTAACAAAGAGATATTTAATATCACACAAATGCAACTACGACGTGTGAAGCTTATTCAGACGTGAAATGTTGACACTGACTGGTTAACACTACTGACATATAAGTAAGCCACACTGGAGCACATTACAAACCTAAACAAACAGTCTTTGTTAACATTATACAAAAATAAATAAAAACAAGCACTACATACAAGTTTACTGAAGGAGAAAGCTAAAGGATATAGATCTAACCGCTTCGAAATGCGAAGGAAAATACGGATGTTTTTGTCAACATTGTAATTGTATATTTGTGAACAACTAGACGTGCACTTTTAATATAGTCTAAACAAAACCTGCAAACTATTTACAGAATTCTGATTTTATTGGCCATTACTAAACAATTATATCAGGATTTTTGGTACCTCAATATCAAACATGTGAATAATTTTTTTTTTTCACCTATTAGTGATGACCGGGCCCAACCAGGTTACGTTGTAAGATCCGGCAGAGACCTGGGGACTCGACGCAACATACCTGTGGGTTGGAGTCTACCTAATAAAGAGCGTCCTTGGCTGACACAATGACTGAGGTGACGAAGAAAGTAAAACAAGCAGTTGGTTGTTGGGTGGGGACGGGGAGAGACAGGAATGAGGGAGTTAACACTAGAAGTGAAAAAAAAAAAAAAGAAACACTTCCCGACTCGCTAAATCAAAGCTTTCCACTAGCGAGTGGACAGGATAATCTAACCAGCACTTCATGTGGATCAGTTATCACGGGTGTCATTAAAACCCTCAACGTATCGATCTTATCTAGAGAATAGTTTTACAACTCAATGTTTACAGCAGCCTAGTTTTTTTCAGTTAATAACTACACAAAAGCACTCTGTGACTAAACAACACAAAAGCACTCTGTGACTAAACAACACAGAAGCACTCTGTGACTAAACAACACAAAAGCACTCTGTGACTAAACAACACAAAAGCACTCTGTGACTAAACAACACAAAAGCACTCTGTGACTAAACAACACAGAAGCACTCTGTGACTAAACAACACAAAAGCACTCTGTGACTAAACAACACAAAAGCACTTTGTGACTAAACAACACAAAAGCACTCTGTGACTAAACAACACAGAAGCACTCTGTGACTAAACAACACAAAAGCACTCTGTGACTAAACAACACAAAAGCACTTTGTGACTAAACAACACAAAATCACTCTGTGACTAAACAACACAAAATCACTCTGTGACTAAACAACACAAAAGCACTCTGTGACTAGGCACGGAAAGTGTTTTTTTTTGTAATACAAGCTTTTATAGGTGTTTGTCTATGTGTGTTGAATCATTCAATGGCAAACACGTTTACAGCTTCAACAACATATCCGTCTCTATTATATACCTCGAGTACAAATTGAAATTAGTAATGCATTAGCAAAGCCTAAGAATAAATCTTATTATAATAATATATAGGCTTATAGAGAGAGAAGCCAGGATAGAGGCCAGGATACATGACAGTACTAGCGCGTGAAGGGCGACACATGCCATACGCACTACGCACCACCACGTAAAATCAGGGTGAAAAAAAAAACTTCTCGTGGGCGGCCTACAACGCACCCATTCATCAAGAGGCCCGTGTAACCAACCAAATGACAAGATTTACACGCAACAGCAAAAACCAACACACATCCTTTGTAAGACTATTTCTATCTTATTGTAACTCGATTAGGACAAGCCTGCACCGATGTATGATAGAATAGAGGTGATTATTGTGTAGTAAGACCAGTGTGACACAATACATCTGTATTAATGGATGTGTGTGTGTGGGGGGTGGGGGTGCGCCCCGCTGTGGAAAGGGTTAGAAAAAATAATAGCCCGAGAATATTTTAAATACGAGAATATTTTAAATACGAAAGAAGAAGCAGAAAAGAAAAAAAAAGTCCCAGGGAGATTGATTGATAATCTAGAAATATCAGCCCAGGTAAATCAATACAACTAGGGAATCTCCATCCAATACAAACGCATACAGTTTCTGAGTCTGTGGTGTCATTATAACAGTAATAGAAGCATAATTCACAAATTAAAATGTTTGCTATATCCACATTCATATTCGACAGCACACCAAACTACTACTAAATGTAGTTGGTTAAAATCATTCATAAACAAAAATAGTTGGACATAATTTGGTCAAATAGGTCATAGGTGACCAGTTATTTACTACACTTCACCCTCTCCAACCCCTACTCAAGGTATTTCTTACACACAATTATGTTCTGGTCAGGCTACACAAGATTCATTAATGACATATATATATAATATATTCAAGTCCCTTTTCATAGCCCCACAACTACACACGGGTTTGTCCTCTCTTATCTTTAAAGGACACAAACAGGGCATGCCCTTTCAAACTCGCCCCCCTCCCCTCACTTCACAGGCCTTTACACATTCACACACATACACTGCTCGGATGTGTTTGTACAATCAGTGTGTGACTCATGTTGAAGTGAAACACACACACACATACAGAGACATACATTTCTGCAAGATGACACAAGAGGAGCTGCTCCCAGCTGATGCACCACATCTAAGTTCAGATTATGTACACACAAAAAAAAAAAAGAAAAAAAGCACCCACTGTGCACGAAGGGGTAAAAAGAAAAATTCAACAATATGAACCAGCTTATAAAAATATTTTACTGTGTGTGTGTGTGGGGGGGGGGGGGGGGAGAGAGAGAGAAGAAAAGGATAGATAAACAATCCATTTAAAGTAAAGAAACCATAGCCTATATAACAGACAGTAGTGAACAAAACAACAAACAATAGAGCAACAAGAATACAAGCTATGATTACAACAAATGTTCAAGGGAGACCTTCATTGTTCATTGCTTATTGAACAAGTTATGCACAATGCAATCTACTGGGTCAGCCACTATAACTTGTTCATAATCTTTTACTTTTTAAAATATAAAGTTTCTGCCTGACTTCATTGTAGCCAGTAGAGAGAGAGGCATTGGTAGACATATAATGTGGGACAGTTAAGAAATGAATCTCTAAACAAAAACCATATTGACATTTAAACACATTTCATTAATGACACTGGCATTGATAGACATTTAAGTAGACATGATATTGCAGTAACAAAAAGAATGTTTAAAAGCCAAGCACTATCTAAAAAAACAACAACACGAGCATTACAGTTATATGGGTCATTTGTTTTTTAATAGAGCTAAAATCATAGTATGCACACACTATCTAATCTCAACAAAAGATACTTAGTTTTCAAGTGGAATACAAGTTAAACCATGAGTGGTTTCAACAGACTATGTGCTTTGAAACTAAATCAAGATATTGAAGGTTTAAAGATAACATATTTTATTCACCTTAATATTTGTATTTAGTGACTAAACACGTTTGCTAGGTAATGGTAACTAAAAAGTAGTCGGAGTTCTAGACGCAACACCCATAATAACTGCAGTGGGAAAAGGACAAGCAATATAAGTCATTCTATTATAATGCCAATGGGACCTGGCTGAAAGTGAATGACTGCTGAGAAGAAAGACAATTTTATGGCCACGTACCTTGTAAACATTCTCAACAACTTGCATAGCAGCCTGGTTGGGGGCGTTCTTTCTCTTCAACTCTGGGCAGTCCTTATTTATACTCTCGAAGAATAGCTCCAATTCCTCAAACGTGTCGTACATCATCCCGCTAATGTCCTGGCCGGACTTGTTGCGGCCTGAGATGACCATGATGACAGGGTACTTCTTGCTCCACCCGGACGCAAAATTTTTGGGTGGGCAGTCAGCCTGCACTGTGAAAACCTTGAAGTCTATGTCATCCTGGTTCTCCCCTAGAAGACATGTCATCATGAAGAACTGTTGGCAGATGGGACATGATCCTTTTGTTTCTTTGTCAATGGCTGATGCCTAAGTGGACAAAAAAAAATGAAGTTTTCATTACAAAAAAAAAAGATTTGCTGTTCTCACCAAGTACTATTGTAAATAAATCTGCAACAAGACATTGAACATATTTTTCATACTGTGTTAGATTTGTGTATGTTTCAATTGCTATTTTTTATACATTAAATGTAGTATGTATTTTGTTTAAAAAGTCCAGCTTTTAAATTTACTAATATTACTCATAATGGCTTACAGAAAATGAACATCATTTAAATATATACTTTCTTTCCAAAATAGCACACCTTTTGTAATATCATTATAGGAAAAAAGAAGCATAACATGTAAATTACTTGAACATATAATATATAGTAGTATAGTAAATCATCTAGACAAACTAAATGCACTGTGCCCACACCAACATGGCTTCAGGAAAAATAGATCATGTGAGACTCAATTGATAGGCTTAATAGATGACTTGTCTAAGGGATTAGATAATAACAACCAAATTGATGCTATATTACTAGATTTTTCAAAAGCATTTGATAAAGTTCATCATTCTAGTCTTCTTAAAAAACTTAAATACTTTGGCATCTCTGGTCCCTTACATCAGTGGATTCAGGACTTTCTTATAGGCAGAGAACAAACAGTGACAATAAATGGCTCTAAGTCATCACCAATAACAGTAAACTCAGGAGTTCCACAAGGAACTGTTCTAGGGCCCCTACTATTTCTAATTTACATTAATGATCTGCCAAATTGCATCAACACAGGCACAAAAGTAAGATTATTTGCCGATGATTGCATAATTTATAGAATAATAAAGACAGGAAAAGATAGTGAACTTTTACAAAAAGACCTAGATGAACTACAAAAATGGGAATCAAACTGGAGTATGTCTTTTCACCCAGAAAAATGCCAACTAATAAGGGTATCCAAGAAAAAGAAACAAATAATAGCAAACTACTTCATTCATGATAAAGAACTAACTCAAACTAGCAATGCTAAGTATCTAGGAGTAATAATAAATGATAAGTTATCTTGGAACCCTCACATTGATGAAGTAATTAAAAAATGAAACAAAACATAAGGATTCATAAAAAGGAACTTTTACAAATGTAATAAGAATATAAAACTAAAATGCTATCTCACATTAGTTAGGCCTATACTAGAATATGCAGGATCTGTATGGGACCCATCAACTAAAGAAAACATGAAAAAATTAGAACAAATTCAAAAAAGAGCTGCAAGGTTTATAACTAGTGAATATTCCCAATTGACAAGAGTAACACCATTAGTCAAATCACTAAACCTAGAAACACTAGAGGACAGAAGGGCAAAGAGTAAAGTAGTAATAATAATAAGGCATTAAACTCTAATTTAGAAATACAACCCAATAACAATCTGTTGCAAAGCTCAGATAAACATAAAGACAAAAACACCTTCCTCGTCCCTTATGCAAGAACAAATGCATATAAGTACTCTTTCTTCCAGAGTGGCATTCGGGCATGGAATGGGTTGCCTGAACAAACCAGGAAAACCAATAACCTAACATCATTTAAAACATTAATAAAAATGCAAGACTAGACTCGGACCACGGATGAGCGTAGGACGCAATAATCTTCTTTATAGAAGGAGCGTCTGTAATGTATAAGATAAGAAGAGAAATCCTATAAATATTTAGGCATAACCATTTCCCAACTAGAGTCACATATTGAAACCTTTCTAAACTCTGACGAAAGAGATTGAAAGCGATGTTTGTTTTTTTTACATGTTAGTTTGGTATTTTTAGCTTGATCGATCAAATTTTAATAATTAAAAAAAAAAAAAAACTAATTTCAGTGCTAATTCTATGAAAATGGATTGGATTTTGAAAATATTTAGGGATGCATTGGGCTAGGCTTATGAGGGAAAGGTTAGATTAATTTTATAATGTCAAGATAAATAGTGATACTGAAAGTGTTTTAGATGTTTATTAGGCTTTGGATAGGAATTTTTTAGTCTGATATGATGATTTCCAAATCCCCTGATATGATGATTTACAAATCCCATCAATTACTATAGCACCTGATTAATGTATCCTCAGTAATTTATTTTAGTTTTACTTCTATTTATCAGTTTAGTGTAATCTTTTCTGGTTTAAGTTCAATTTTATATATTTATATTTTAACTATGAAGATTTTAATTCAGCTGCTTTAAAAATAAATCATTGCTGTGGATGCTTGAATAATATTATTTGTCTGACTTTTTGCTCAATAAACAATTATGCAACTAGGCTTAGGGATTGGAGAGTTATAGGCTGCTGCTTTAAAGGCTTAATAAAAAGGGTTATTTATCTCTCATATGAAGACAGTTGGTTACTGAATTCTTAATAAAATCTATTTAATAACAACAAATTTACTTTAAAAATTTTGAGTTAAGTTTCCTTATTACTTGCTAGTAATACTAAGTAAGTAAGGCAACTTAAAATAGAAATAATAAACTGTCTAGGACTAGGCTATATAGCCTATACATTTTTTTTAAATAAAGAAATCCCAAGATGATGTTATCTTTAGTTATAATACTTTTAAATCTCCTTAAACATAAGTCAATTGCTGTTTTAAAATCGATTGTAATAGATCACATGAAGACTGGCTACTGACTTGTATTATTATAAATAGACGAATGGTGGTAGATCAACATTGGCGATGACTAGAATAAGGCTGTCATAATTCGTATTATTTTCTTACTTCTTATATGTAGCATATTACCATTATTTTTGGTCAAATTTGAAAGTTAACAAAGGTAGCCTATTTATATTTTTCTTAATAAAAAAAGAAAATACGCCTACGTATACAGAAACTACAAAGCTAATTGACAAGATCAAAGTTTCAAAATGACGAAGTGATTTAAAAAGAATAATATAATTATAATATTTTAAACACCCCCTATAAATCAAAGTTTCTCAAATATGCATTTTAGTTTTGCTTCAGCCATTAACCCTTGTACTGTGGTCGGCCGATTTTATCGGCCGCATTTCCCGTTCTACAGTGTGGCGGGCCGATTTTATCGGCCGACACAAAACACGACGAAATAGCAACTTCCAATCCAGTATTTTAGAAAAACTATAGCTATTTCCATTTACTAATAAATAAACTTCTGTTTTTTTCGCTCTTCTGCGCGATTTTTATAACTTTGAAGTTATTTTTACGATGATGGTTGTCGAATTAATTTGCGCTAACAATTTTAGTAAAATGGAAGTAGGCTACCATCTGGCTTACGTAATTAATTAATTTATTAATTAATATTTAAAGTGATGATATAATTGATTTAAAAGAAGATTTTTCAACTACATATGAAAATAATATTAGTATTAGTTTAGGTCCATCTTCTAGTGAGTCGGAAAGCTGAAATCTGATATTTTAGATCGTTTTAGATAAGCTTTTGCCATTTTTTGAGTTGATTTCTACTTTGTTATGTCTGTGACGTCATACTTTGTTGTTTTGACAATTAGAGATATCTGGACAAATTTTTTTTTTTTTCAAAGGCTATTAATAACAGAAACTAATGTAAATAGTACATTTTCTAAGAGATAAATAAAATAGCTATTATATTCAATTACAACTTTAATAATGTGCTGATAAAAAAATGGAGTTAGAGGTACTTGAATAGAAGAATTTTGTGTTAGTTTTTCATTCTTGACCACTCTAAGGTCAAGGCCATGGTCAAATAATTTTATTAAAAATCAAAATAGTTTGTTAGATTCCCCATTCATTCTACTTTAAAAAAATATATAGTTATTGGGGTCTGGCAACAATATTTCCTTGTCATTTATTGCTATTTCCATCATTGCCCTTTGTTGGAGTTTTTTTTTTTAGAAATATACACTGCTGACCTAAAAATGCCCCAAGAGTATTATTTTACTAGAAAACTTAGCAAACTATACATTTTTTTTTTAAATAATTGAAATGTCTATTAGATTATATAAGTATTTCACTGGAATAATATAAAAAAAATCATGTTATGGGCACTTGAAAGCAAGAAATTCAGTTGATTTTTTTCCTTGACCACATCAAGGGTCAAGATCATTGAACAGACATTTTTTGGGGGATAGGTGAAAGCCCCAACATGACCCTCATCCATTCCCCTTTCCAAATATATATAGTTATTGGGGTCTGGCAATAACATTTCCTTGTCATTTATTGCAATTTCTGATGGCACCCAAAATGCTAAAAAAATTCCCCCACACTACAGAAAATTCTACACCACGGTTCGTGGGTTAAACATACACAAATTTAGCTCTGTGCCACAAAAAAAAAACGGACCAAATTGACCCATAGAGCCGGAGCAGCAGCGTTCACCAGTTTCCTTGTGCTTTTACTTTACCTCAACTATAGTCAAGTAGGGTCTACCCATCAGAGCTGGGTAGACTCAGGGACACAATTTGGCATGCCAGCCAAATGTGCTGCCCCACTGCCACCGTGCCCATTTAATAAGCAAAGTAAAAGTTTTTAATAAATATAATCTTAGGACCTTAGCAATCTTAGTTTTAAAAGCCCTTTTTAAAAATATTGGGAATGTCTGCTAAGTTTAATCGGAATTTACCAATATGACCCATAGCCTAATGTAAAAAAATAGAAAC
Source organism: Anisus vortex (assembly GCA_949126835.1). Lineage (NCBI taxonomy): Eukaryota > Metazoa > Mollusca > Gastropoda > Planorbidae > Anisus > Anisus vortex. Next base: position 43,861,123 of record OX421497.1, read on the forward strand.
AGATTTCTGTGCGTTGCGTGTGTACTGAAAATTTCATAGAATGTGTAAAATTGTGTAGCCTTTCGTACGCCAGTCAAATGCGCTGCTGCTCGGCTACCATCCCCCCATTTGATAAGAAAAGCAAAAGTTAATAGATATAGTCTTAGGACCTACTTTTCATTAGGCCTATTTAAAAATATTGGGAATGTCTGTTAAGTTAAATAGGAATTTACCAATGTGACCCATAATGTAAAGTAAAAAAAAAAGGAACAGATTTTTTTGCGTTGTGTGTGGGGGATTTCATAGAATTTCTGAATGTGTACAATTTTGTAGCCCCGTCTTAGGCAAAAGCCTAGTTACTAGTGAGCGACAACTGACTTCTAACCTAATGATCAATATATATAATTACGGTGAGTTTGTTTGTTTATATATTTATTTATATATATATGTTTGTCCCCTAAAGGCGATTAAGCCGTTTGACTAATAGGGCCAAAAGTTAAATGTACCAATTGGAAACGTCCTCCATTAGAGAATTTTATTTTATGACTTATAATCATAAATGTGTTGATTTAAGAAATCCAAAATGTTAGATCCAACTATGCAAATAAATATAGCCGTACATAGCAAATGGCCATTTCCGTTGATTTACTATGTTGAACGCGAGAATTACTATGTTGAGCGTGAGGGTCGTATCGGGTTTTCCCCATTCTGCTACTGTTTTTTTAATGTGGCGAGACCTTTTTAAAATTTACGCACCGCTAAGCGTTATATGAAGAACTGTGCGAATAATCACTCCGATTATTTTAATATTTTATAATGATTATAGCCTACATATTGACTATTGTAGGCCTACTATACAGAAAAGCTATGCTATGTAGTAGGCTTAGTAGGCTCTAGGCTATGTCATGTGGTACTAGATCTAGTAATACTAGTATAAGTATGTAGTAGGCCTACTAGGCCTAAGTTACGTTTTAGTTGAGTGTAGCATATATATTATATCTGTCTAACTGTTCATAGCCATGCACATGACAAGTCAGTGTAAGCCACTTAACTACTTTCAACTTTAAACTGTTGGACAAAGTGTTGAAAGTGACAATGACAAAGATGAATGACTCAGAAAAACAAATTATGTTTACATTTTTACGGTAAATTTCAATTTAACAACTTTAATAAAAAAATTTTGGCATTAAAGTCCTACATATTTGTTATTCGTTACTCTTTTATATATTCTCTACCGTTTTTTGTATACAGAAAACGTTAATGCTTTCGTTTGAAACTATACTTAGTCACTGTAAACATGATTTAATCATATTCATAGCAATATTATATAGGGGCCTAGACTGACTATAATATTGCCTACCAGAAACGAAGCGTAGTTTTGAAACTCCTAACGAAGAAAGGTAGTGTCAAAAATCCATACATAAAATGAAACACAGGAAATTCGCCTGAATCCTTACCTTAATGTACAATTCAAACTTTTGCATGGAAGTTTCGGATTCACCACCGTTCGCAGACATTTTGAATTCTTTGACAGCCGATATTGTATGTCGGCGAAAATTAAAAGACTATAGTTCTGCTAATGACGCAAAGACCTCGCCCAAATTAATGTTGCAATGCGCATGCGCGAAGAGATAACTTTTGTTTTGCTTTTGACTTATTGCAGCAGGCGAAACAAACCATTTCCCCCTTTTAATTTAATAATAAGAGTAGCTGTAGGTCTATATGGAATATTGTCAATGTAGCCTACAGTTTATTTATCAACTAATTACTGAAGCATAAGACTAATGCAACATAAACAAATGCAGCCTTCAACAATAAAGCGATTTCTTGTTACTAGAACTTGTAAAAACTGTCTGCAACAGATCTATTTGGGCCTATTAACCTAACTAGCCTATATACTATATAGGCGGAATATACTTTATAGTAGGCTATATACTAAAATATTCACCTATTCCTATTTATTATTTTAGTAGTGGTAGTAGGCTATTAGGGAATTATAGGGCCTACTATTAACTATATTTTTATTATTATAGCCCAATTATTATAAGTGGCTACACGCTACAGGTTATTATTCGCATCTGGCTAAGGCACAAGGGCAGGAATAGTTTGGTAGGGCCTAAAGTTATATTATCCTTATAATTTATAATGTAAGCCCGCCTTGAAATTATTTTGAAAACCACAAATTATATTACAAGCATGTTTTTTTCCCAATATATATTTATATAATTTACTAATAGGCTATTCCAACAAACAAAATTAGTTTCCCAATTTGGCCCCTACCACTATAAATTAACAATAGCCTTAAGTAAAAAAAAAAGTATATACAGCAGTATTTCCTTTCTAGACATTACCTTCCTTTAACAAGCTAAGGATGAAGAAAGTGAAGTTATTTCATATAAATAGTTCTACTGGATGCCCAAAACCAAAAATGGAATAAAAAAACATTTTATCATTTTTCTGGGTTTTTCAAAATTTTCAATAATATTAATAATGTGAAATTAAATGTTTGGAAAACTGTCATGGACTTGATTGTATGAGCCCAATAGTTTACACTTTAAAACAATATGAACTTATTATTATAATTAATGAATTAATTATTTATGGTAAACCGCTTCATAAATGACAAACAAAACAACTTTCCTTGAATGTAAAATGTTCTTTAATAAAGACTTTACATGTTTGAGTGACCATATAAGACAACTTTGAGCTCTCGAATCTTCTTAGCCAAAGCCAACTACTTATTGTGATTTCTCACTTCCATTAAACAGTCTATGTCCATGTTCATGAGTTGAGACTCAATAGGTAGCCACCAACATTTCTCTGATTTACTTTGTGAAAATCTCCTGAAAGAAATAATTAGCATGTGTGTTAAATAAGATCAAAGCTAGCAGCTATATAAAATATATGCATGCGATTATCCAAAAAGAGTAGGCTTTTAAACAGAAAAAATTATCTTAGAAAATTTTTGATGTATCTAAACAAGTTATATAGTTATATTGAAGTTCACTTTTTTTCTTAATCCAACAGTGTAACCAGTTAAAAAAATTTCTTCATCTCTAGCAAAACCTTCCTAGCATATTATGTTTTATTTAACAAATGATATTTTCTAAGATATGTAACTGTGTACATTCAAAATACAATACCATATTTTTATTTTTGTCTTGTTAAATTTGCCAATGCTAAAATAATTTTGTTTGCTGAGATGAGTAAGTAAAGTACCAGTCGGAGTAAATTGATCATAAAGCCGGTGAAGCAGCATTCAGCAATTTCTGTGGCCACAGCATACTAGGGCAGGGGATGTGTGGCCAACACAATGCCTAGCCTTCTTTACTTTACACCAACTAAAGTCAGGTACCCATCAGAGCTGGGTGGACTCAAGGACACCCTCAAGTCCCAGGAAAAATTCTGGCATTCACAAAGATTCAAACCCAGGATCATTGGTACACTGAGATGAGTACTTAAAGATATTTGTTATTTCTTCATTTCCTTTAACTCATCAACTCTAAGCTCATTAGCATTCTTTGACATCTACATTGTCTCCTACTAGAGTGTAAAGTGTACATGCTCTTCTGGTAATAATAATAATGGTTATTTAAATAGCGCTTGTATCCATACTATTAAATTTAGCATGCTCAGTACACTCTTGGAATAAATTGCAGTGGCAGGTGCATTGGTATGTAAGACACAGCCACTAGCGAAAGGAAAGGTCTTTAAGTTCGTTTTAAAAGTTTAATAAAAGACTCTTTTGTCTCAGATTCTCTCACTGTCTAAGGCATGCTGTTACATATAGAAGGTGCCACAGATTCAAATGAGTGCACTCCAAGGTACTTCTTTTTGTGTCCAGCAACACAGGGAATTTTAAGGAGTGACTGTCACGAGGAGCACAGTTCCCTTGATGGCGCATGCTTTGATATCAGTTCTTGAAAGTAGCAAGGAGCTGTGACATTTATACATATCTGATGTCTTTGTGATTTCATTTAGAAATAATTTACTAATAATATAATAACAGACAATTCTTTTTCTAAATTCTTTTTTTATCTGAATCTTCAGCTCAATTTACTTGAGAATACCCCAGTGACGATAGTCTGATAGTGAAAAAAAACGTACTTTCTCTATAACTATAAAAGCTATCAAAATTACAGAATTATTTTACTTTAATTCAATCTTTTTTTTCTCAATGTTCAAATCAATGTTTTCATTTGTATCCCAGGAAATGTTTCTCTCAATAAGCCATCTCTTGGAGACCTCAATGTTTCTCTGGCTTTGTTCTTTAGACAAGACGGTTCTCAAATAATGTGCACTAATATTATCTGTTAACAAAACAAGAACAAACAGAAGATTCAGTGACAAAAGAAAGGAAGTAATACATACACAAATTATCTTCTTAAAAAACATTATAAAGTCTCTCGATATACTTGTAATCTCAGAAGTAATTTTCAGCCAATTTTAAAACATATTGATACATCTTTAAGCAAAACTTTTAGTTTTAGGTCTATCAATCTGGAAATTCAGAATTCACTCTTGAGTTGTAGTTGTAGTGGCCACAGAATACAGGGTGATTGTGTGTGGCCAGATTGGTGCCCATTTGTCTGTATTCTATCAGATACTTTTGAAAATCTGTCTGTACCTAAATTGTAAATAGCCCAAATGGCCTAATAATGATAATTTACCACTTTGCAGCTAAACCATAGCATCCCTTTACAAGAAGCATGCTTGCACAAAAACATTACCCACAAAATGGAATAATTTGTTCTGCCAAAGTAGGGCAAGACAATGTATATATTTAAGAGAGCAATCATTGAGCTATTGCAATATTTAAATTTAGGATGGATAATCTATATCATATTACCCCCCAATTGAAATAATAAAAAATCAGTTGTATAAATTATGTCAGATTCTAACTAAATTCAAAAACTAATATTTAAGTTTTAAAACAATAGCAGATTTTTAAATACCAACTTTAAATGCCCACGACATTCTTTGTCTTTAACTATAAACATCAGATTTTTTTCTATTAATTAACTCCCAAGCACAAGTAGGAAGAACCGTCCATTATATTTCAAGTGTCCCTATTAAAAACCTAGCGTAACCTAGAAACTTACTGGGGTCTAACTGTAAAACCACAGAACAACAATTCTGAACCGATAAGTACTGCTTTCTCTGCCAAGACACCTGAGCCATCTTCGAGGCAGTGATCACCAAAAGGTCTGACCATTGAACTTGCATAGTTGGGGAACTTTCTGGATCTCTTGATTGAAATGTATCAGCTGAGTTACCCTCCACATCCAGTCGTCTCCGTTTAGGCGAAGGCTGTTTATTAAAGGTGTCGTCAGCCTGCATGCTCTGTTTGGCAAAGATGTTCAGTTTGGAATTGACAAGAAGGTTGTAGGCTCTGTGAGAAATAAATTGAATACACTTATATACAAGCAAACACATTTAACAATTTTCAATTCAGGCAATGTCATACATTGCATTATTGATGCATTAACAACAATTAAGAAATTCAATGCTAATTCTATGGCTCCTATCAAGGTAATTTTATAATGAGTTGAGACAAAATACAAAAAAACCTTTTGAAACTTTTCAGAAAATTATATGATAGCTAACTGATAATGATAACTACTGATAATGTGGCAAGTGATGAAGCAACTGTCACAAGACCAAATGGAGTAACTAAACATAGTTAAGGCCCTAAGTTATGTCCAATTAGGGATCCACTGGAATCAGATTATTGATATCAAATTAATGTAAGCATTTCTGAAGTACTATTATAATAATGAAAATGTTTGTGTTCAATCATAAGTAAAGATTATGAGAGCAAGAAAAAAAGAAATTACTTTGATAAACAGTTCATTGTGTCTTCACTGGCACCATGCATCGCAAACAAAGCATCAGACTTGGACAGTAACAGCATCACTGCTACTCTCAGAGATAACCAGACTTCCTGAGCAGCTTTATCCTCCTCAGCATCGGCCACCACGGAGGCGGACCGCAGCCTTTTCCTCATAGTCTGACAAAGACTGTGATTACACCTGCAACCAAGGCCAATTTCAGGGTGTGATTCAAGCATGAGGTCGCCTCTTTCTTGACAGAGATTATTGTAAGGTGATGGGACAGAAATTTGGGAATCACTGAATAAACTTTGTTGTGAATTATCCGACAGATCCCACAACAAGTCTGTCGAATTCTGAGACGTTGCATCAAACATCCTCGACAAGGAATCGTCAGTGCTCCAGCAAGGAAAAAATTTATCACAGAAAGAAACGCAGTCAGAATACTGTTCAGACTGAACCATGGATTGAGATGTTTCTGTTAAAACTGTGCTGATGTCAAACTGTGTGGGTGGCAGGCCAGAATTCTGAAATTAGTTTTATTAAGCTTTTATTTTTAAAAAAATCTATTGGGAAAAAAAACGAAATTATTATTTTGTATCTGTCAACATAACTTAAAGTTAATAAAATGATAAATAGCTAATTTAACATTAATCATTCTTAATTGTGGTTCAATTTTTTTCAAGTCAATAAATGAATATTCTTTTGCTTGTTTGTACAAGTTGCTAATCATGTCAAAGGATAAAACGAATGAACATTTGATGAGGTTGCAGAGAGATTTCAGAGTTTTATTTATTTATATTTATTATGTGACATTTATCACTTTATGTGACTAATGATAAGTTTCTTTCAGTACAGGAAAGGTTAACAAGTAGTAAAATGCATAAAAATTGCTTTTGAAAAAAAATAAAAAATTTTTATATGTAAGCTAATTATTCTTTTCAAGTTATTTTTAGAGAAAAAATTATTCGAAACAGTAACAAATCTAGATAACAAAAATATCTTGATCTTCATCAAGAAAATTTCACTATAAAGATATAATAGACTGAATAATAAAACTTTAAATATAATCTAGCTTTAATTTTGTATAACTTTTTATATAAATCCTTAAATTCCTTTTCATCAAGGTGAAGGTGACTATCAAAAGAGCTCAGTTAGCAAATTACAACTTACAGTGAAGAAAGTCTGTGTAGTCTCCAGAACTTGCAGGAGATTAAGATAATGTTCAGTTGCTTCTTTGTGCCTGGAATGTACAACAATATTTTTTTACATTACAAGAAATGCTATTACATAGTAAAAATTAAAGTATAACCCAAAATAAATATAAGAGCTTGTATCACCTTTTTTGTCTGCTGCAGCATGCTGCCATTGCATAGTAAGCAGAGAGCAGGTTTATTTCTGGAGAAACTTGACATACATGGTCTATCATGGCATCTAGCCCTGTCATTAGTGTGATGGCTGCTTCATCTTTCTGTTTCAACATCTGCAACACACAATTAGTCAGATTGGTTAGTCAGATTGGTTAGTCAGATTGGTTAGTCAGATTGGTTAGTCAAATTGGTTAGTCAGATTGGTTAGTCAGATTGGTTAGTGAGATTGGTTAGTCAGATTAGTTAGTCAGATTGGTTAGTTAGATTGCTAAATCAAATTGGTTAGTCAGATTGGTTAGTCAGATTGGTTAGTCAGATTGGTTAGTCAGATTGGTTAGTCAGATTGGTTAGTCAGATTGGTTAGTCAGATTGGTTAGTCAGATTGGTTTGTGTAACCAAAATTCAATTCAACAAAAAAGAAAAGAACAATAAACTAAGGCTGTAAAGATGATGTAATTATCACTATTAGAGAAAATATCAATAATGGGGTTAACGATTTGGCTTAGCGAAAATAATGTCCAGAGTACAACAATACAACTGCCCAAAAAATTTAAACAAACAAATGTAGTTTCTATTAATAAAATAAAAGTTGATATAGATCTCACTAGGCCTCTTTTTATTTGCTCTGACATTTTAGAGAAATGTCCAAGCTACAGACAATTATTGTTCCAAACTTTGTCATCCCGTAGTGAACCTGCTTACAAAATAATGATTGTTTAAAAAATTAGAATCCATGACAGGCTCAGTCCCTAAACCTTTTTCTGATGCCATATTCCAAATTCTAGACAAGTGGTTGCTTCCCTTAAAGCATATATGGCAAAAAAACACTAAGTGCTACATTTTCATTTACATAGAAAAATTATTCATAACTATGTCAGACTTTTTAAATCAAAGTTATGATAAGGGAAGATGTAAAAGTAAAAAAAACAAGAGTAAAAAAAAACAAGAACCTTAATTAGTAAAGCTAAAATCTCAATTTCCGCAGTTTCCAGTTTGAGTTTCTGGTAGATTTGGGCAAGATGATATAAAACTGAGTAGTTTCCCTTGTAAGCCATCAGAGCCTCCTGATAAATCTTTATTGCCAACTGTGGACATTCCTGAATAAAGGAAATTTGTAAGTGCACAGAACATTTATAGAATCATATATCATAATACTCTGCACTATTACTGCGACAAATTGTTTGAAGTGCATAGCATGTTTTAATAGTTTTCATATTGTATTTAGAAATGTGTCCATACTTTTTTAGAGCTTTTATATTTAATTTTGACATCGAGATTATTTGTATACAATTGCATAGATAGTTATTTATAATGATGTAATAACATCAATAAGTTTTCTCTACAACTTTGTTTATGTGCATACTGAAAACTTCCGGTAAAATCCATTCTAGAACTTCCTGCTCCACAATCTATATAAGGCACGCATCGGTATAGTTAGGTTGTTGTTATTTTGATTAGCGATAAAGAATCCACTTATTACTGACCAGTGAAGTTGAATGCTTTTATTGTACACAAGTTCAAGCATTTAAATTCTTCTTTAAACATTTATCGCGTGGCTTGAGTGTATTATTTAATAGTGAACAAGATCCTAAACAGACGTCAATTAAAATGATTTTAAAAAGAAATTAAATTAAATTGAAATATATACACATACAAATAAAACCAAGCAAAAACAAACAGTAACCTGAGCAGAATAACAATGTGCTGCTAGACACAAAAGTCTTGACTTGTGTTCAGGCTCAAGTGAATTTCTCAGAATTTTTTCTAGCCTTGTAACAGCTTCTTGCACCTGCTTGCGCCTCAGCAAATCATCACCTACACATGAGAAAGTTAAGTATTCTTTTTTAAGAACATATTTGGACAATAAACAAAAGAACAACTATCTTTAAGATGCAGTTATCTTCTCTTTAATTTCATTAAAATTACTGCCCATATTTTTAAAGTAATTTTCTATAAAAGAAATGTTTGCTTGCTTATTAAATAATAATGTAACACCTACTTGTCACGTTAGATATTTTAATCTGTGAGCTCAAAGGATCTTAATGGCAATGGCCAAGAAGATTAAAAAAAATTAATTCTAAAAAAATATAGTATCCTGTCAAACCAAATTTATCCAGTATCCACCAGTTTCTGTAGCCAGGGTATACTAGGGGATTGTATTATCGGCACAGTGTCTAAGTAAAGTACCAGTCGGAGTATATTGATCATAAATCCTGTGAAGCAGCATTCAGCAATTTCTGTGGCCACAGCATACTAGGGGATGTGTGGCTAACACAATGCCTAGCCTCCTTTACTTTACCCCTACTAAAGTCAGGTACCCATCAGAGCTGGGTAGACTCAAGGACACCCTCAAGACCTGAAAACTAATACTAGCCTTCACCAGCATTTGAACCCAGGACCTTCAGTACACCAGCTGAACGTGTTGCCACTCGGTCACCGTGCCCCATAAAACAAAATATAGAATCTTGACTGGCAGCATTAGTTCAGCAGCCAATGCTGGATCAATACAGGCACTGTGGATCAGGTCACTAAAGATGGGGCTCTTTTTTTTTTTTCAATGAACTTGTGAATATGTGAGCAATGCTCTAGTAAAAAATAAATTAAAAAGTGATCTGTGCTATCTTGTTTGTAATTATGATGAGTTATATTGTTTTTACAGTTACTTATAATACCACCAGTATTTAATATTTCCGAGTACATTACAAAACAAATGTTTGTAAAATTAATAAAGTTATCTTATTAGAAGAAGTTTAAGAAGTTCAAAAATATAGAGGGAATCTCCAATCAATGATTTAAAGTAAAGCTGCCTATTATGTTTTTTTTTTTTTTTAATTCTATTTTAAACTTTTAAATTACACCAAAACTTAAGAAAAGTAGGACAAGTCAGTTTAAGTTTACAGTTGGCAGGTATGTCAAAGCCATAGTTAAACTAAATAAAAGGTAAATGTAATGAGGTTAATGATGACATGAAATGCACATGTATATTGAGCTATTTTATTTGTTATTCATAATCAAGTTATCCATAAGGACTTACAATACAGCAGTGTGTGCAACCACTCCCAGCTCATATAATCCAGAGTTGTGTCTCCTTCATGTACACCACAGCCAGCCAGAACCAGCCTAACTACATCAAGTACAGATGGGAGAATGACTTGACCTTGAACTGTTTCATCATCCACTTTGTACTGAAGCAAGTCATGTTTTAGATGAACAAGGCCCTGAATAGGTAAAAAAAAAAAACATTACTTTTATAATAAAAAAACAAATACTGTAGATATTGTGACTAGATATTTATGGTTAAGGATGTACAAATATTCTATCAGTGTTAAGTGTAAACCAAGTAAGTTCAAAAGTTTAAGGCAGCAGTGAAATTTAGGAGCAAATGATTTGTAGGTTTTACTTAATGAAATAAGTTCAACCATTTTCAATATACTATTTTGAAATGGGTATGTATGTACGTGTGGATTTTAGACAAGCTGTGATGAAATTGTAAACAATTTCGCATGTATGACTAAGAAACACAAAGCAAAAAAGCTTGAAGTCTTATACACCAATAGATTTGTTATTTTATCCTATGAGTAATCACCTACAACCCGTAAGGTTAAAGTTTACTAAACAGAAGTACTTCAACTGTCCCGTATTTAACCTGGGACAAGTTATTTCATCTATTCTATACACTTTGATGACATATTTTTTTTGTTTTGAACTTCTTTGGAAACATTTTCTATCCAGTTTGCATAAAAAAAAACAATAACAACAATAAATAAAGGTCCTTTTCACATTTTGGCAATTCGCTCACTGTCCAATCATATCTGACCAATATCTCCAGCACCAATTCTCACCTCTTTTTATTTTAGCTAACAAGCGAAAAAACAAAGAGTATCAAAATACTGTAGACCAGAGGTCAGCAACCTACATCACGTGTGCCAGAGTGATTTTCAATGGCATACGGAAGAGGCTCTAAAATTCTATTCAAGTCTCTTCTTTAAAAAATGTAGGGCTACAGCAGGATGACTTTTATGCTGTTGGCACACTGAATGAATTAGAAATCATACTTTGACACACTGTTATCAAAAGGTTGCCGACTCCTGCCTTAGACTATTCATTCACTGCTCTATGACAGTGATAACAAAGAGATTGAAACAACAAATGACAACATGAATTAGGACAAGCCAGTGATCGGTCCAATTACCAACTTTTAAGACTGACTGGTCAACAGAGTCTTTCAGTTCCAGTAGAATCTGTATAGACTTTTTGGTCCGTGACTCACTTCCTTGATGCTTTCTGAATAACGTGAAGATACTCCAAAGCAACAAGACATGGGGGAGCACAGTCAACACTGAGAAAAAAAACAACAACAAAAGCTTGGTTATTAAAGAGGTACAATACAGAAACACCATGATTGAAAATCTAAAAGGCCAGAGAAGGCGCAGAGGTCATCAACAAAAATGAAAAAGACTGTGAACTAAAACCAACATAATGATGCACTGGTCTAGTGATACACAAAAAATAGTGAATCTTATTAAAAAATATTACTTTGTCTCACCTTCCTGCATAAAGTGAAAAGGGGAGGATAAAAATTTATAGTCTCTCCCCACCCCCCCCCCCCGGGATTAAAAAGAGAGAATGTGTTAAAATACAATGACACATGACTTCCAAACTGTTCTGCCTATCCATAACAGGGACTTGATTTTCATACACTAAAATAAAATGTGTAGATGAGCTAATATTTAAATCCTTTTTTCTTTTTGCAATTTATTTTTTTATCTGCATGTTGAGCTTTGAAAAAAAGCTAAACAAACTCTACTAGCAAGAACTATTAAATTGTAGATCTAAAAATAAACAGTGTTTTAAAAAATATAATTAATATACATAATATACATTTACACAAACTAAAGAGTAGGCCTACTTACTTTTAAAATGTGTTATTGGATCCTTGATACAGCTTAACATTACAAACATGGTAGCTTCAACATCAAAATGAGTCTTGCACTGAGAAGCAAGTAATTCTTCTTTGTTGAATAGCTCTAAAACTAGAAAGGGCAGACAATTAAAATATTGAATCAGTGATTACATCAAGATTTAAAAAACAACAACAACAACAAAAGCAGAATGAATAAACAAACAGCTCCATTGATTACTAGGGATCACTGGGATCATGACACACACTGATCTGAGGACAGCGGATATCATATACATATCATAGATAAATAATTATCCTTGATTCAGAAATATCATGATCAAATGAATCACAATTTTACAATTTAATCAGTGTCTTCAAAAAGAATTAAAAATGTAAAAATTATATTGGAATCTGTCTAATTAAAAAAAAAATAAAAAAATATTGCAAAGCATTTCTGGTTACCTCTCTGAAGTGTTTTAATGACAGTGGAATCAACATGTACCAGAGAATGATGTGTTTTGCCACAAGACTGCACTATGCTCAGGACGACATAATTATAAGCTAATGTCAACTCAAAGGAAATGCTTTCCTGTGATGCAGGCCAGACTAAGAACAAACAAATTCAATCACATGGTTATTATTATTTTTTAATTTGGTTCCACATAATTTAAAATCAGTAATTAATTGTTCTAGACTTTTTAATTTCTTAATAAGACTGTCTAGAAAAAGAATTAAGAATAACGATGACATGTCTGAATGTCAACCCATTTGTTACACAAAAAAAATAAGCTTCAAATTATGAATATGAAAGATTTAATATAATGATGTTTTTTTTTTCTCTTTAGCCTAGGGATGTCCTTAAGTGAAGCCAAGACATTTTTAGGCCAACTTAGCTTTAAGCTATTTGCTCAAATGGTGCCATTAATATTACATTGATTCATTGCAACATTGTGGACTTCATATTCTATTCTATTCTACACAAATTTTTCAATTTTTCATTTGGAAAATCAGCCAATACTGGGAGGGCTACTGATTAACACACACACACATAACTAATTTGTATTTAAAACTTTAGAAGAATATATAGTATATGCTATGGGTGAGCATGTTTGGGATTTATGGGAGCTGCGTTCCTGTTTTTCATATACAATGAAAAAGAGCCACACCTTGTTTACATAGTATTAATAAATTTTGTCAAGATTCTTTAAAAATGTTTTTGTTTAAATATATTTTGATTTTCAATGGGAGCTGAACTTAAGCAGTTGCCTACCCTTGATATAAACAAGTATTTAAAGAGCAAAAAAACATAAGTTTTTTTTTCTTTACTCAAAATTCAAAACCTAAATGACTAAATGTTAAAAAAAGGTTTGTGGTACTATGTCCAAAAGGTTCATGGATGGGGATTTTTACTATATAATAAAAACGGTTACAAGTTCTTATTAAAGGCATTAAAAATAAATCTTCCACTAAACCTACACACACCCTCTGAAATATTGTCTGTAAATTCCAATATGTAAATCTAGTGTATTGTATAGTTTTTGCTAAATCTCAAAATTGAAAAAAAAAAATGTTTTGAGGCATGCGCTATGCCAGGGGTTGGCAACCTACGGCATGCATGCCACACTTGGCACGCAAAGGGATTTTCAATAGCACAAGCAAGAGGACTTAAAAAGTCTATTCTGCCACAGCAGGATGACTTTTAGGCTTTTGGCACGCTGAATGAATTAGAAATCATACTTTGGGACAGTGTTACACCTGGGCTATGCAATCTAGAAATTAAGTAGATATACCTTCTAATTCAGATATGATTTTTTCAGTCTCTTTAATCTGTTCTGAGATTGCTTGCATTTTTTCAGTTTCGTTTACATTTATCTGGAACAAACAGGGTTAAAAAAAAAGGAACCAATAAATACAGATTTTTTTATGAACGAAAATTTATCATCAATTTCAATCACTCTTCTGTTAGGGCCACATTGTATGACATCCATTTCAATCAATCTTCTGTTAGGGACATTGTAACATCAATTTCAATCACTCTTCTGTTATGTCCACATTGTAACATCAATTTCAGTCAATCTTCTGTTAGGTCCACATTGTAACATCAATTTCAGTCAATCTTCTGTTATGTCCACATTGTAACATCAATTTCAGTCAATCTTCTGTTAGGTCCACATTGTAACATCAATTTCAATCACTCTTCTGTTATGTCCACATTGTAACATCAATTTCAATCACTCTTCTGTTATGTCCACATTGTAACATCAATTTCAGTCAATCCTCTGTTAGGTCCACATTGTAACATCAATTTCAATCACTCTTCTGTTATGTCCACATTGTAACATCAATTTCAATCACTCTTCTGTTATGTCCACATTGTAACATCAATTTCAGTCAATCTTCTGTTAGGCCCACATTGTAACATCAATTTCAGTCAATCTTCTGTTAGTTCCACATTGTAACATCAATTTCAGTCCATCTTCTGTTAGGCCCACATAGTAACATCAATTTCAGTCCATCTTCTGTTAGGTCCACATTGTAACATCAATTTCAATCACTCTTCTGTTATGTCCACATTGTAACATCAATTTCAATCACTCTTCTGTTAAGTCCACATTGTAACATCAATTTCAGTCAATCTTCTGTTAGGCCCACATTGTAACATCAATTTCAGTCAATCTTCTGTTAGTTCCACATTGTAACATCAATTTCAGTCCATCTTCTGTTAGGCCCACATTGTAACATCAATTTCAGTCCATCTTCTGTTAGGTCCACATTGTAACATCAATTTCAATCACTCTTCTGTTATGTCCACATTGTAACATCAATTTCAATCACTCTTCTGTTAAGTCCACATTGTAACATCAATTTCAGTCAATCTTCTGTTAGGCCCACATTGTAACATCAATTTCAGTCAATCTTCTGTTAGTTCCACATTGTAACATCAATTTCAGTCCATCTTCTGTTAGGCCCACATTGTAACATCAATTTCAGTCAATCTTCTGTTAGATCCACATTGTAACATCAATTTCAGTCCATCTTCTGTTAGGTCCACATTGTAACATCAATTTCAGTCCATCTTCTGTTAGGTCCACATTATAACATCAATATTAATCCACTCATTGTTGATCATGTGATCATCTTTTCATCTCCTGACACTTTATCACAGCTTCTTTCACTTCTTTGTCCAAGGGTCTCCTATGGATGGTGTTTGGCCAGCCTCTTTTTCAATCTTAGCTATATTTTTTGGACCTCTTTATTTATAATTAGTTCCAAAAATAAAACTGAGAGATTTGTATGTCAACAGGTTACAGGTTAAAACTTGCTTTATTATTTTTTGTGAAAGTTGGTTTTTTATCTATGTTTCCAGTTATGTGTGTAGAAAATATAATGTTAAAAGTTAAAATGAGTCATCTATATATATAAAAAGACCGTGTTAAGCCCCCGAGGATCCCCATTGGTCAATTTGAAATCACGTGAGTTTGTGTCACTGACCTATTTAGGCCTAGGCCTATCTACTGTCTAATAATTGTTCAGATTGGACATGCCTCTCCGCTAGCTCAGTGGTTAACGTAGCGGACTGCTATGCGGGTGGCCCGGGTTCAATTCTCCAGTTAGACTATTCCTTTTTTTGTCAACAATTTTTTTTTTCAAACTTTTAAAAACAAAAGACAATTTAGATTTTTGTTAAATAAAAATACTTGCCTATTTTTTTACCCGATTACAATATTTATTTTAAATTACTTTTCTAATAGTCTTCAGTAAAAAATAATAATTTAAATATTAGATTTATACTAATTTATAGTTTTCTTTTAAATATTAGATTTATAGCTTTCTTTTAATTGTAGTTTATACAATTTTTATCTGCACCTAATACAGTAATACAGTCCTGTTTTGTTTTTCACCCGGGCAACGCCGGGCAATGTAGCTTGTTGTATAATAAAATACGAAGTCTCTGCGTCCGGACAAATAGTGCATGAGATATGCGTCTGGTGACCTAAGTCACGTGACCAACCAAATAAAAAAAATGCTACTGGTGCATGCGCATAAGCATTTATTCTTGCCCGATTCGCTTAACCCTTTGAGCCCTTGCCCCCGCTAAAGCGGGTGTAGCAGTAATCGCTTCATAGACCTAGCCCCCGCTAAAAAAGGATTGCGATAGTACAGCTATGTGGATTGGTTAGTCTTGCCTCTAACAGCCGATTAGATGTTTCGTTGTAGCATGCTTAGGTTAGGTGTTTATCAAAGATGTCTGCTTCCTTGTTGATTGTTTGTTTACATTGAGTTTGTGACGAAAATTTTCAATTTTTTTATCAGGAATCGTGACGAGCCTCAACTTGGTCCGCGGGACAAAAGGATAACGTACTTCCTAACCTTGTTCTCAACACAAGAAATTATTGATTTTTTAAACATTTGTCATACTGAAGTTGAATTTTGACGCTATAGTTCAGGTAGAACTATTCTTTTAATTGCATGTTCAATTTCATGTTGTTATCTTTGACTGTTTTTCCTCAGTGGTCGCTCAATCATGATATATTGCGAAATAGGCATAACATGCTCAGGAGCCCAGGCATAGGGTAAAAATAGGCAACCGGTGGGGAGGGCTCAAAGGGTTAATTACTATCTGTATCCTGGCCTAGTGGTCAGTACTGTGTGCTGGCAACCGGCGTATGTCACAGGTTCTACACCAACCTTTTCACAGGTTCTACACCAGCCTTTTACCACCTTTTTCTTAAATTCTATTATAATAAAACGAGATATTTTTAGTTCAATACATGAATACCCTTCATTTATTCATGTGGGTGGACATAATTTCATTAAAAGTATCAAAGAAATAAAAATACAACTTTTAGGCCAAATGCCTATTTCTTTAGAAAACGTGTTAAAAGTCATTACCAAACATCTTATAAAATCATTTAAAAGTTAACATTGTTACTTGCGCTGCAATTACGATAAGCCATTCATTTATGCATGTGGAGGGACACAACAATTTCATTCAATTTAAGATTATTCATTCAAAGAAGATTATGCGTCCTACGCTCATCCGTGGTTCGAGTCTAGTCTTGCATTTTTATTAATGTTTTAAATGATGTTAGGTTATTGGTTTTCCTGGTTTGTTCAGGCAACCCATTCCATGCCCGAATGCCACTCGAGAAGAAAAAGTACTTATATGCATTTGTTCTCGCATAAGGGACAAGGAAAGTGTTTTTGTCTTTATGTTTATCTGAGCTTTGCAACAGGTTGTTATTGTGTTGTATTTCTAAATTAGAGTTTAATGCCTTATATGTATTATTACTACTTTACTCTTTGCCCTTCTGTCCTCTAGTGTTTCTAGGTTTAGTGATTTGACTAATGATGTTACTCTTGTCAATTGGGAATATTCACTAGTTATAAACCTTGCAGCTCTTTTTTGAATTTGTTCTAATTTTTTAATGTTTTCTTTAGTTGATGGGTCCCATACAGATCCTGCATATTCTAGTATAGGCCTAACTAATGTGAGATAGCATTTTAGTTTTATATTCTTATTAAATTACATTTGTAAAAGTTCCTTTTTATGAATCCTAATGTTTTGTTTGATTTTTTAATTACTTCATCAATATGAGGGTTCCAAGATAACTTATCATTTATTATTACTCCCAGATACTTAGCATTGTTAGTTTGAGTTAGTTCTTTACCATGAATGAAGTAGTTTGCTATTATTTGTTTCTTTTTCTTGGATACCCTTATTAGTTGGCATTTTTCTGGGTGAAAAGTAGAGATGTTAAAACCGGTTTATTTTCAAAACCGGTTTTCGGTTCTATAAAACCGGTTTAAAACCGGATTTTGATTCCCCCCCCCCCACGCAATGTCACAAGTCACAGGCCGGAAAAGACAGATGTGCGTAGTTTTGTAGGTGTATATGAAAAAATAGTTCAAACTTAGTAAGTGTTTGCAGGGCATTAATAAGTGTTTGCAGAGCATTCAAGTGGTTATTTGTGTGAATACATTATGATTTTGTACACTTTACCATAACATTCTTTAGAACTAAAAAAAAAATGGGCTAATTGATTAAAACCGATGATAATAGCTTTCAATAGTGATAGTTTGTGCACCGTGGACTTAGACTTGTAAAATAATGAATTGAATAGGATCACGTAGCACCAATCAAAAGTCACAGGCGCGGTGTCTAGCCGAATTGTTCAGGGTCACAAGACAAAACTAGTTTACATCTCTCCATTGCGAACATCAAAGAGTCGTCACCGGCATCCGTCCGTCTCGATAGAGTGTAGCTTCATGTGTGTTGTATCTAACTGCACCGCCGAGAATGGCTGTGTAGGCCAACCCGGGAGTGGCAATCCCTGCCTCACTTGAGGCACATCAAAGAGTAGCGCACATCTAAAAGATGAGCCGACATTTGCTTTGATGTTGTTTTTATAGCAAGCCATAGTTGGTATTTGGAGAAAAAAAAAGAAACACAATACCAAAGACTAAATAGTGTTAGCAAGGCATTTCAAGGTTATTGTTTTGCGTGAATCCAACATTATTTTTTTTATTAATATTTCCACCAGAACGAATAAAAAATAAATAAAGGGTGTGCTACTTGAAGTAATGATTAGCTTCCAACCAACAAACCGAAATCCGGTTTTAAAAATCAAAACCGGTTTTCAGCTTCATAACCGGAATCCGGTATTCCGGTTTTCGTTTAACATCCCTAGTGAAAAGACATACTCCAGTTTGATTCCCATTTTTGTAGTTCATCTAGGTCTTTTTGTAAAAGTTCACTATCTTTTCCTGTCTTTATTATTCTATAAATTATGCAATCATCTGCAAAAAATCTTACTTTTGTTCCTATGTTGATGCAATTTGGCAGATCATATTGAAGTGGCTATTCGGACCCGATAGACTTAGTGATAAATAGTTAGTATCGGTTAGTTTATATAGGTTAGGGGTGGCTTTGTAGTATTTTTGGTAATAGTTAGTATCTGTTAGGTTATAAAGTTATTAAGTAATAAAGGAATGGATAGGGATAGATTAGATAAAGGTGTTTTCTGTGCTACTTCTTATATATAGGCCTATATGGTAAAACAAACATTTGTTGTGTTTGTTTCCATCTTTTTGTATGGTTTTTTTATGAGTTTTTAGGAATTCTGACTCAAGCTAGTGAATAGCAATTTCATGCTAAAGGTAGTAAAGGGACCCGGGTCCGAATACTAATAGCGGCAGCTTATTCATATATTCATATAATATAATAATTATATACTATCGAATTATTACAGACGTATTATTAGGTTTATAAAGTATATGTCTAAAGTTATAGGCAGGCCTACAATACACAATACAGTGCCCAGCAGACGTTTTTATATTTATTTTATTATTAAGTATAAAATGAAGTTCAAGATAGACCAGTCACCAAGCAAGACTTAATACTCAATATATATCAATATGAATATGAATATGAAAAATGAATAAAATGAAGTCACTCAAGACTGAGACTGGAGTCCAAACCAAGAAGATTATAATTATTAATTATTGCGTCCTTAACGGTCCTTTGCCATTATTAGAAAAAAGAAAAACTCCGTGAGGCAGTTAAACCAAAGTATAGCCGAAAACAAATATAATTTAAAATTTTAGTCTAGATCTATACCTTTATAAGTCTTTCGTAGAAATTATTGGTGAGCGTGTCGACTTGTTTTTTGAAGTGTTGATTCATTTTTAATTCGGACAATTTACATCTTCATCGGCTTTTTATTAGTAAAAAAAAAATAAAGTGAAACCTCCCGCAAAGTTGTATTAAAAAACTGTACCGGAAAAAGGGGGAAACTACCGTGTCAATATGTTACCAACTAAATGGTAACTATCTTTTGTTATCAAATCAAAGAATCACGGTAGCTTTTATGCCCAATTTAAAAACATTTTAATTTTTTAAAAATATAATGAATGTCAGTTTGATGAGTTTGTGACAAACTTTGTGACTTGGTCGTTTTGTTTTGAGTTTGTAGTTTGTGTTGAGATTGTCGGTTGAGTCTTTCGGGACTCATTCGTCTGGCTTTCGACATTATAATTATATTATAATTATTTAAATAATAGTCATTAAAAATATTAGCGAGCCTAGGACACAGTTGTTACAAAATAATTAAAATATCAAAATAAAGTTAAGTTAGTCTTAGTCTGTTTTAATCCTCATAATATTAAAGACCTCTAATCCTAGCCTATGATCGTGAAAGTAGGCTAGACTTGTAACTAGTACTTACTAGTACTAGTAGTATCACTAGTATCAGTATAGTAGTAGTAGTAGTAGCCTAAATCTAAAGTAATCTAAACTAACAGTTGTCTTTTTACTCTTTAAAAAAAAACTTACCTATTTATTTAAAATTGTATTAAATTATCACCATGATTTTTTAAAATAATATTTTAATATTTATATAATTGTATAATAATATATGTAGGCCTATCTCCTTTTGAGATGATTTTATTTAATGTGTTGGGTGTTCAACAGGCTAGGCCGCTACATGTTTTGTTCACTTGAGCATTTCTAGGCAGTATGTTGTGTTGTAGTTTTGTTAATATTAATACTGTTGGTGTATACTGTACAATTTGTTGTGGGCTAATTTTTCTATTATTGATATATAGTTATTTTCTTTTTTTTTATATAGAGGCCTACACAACTTTAATATGGACACTATATATCCACTTTATGTCAACTAGTGTCTACGATTTAGAAGGTTTTATTTAATAGGGCCTATATATACAATAATTTATAATCGAAACATTTCTTTATTTTACATGAAATCTTTTAATTAATTATTATTGTATGGTTTTTCATTTCTAGTTGAAGCTGAACCTTTCATAAGTCAGCACAAAGATGGCTGTTGAAAGCAATCGCTCCAAATTTCATTTTTACAACTCTATGCTATGCCTGTTGAAAGCTTTAGAAGGTAAACATATTACAGTAGAAATCAGAAATGAAAAGACGATGAAAGGGTTCTTGAACTCCGTCGAGAGAGACATGAACTTGAACATGTCCAACGTCCTGCTCACCGATGTCAACGGGAAGCAAACACACTTCTCTCAGTTTTACATCAGGGGCAGACAGATTCGCTTCGTGATTATCCCCGATGAAATTGACATAATCAAAGCCATGAAGTGGCAGCTGGAAAAGGGAGAATACTATAAACAGAAAGAGAGAAAACAACAACAGAGATTTTTCCAGAAGAAGCAGGACAGGAGAGTGAAGGCAGGCGCTAAGCTTGAAAAACAGGAACATGGCAGGGGAGCAAAGGCAGGTGCTAAGCTTGAAAAACAGGAGCATTACAAAGGGAAGGAGAGACAGCATTTTCAAAAAAAGCAAGACGGATGAAAATGCCAGGTTTAACAGATATAAATGTTATGATTCTATTCTGTTTGTTAATGGGACCTGAAAGAACACGAGTGCATCAATTTTGTATTAAGTTGTTATAAATGTAAATAAAATAACCTTCCATTTAAAATTCATAAATATCAAATCAATTGAATAATTCAAATTGTGACTTGAAAGTTCTTGATATTTATATTTTATTTTCAGAGCTTTGTTTAACATTATTGGACAATGCAATGAATGATGAACACATTTTTACATGTATTTAATATTTATATAATATTATTTAATAATTACGTATACATTTTCTCATTATGGATGAAAAAAAATGTCCACGTAAAAAAAATTAGTAAATTTAAAAAAAATATTATTTTAGTGGATAATCACATGTGTAAAATACATATTCATGATATTACAATAAGCTTTTAAAATTACAATGTAACATATAATTTTAAAATTTGGGAATGTTGATGGTTGTTGGTTTTTCCATTGGACGTGTTTAGTCTATACTTTGGATACAATTAAAGGAAATAAATACATTTAGAATTTTTGTGGTAATATAAAAATAAAAGTACTATGATTTGTGAGATCATTGATATTGTAAAAGTTCAAACTGTTATTTTTTTAATAATAATTCCTTAGGTAAAGCACACATTGTTCACATTTTGTTAAAAAAGAGATCAGTTCATAAAATTGTATGGATCGTGTTTTATAAAAGATGCATTAGATTACTTATACTTATAGTCTACAGTTATAAAAAAAAAATTTAAAAAAGAACACAAAAACAAAACTTGTTTTACTACTTCATTGGTTAACTTACTATAACAAGATAAAACAGTCCTGTATAGTCATTTACATGAGGAACCAAGAAAATATGTTCCTTAGGCACTTACGTTTTGTTCACAGAATAAATCGTACAAAATAAAAAGTGAATTACACAACACTTATTAAAAAAAAAAACATAATAAAAGTAAAGCATCCTGTTAGACCAAATTGATCCATAGAGCCAGTGAAGCAGCGGTCACCAGTTTCTGTGGCCAGCATAATGCCCAGCCCCCTTTACTTAACCTAAAATTCAGGTACTCTTAAGATCTGGATAGACTCAGGAACTCCTTCCAAACCCGGGAATAAATCCAGGATTTGAACCCAGGACCTTTGGTACGACAGCCAAATGTGCTGCACCATGCCCCATACAAGATGACCTTTGGTGTAAAAATAATTGCACATTAAATTATGACTTTGCTTTTATTAAAGAAAACTCTATCAATCATAGTACAAAGTATACAATGTTTAATAATGTCTTGGTAATCACTTTATCTCCTAGTGCCAATACATAACACCCACAGCACTAAGAAAAAAGTACCCTATACACAAATACAAGAAACTAGTTCAACTTTTGGTTTCATACATCACACAAAGAAGAATATTTCTTCTATCTATATTAAGAAAGTCAAAACTTTTTATTACTATTGTTACGTCCACAATCCCCTTGTGGCCAGAGCCGTGTAGATATTGTTGATAATTCTCGTTAGTCCTAGGGTAGACTTTAGTTATTATTATTTATGTTTCAGTATTACACGAACTCTTCTTATAGTCCTGGGCACAAACTCAGGATTTGCGTTCTAACAGTTCCTTTCCTTGACGTTAGAGTAGTAAATAAATATTATAGTATTGTAAACAACACAATAGAATAGTAACTTGACGAGGAAGCTTCAGTGTAAATGTTGTTGATAATTTAATTCAGGTGATATGATCCAATATATTATACAATATAAATATTATGTACAGTTAGAATAAAATAGTGCAAACACAAGCGTCTTCAAAAGAAAATATCTCGAAACTCATTGCCTTTCAGACAAACAAATCATTAAATACTGTTAAAGTGGTGCAAGGGACAGACCTATTACTATTATAGGAGGGGTGAAAATAATGGTATCTCTACAAAACTCATAATAAAAATGATATGCCCCATGCCAAAATAATCAAACATTCTTAGCCACTCCGAGAATTTGTGGTCAACACTGAATACCAAAATTACCAAGAATCTCTCGCCTTCTTACTAAACGTCAAGCAATCGGAAAGACTAAGCCCCGCCCACAAAATCGTGTGTAGGGAGAAAAAAGAGAGGGGGGGAAATAAACATTGTGTGTTCCAATACTTGGAAAACAATATACATGACACTATGAAATTGTTACATAACATAGTGTAGTGCTTACCCAACTTTGTATCAATATTCTACATTTCCCTAAACAATTACTTGATAGAAAATAATTGTTTAGAGGCAACAATGCTGTTGATAAGGGTTGAACTAAACTCATACATGTATGGAATATCAAATTAATGGTGTCTATCACAAACCAGCTTAGTTTAGGAAAGAAAATCTATTTGGAGTAAAACAATATTTGAGCCAACAAAAAAGGGGTAACAGGTGATTAGGTTTGATAAAACAACATTAGTAGGAATTCTATTACTCAGGTAAGCTTGTAATCTATTTTTACACATTGCCGGGATAGTCCTTTAGGTACAAAATATTGAAAGTTGCTGGTTTGCCTACAACACCATTGAAGTAAAAAAAAACAACATTGTTAATAGTGCGTTACAGTAACAGTAAGATATTTACAAAAAGGAATATGTTACAGATGTTAATTAATATGGCAATGTTTAGTATAACAATTTTAATAACAAATATGAACCATTACAATTACAGTGTGTGAAAAAGAGATATAAAAAAAAAAAGAAACTTGTCAACAATAAAACAACATTATATTCACAAATTTATAACAGATCGCTCAAAACTCTACTTGGTTTAAATCTATCTAGTAACAAACCAATCTTAAATACACATCATTTATATTACCCATTTAGCACACAAGAAGATAAAATATTCAAATGTATTATATTTTTCTTTAATTAAATGACTAAAAAAAAAAATTTGAATAAAAATGTACATAATAATATACTTGAAATATAAGTAATAAAATGTCATGTTGGGGAATGTTTGCAGATGTATACGTATAAACATCAAGTATATAACAATGAAAAGTTTGCAGAAAACAATAAAATAACAGATATATTGCGATTGCATTGATTAAAAGTTTTCCTTGTTATAGTAAAACTTGGTCTTTTCCTGAGAGTTTGAAAATCTGTTGCATAGCTTGTGTAACTTTGTTGACAAAGATTTTGGTCCACAGAAGAAAACACCAGTGCTCATGCTAGGCAAATAGATATAACAAAAATAAATTGTTGTTTAACCCTTAAAGAAATTAAAATTTTTTTTTACACTCTATCAAACTGTGTGGGTTGCATAAATAGACAGTTAATTTTCCACAGTCATAAGATAGTGAAGCAAGTACAAAATCCATGTGGTTGTAGTTTTTACTTTTCTCCAAATGGAGCTGTGCCGACCCATCAGATGTCTAAAAAAAAATATACCCACTTTTTAACCCAAAGCCTGCAGAATCACATTCCAATGCTCAGCCACTCGACAGCTGAATTGAATTTGTTCCTATTATAGAAACATTTCATTTCTTATAAGAAAATAGCCCATGCATCATAATTTATAGGTATAGAAGTCTATTTTAAAAAGTTATAAACCACAAGCCCTGGATACATAAATATGTTAAGTAAAAAAAAAAAAAAACCTTATAAAAATTCCCTTACCCTTTGTGTAGTTGTGAGAGTTCAGTAAATACATGTTCCCACTGTGGTCTGCCATAATGCGTTCTCTGATGTAGGCCAGTGACAACATCATAAGCACTCATGTCATCATGAAGGATAATGTTCCTGGCCTGAAAGAAAATGTTCAATTAAAATAAATGTAAAAAACTAATTGGCATTTACAGAGAGAAAAGGTGGGATACAAAATTCACTATCATCATACAATTTTGCAAGATGTATACACCGGGAATCTCATATTTTACACTAAGCATTGAAACGCCTATGTGGGGCATGGTAGCCGAGCGGAAGCGCATTCGTCTGGCGAGCCGAAGGTCCCGGGTTTGAATCCTGGTGCAGGCTAGGATTTGTTCCCGGGTCTGGAGGGTGTCCCTGAGTCTACCCAGCTCTGATGGGTACCTGACCTTAGTTGGGGTAAAGTAAAGGCGGCTGTGCATAGTGCTGGCCACACAATCACCTAGTATGCCGTGGCCACAAAAACTGGTGAACGCTGCTTCATCGGACCTATGGATCAACTCGGTCCGACAGGTACTTTACTTTTTTTTTTATTGAAACGCCTATAGTAGGTAAGGTAAAGTACCTTTCGAACCGAACTGATCATAAGGCATGTGAAGCAGCGTTCACCAGTTTCTGTGGCCACGGCATACTAGGGGATGTGGGGCCAGCACAATGCCCAGCCGCCTTAACTTTACCCCAACCAATGTCATGTACCCATTAGAGCTGGGTAAACTCAGGGACACCCTCAAGCCCGGAAAAAAATCTTAGCCTCCATGAAGATTCAAACCCAGAACCTTCGGATCGCCAGTCAAGTGCGCTTCCGCTCCACCACTGTGCCCCACTAAAATATAAATTTAAAAATGAGGAAAACAATGTATGTAAATTTTGAATGGACATTAACATACTAAATCAAGAGTTGTAATACGTTTTTAGCTGTCGAAACTCTATCTTTATATTACTCAAAACAAAACATATTTTACTGTGTGCATAATGTAGTACTCTTTATCTTTATTATATACATACAGGTTTTTAAAGTTAAAAAATATGATCAGAAATCTTTTGAAATAATTATACTGTTAAACCAAGTAAAAAGTAATAACATAAGTGGGTTTTGACCTGATTGGTGTCCCATCCCCTGGTCAGGTAAATGTGAAACCTCAGCAGATTCTGCCTGTCGTTTTGTCTGATCTGCCTCTCCAAGTCCAACAGCAGTCCTTGAAACCATTCAAAAGCTGTTGTGTCAGGACACACCCAGTACAAATAGATACACTTTAGTGACAGATTCGGTCTAGGATGACAATACTGAAACCTTTATGATGTTTTTTTGAAAGGAGAGAAGAGAACCATGAGTTAAAGAATCTCAAACCAGTGGTTTCCAAAAACTTGACCACTGGAGGCACCTAATCTTTTTGAAGTAAAGTTTTTCCCATGGTGCCCATCCCTAATTCAAAACCCCACCTGTCACATTTTATCACATTGAATCTAAATGGAGAAAATAATCATAAGCATTTGCAATTTAAAGAAATAATTATGTGAACATTTGCAATGTCATGTGGTGCCCCTGTAAAGATGCAGGGGCTTCCCCAGGACATAACTACACACTTTTTAGGAATCACTGTATTAAACATTATTCATTCAAAATATTTATTCATAAAGATAATTGTATACATATTATTGAAATGTAAATATCTAATGTTTTGGTAGTAAATATGATAGATTATCACATACTATGCAGTGTGCTGTTTTCAAACATTACAACTTTTTAAATTAGAACTTTTAAACTTAGAACTTTTAAATTAGTACTCTAGATTAGGAACAAAAGCTGTTTGTACAAGTACTATAACTATGCCCTATAGTGGATACTCACCAGACAGACTTGAGAACAGATGCAAAAGGTGTGATCCCTATACCGCAACCAATGAGAACTGCTACATCATATGCTAACACATCCTGGAAAATAATGCTCAGGTTTATATCAATATTAGTATTAATTATAGTTTGCCTTGCATGTCTATATGGCTGATGAAGCAGAGTTCAACAGATTTATTGTAAAGCATTGAGGAGATTGTGTGTGCAGCGTTGTGCCCAGACATGTTTATGCCCTCAAAACACAGGGTAAAAAAAACTACTGGATTCAAAATTGAAACTTTTAGAATGTCAGTTCAACACTTAGCAGTTCTACATTTAGCATCAGTTTAAAAATCTAATTAAAAAAATGTAATATTTCCTTTCAAAAGAAACTCCAAATATGCACAATGCTCCACAAAAATATATCTGGATATTTACAATGAACATTTTCACAGCTTTACTTAGTGGTTCTTGAGCTAGGCTTAACACTTTGCTCCCTAGATATTGACAAGGTCACACAATGAAAACTAGTTGGAATAATGTTGAGATTATCCTCTCTTATTTTGAGAAAACAAAGCACTACGGTAATGCTATGCTTAAAAAATCACATTATGTTAAGATTAAGATAAATATTTAAAAAAAAAGGTAGGAATGCATGCAAGACAGTGTAAAATCAACCATAGTAAACACTGATGGATATGTGCATGTAATAAATATAGTCAAGCCTACCTCAGTAGCAGTTCCAAAAGGGCCATCTACTTTAAGTCTGAAAATATTGTTTCACGTTTGATAAAAATAAGAAAAGTTAAACTACCAATATGAATGATCAATAAGACAATAGAAATTAAAGACATTAAAAAAAAAATAGACTATCTTTCATTTCTTTATTAAGACCGTTGGCCTTAGAGCCTTCTTAATATCCTATCCGAATATGTGGAATCTACTTCCCATTCAACTCAGGCGAACATGGTCTATTGTTACTTCAAAAACAAACTTAAAAACTCATTCTTTCAATATTTACCTTAGATAACATGCTTTAGACCCCCACTGTCTTACTTATATGTTAGGTCGGTTATTGCTGCATTTATTTGCCTTGGCCCATGTTTGTAAAGTATTAAATCATCAATTGGTTTTATATTTCTTAGTCTAGAGATTATATCCGTGTTCTTATTTGTATGTTAAATGCGCTCTGAGCTTACGTTATATTTGTTCAATTTGTTGGCAGCGCTATACAAATATTATTATTATTATTATTTTAAATGCTAAGAAATTAAAGTGAAAAAATGTACCTGGGCATTTTGGAAGCATCTCTGAAATCTTCTTTATCAACGAAGCATAAGTCAGCCAGAGCATTAGTCCAGTCCCCAACTCGACGAATGTGAACAGAGAAATGCTCATCACTGGGAGCCTAAAATATCATCAATAAGTTATCACCAGGACATTATGGCTTCAAAAGTATGAGTTGGGAGTCAACATATAACCTTTTTTTAATGGCTTATACTTTAGTGTAACTTATTAAAAAGGATCTATTACATGTGTACATTAAAACACAATAAAATAAAGTGTTCTCTGTTATGAAAGATTCAGAATAAAGATTGTACAAGAAAAACTTCATGGGTTTATTTTCCCTTCATAAACATGATTTGGATTGTGTAAGGTAAAAAATAAAATTTCATAATTAATTTGAGACTTTTTAAATATTTTGTTCTCCTACTGCGGGAAACCAAGGTAAAAATGAAACTCACAGATGTTAAAGTAAATGGGTGCCACTCTAAACGTGATATACTGGGACACTGTATGAGGATGTATTGACCTGGCGCTGCCTTGAAACCTTTCTTCTGCATTTGAATTTCAAACACCCTGGACTGATGAGTTACAACCTGTGCAGAGAAGAAAATATTATGAAACAAATAACTAATAAGATCAAAAACAACAAGAATGAAAAAAGACATCCAGCAAAAGAAGCACAGACAGAGAACTAATATAAAAACAAGATGAAATACAAATAGTTTACAAATACGGCTAATCAGTGGCCTAACTAGAGGGAGATGGCAGCCGAGGTACCAAAGTTTGGATAAGTGCCAAAATGGCATTTTTCCACTTGAAAAAAAAATATTTTAAAATCAAAAGAAAGTTACATAAGTTTTTCTTATAAGTATGCAGATGTTCCTTCTAGATAGAAGATTATTACGTCCACTAGGCCCAAAACTCCTGCAGGGCGACAGGGATCCGTCGATGGCAGGGCTAGAACCCGCGACCTGTCAGTTGGTTTTTGGTTGACAGTCCTGTGAACTAACCGCTGGACCAGCAATGTATTAGTTATGGCCTAAAACTTCAATGAAAGAAAAGCCATGATTTCAACACACCACAATGTGTTAACTTTTACTACAATAGCTTACTAATAAATGAAAACTAACATTCAAGATAGGCACCAATTTCAACCCTTGCCCAGGTGAAATTTTTACTATTTACACCACTGGATCTTTTAATCTTTTAATGAGTAAATCCTGAGCAACTTAGAAATTGGTCTTAAGTATGGAGTATTTCTCTAATGCCACTTAACTCTAATTGATTACAAATGTCAAAGCCAGGGAAACTTTAAGGTAATTAACATTCCGCCTTGAAGGCATTTTTTATAGAGCCAGGGTAGGTTCCTGTCAAAATAATATAAGGGTTCAAAGAAGCAAGAGGCGAGGGTTAAAATATATAGGAAAGGCCTTGATTAGCCATCCTGAGGGGCGGAGATATAAATCCTGAAGATTGCCAGTATTGTCCCCTGAGACTCGCTGGTTGCTGGCACCAGTGGGGAAAACTATTTAGTGTCTAGGTTTAGTGACTTAATAGCAACAGCATAGTGCATTTAACCAAAGCAATGTTTAACAACAGTAGTCTACCTTTGTTATGACCACAAGTCTAAGGCCACTAATAAACCCAGCCAAATGATCCAAGAGAAATATCACAAAAGGTATCAACAGCCAGATCCAGCCCTGAAAAAGAAAATGTGTATTATGAATGCATGATTAAATAATCTTCTTTCTAGGTGGAATGACTTTAAAATTAAAAGCACGTCAAAGAAGCCCTTTAACCTGTACAAGCAAGATACAGAAATTATTTATTTCCTATCTATTAGTGCCCACCATCAATCTACACATACAATCTTAAACTATAAGGGCCTGTTACACAATTTACTTTAAATAAATAGCAAACAAAATTTTCAGTGTTTTTAGATTAAAAAGTAAATTTCAATCTATTTTATTAATCAGAAACGAAGGGCCAACGTGAATAAGTAAGCAGTTTAAAAGGGTTAACAAAAGATTATGAAATTCGCTTTTAAAACCCTGCTTGCATTCTTACACCTATGACCTACACTTTCAAAAGTCACTTGTGTAAAACAACTAAAAGAAATCTATACTTCAATCATCCTAAAAGCACAAACTACCTAATTATTTACAAGACATATTCACAATTTTATTTTTTTCAGAGCTACATGGGAAAACACTGACAGGTTCTCACTTACTACAGGATAGGCCCCTTCAAACTCTGGTACAGGACATTCAGCCCCACCCCAAGACTGATATTTACTAGCACAGTTTGATATAGGATGCTTATCTAAGTTGGTCTGGTGACGAATGATTCTTCTGGGTAAGAGAAACAAAAACACGGATAAGCGTAAGATGCAATAATCTTCCGTGAAGAAGAAGCTTCTGTAACATATAAGATAGACAATATTGTTGATATATATATATATATGTATTTGTACTTCTAAAACCAAATATCACAATATTGTGTTTTTTTTTATAAAGTTTGTTGACCAACTTACTCAGCTCCATGTATAAAAAATCCCAAACAAAAGATGATGTAAACATGATGGGTGAACCAAAACAGCTCAAAATAACTACGTCTGGAATAACAAACAGAGAAAACAATCAATGGAACTCAAGAAACAATAAGTGTTATACTCATATCAATACTGCAGGAGATAATTAAGTACTTAAAAAAATTATGAAGATGTATGTTTTAATTTTTTGTGGAAATAAGTTATTTTTATTCAACTCTATACATTGATTTATTTCTTCTGGTTACACAAGGTATTTATGATCGCATAGATCTAACACTATACAACTGTGTGTGAGTAAGTGTCTGTCTTCATTTGAAGTATAGGTCTAGTGAAGTGTGTATGTGTACATGTACATACCAAGTATTGTGGGCTGGATGTGAGGGTGCGTAAGAATATGATTGAATATATGAGGTTGTTTCATAGATATGAATAAAGTGAGAGAGATTATAACAGTGGATTCACAAACTTAAGAGTCATTAACTAAATTGAATAGAGTTGATAGTTAAGAGCAAGGCCTACGAAGCTGATATGAAGGAAGTATATAAAATACTAACATCACACTAACCTAATAATTTCAGTGGAAGACGAAAACATTATTATAAGGCACAACGTAATGACTACACCCGTGACACCAGCCACGGTTTTAAAAAGTTCTTTAGTAGGATCCTGTGACAAACAAAGCATCATGTGTATAAATACTTATAAAAAAATGTATTGGCTCTACATCTCTTAGCTATGTATAAATATTAATTTGTTTGTATCAGCTTATTGTCCATGCCTCAATTCAGCACAACTTAAAATTAATACAAAGCTGTGAATGATAAGATCGATCAGCTCAACAATTTCTTCATTTAATCATCATCCGGATCAATTGACCACTCTTAAAGATAATTTTATAGATGTCGTTCTTAAACATCACTGGCCCATGGTAAGGTTTAAGCCAACAAGAATTTATGGCATCTGATTTTTGAAAACTGAAAACTGTATCCAAAGCTAACTAGTAACAATTGTCCAGTTTCAAAGATAACAGTGGCTACAAAAATCCCTAGTTGATAAATATTTATAGAGTGGTGCATATTTTATGATACATGACAAATGAAGTTTTCTTTGGCATTACCACTAACTGTAATCATACATTTGTAAAGGAGGAGTGTTTGCATTGTGATGGTCCCTTTTGAAAAAAAAAAAAATACTGCGTTCCTTCTTTAATGTCACTTTGTCTATCCAGCTCTAATGGGTACCGATTAAAAAGTGTCTAAAAAAACACTGGACGAGTCTTTTGGCTCTTATGTCCACAGCAAAACAATATTAATGGATGGATGAATTGAGAGCACACCTGGATCAGCCACCCCATGAAACGCCACTAAGGCAGATAAGGCGTATCGCGTACAGGATACAGTCTCCGCAGTACATGCACTACTCTTCTCTCCCCACATACGGAATTCCTCTTGGATCCTTAACCTTGTGGCTCGCCCGTATACCTAAACTTTGCCCCATGAAGCACAAAATCCAGATATTAGATTTGGACATCCAGGCACCAGGGCGGGTTTGAAACAGGCTGCTGTTCACATTGCTTCCTCCACAACACAATGATAACTTTAGACTCACCATAATGGGTACGGAAGTGCTAATAGGTACCAGACGTAAGATGGGTAAAGTAAAGGCAGCTGGGTTTTGTACTGACCAAAATGGTCTGAAGTCTGAATGGGGTCATTTCTGTTCCTTTCACATTCCTTATTGTTCTTATTAAATTACAATCTTTTTTATGGATGTTGATATTGTACCCAGATCAAATTTATATCTCATTTATCCAAAATATAAAACTGTATGTTCTCAAAATATTATTGTTGAGCCTGAACATACTGAACAATTTACTTGTATAGAAGTTAAGTAAAATAAAACAAAATTGTTTATGATAAAAGGGATACGATAGTTTAGTAAAAAATTAAAGTACCGGCTCAGATGAACGGATTGGATTTATCCATGATCCATTTTGTGTGTATGGCAAACGACTCAGGTAATTTCTAATATCATCACCTTTTATTGTTTGAGCCTCGGCTAATCTCTCAAAGTTGAAATAATGAGCACCTATATGAATAGCTGAAACAAAGGTAAAACTAGATTGTTAGTTGACTACATATTTTTTTACTAATTTAAATGATAAAAGAACATTTTCTTCTGTATGATTTTGTGGTTTATGTAGATTTTATAACATATGAAGATATAATATATATATATATACATACTTTTGTTTCTTTCACCTCATCCTGCCTTTCATTTTCATGTGTTCATTTGGTTAAGACTTTTCTCATTTCCACTATTTTATAACTATACACATGTATCTATATATATATAATTTCACCCAAATCAACTGACTATCTGAGTTCATTATCTTCATTGCCATTTTTTAAACTTTACACTGTTAATACTTAATGAAGATGACTGAGGAAATAAAATTACCAGTAAAAGAGAAACTTTGCTGATATTAAATTGTAATCCCAATGATTCTAAGAGCTCAGAATCAAGAATGCCTGGAATGGAAGTAACTTGCCTAATGTTTATCTTAAGTAGACTTTAAAAGGCAAAAGATAGTTACCCGAGTGCAAACAGATCATGTATGCAATATACTTGTGGAAAGTTACATTTTTATCCAGCTGTCTTCGCAGTGGCCGGGGACAACACTGTAAAATAGGGTGGGATGAAATAGTATCACTAAGTATCCCACAAAGCATTAGCAGTTTGTTAATAAACAAACATATATCATACAGAGAATGACTTCTTAATATGGGAAACTGTAGTAAATAAGGCTTATAAAGCATTTGTTTGTATAATCAGTGTTGAATGTTTGTGAACCAATGAATGTAAATATTCCAGCTGCCAGCAATCCCTAATACCTTGCAAGTGATATGGACTGTGATGTTAGTAAAGAGAAAGGAAAAAAGGACCAAATATTGTCACATCAAATGAATAGCAAGAGGAAGTATGTCCAAGAATTTAAAGAAATATCAGTATCTAAATAAGGACAGTAAGGTATTCACTATTTTGAGAAGTCTAGTGGGTATAATGTACCTAAGTACCTACTTATATGCTGCAATCTTGACCAATTATCTTTAATATTGAAACAAATTATGTTATCTATCTCATTTTCAGCTTTCTGACTGACCCGTTTCTTTGCCCTCTTCAATTTAAGTTTTTCTTGTCTCTCTTTTATTTTAAAATAATGTGTGTATTATAAATTAAATATATATAAACTATCTGAAAGAACTTTATTTCAGCAAGGGGGAAACTATCAGGCATTTTCAGCCCCACCAAAGCTTCACAATAAATGGTACCTCAAAAAGGAAATGGGTTAATGTATATTCAAACATGCATAATTAATTATTTTTATTTTAGGTTATAGAGACTCACCTTGCAGGTGCCTCTGATAAAGCTCAGCAACTTGCGACAAACAGGCAAAAGGATTAGCATCATATTAAAATTTAAGCATGCTGCACTTCCTCGTGCCCAGCATAAAGAATTCTGGAAAAAAAAAATGTGAAACTTATCTCTAAGTAAAATATGTAAAGTACCTGTCTGACCAAATTGAGGCCCCGTATCTCTCTTAGTACTGATATAAATATTTTAAAGTAAATTCAAATAAAATAATCAAACTAGAGTATTTTCCTTCCAGTAAACTAACTGTAAAAGTTGCCTGAAAAACCATATTGTTACTCACCCCTACCAGAGAACGCAGATAGTAGTATTCCTCTCCATCGCTATAATTGACAAAGGTCACTGCAAAAATGATTGCATTTATTATCAGCCACACACCCTGCAAACAAACACATGAAAATAATATTTTTAAATTGATAAACAGCACAATTAATGATGATATGGAGTAGGCCTACAGCTTTATAAAAAAGATAGCTTTGCCAGGAGATTTTTTTACTCGATACATCTATATTATATTTGAAAAGTCTAATTTTATTTTAATAAAAGCAATGTACAAAATTTTTCATGTCGCCAAACTAATAAGTAAAAATGCCAATTGTAATAGTTACAAAAGTTGACAAATACAACTCAAAATAGAGTAAACAGTTGTTGTTTTTTATTGCTGTTCATTTTTCTTAGTTAGAGAATTTCTTGGATAATGTTGAATGTAGAGTGCTTCACAACAATGAACTCTCAGACTCCTTTTATGTAAAGACGGGAGTGAAACAGGGATGCTCCCTATCACCAACCCTTTTTTGCAATAGTCTGGCTCCTTCAATAGACCACACAGGGCAAGCGACAAGGCATTCAATGGACTCTTTCATCAAAACCAGGATTGTGGAGTCAGAGTTGGAGTCAAGGGACATTTCGGGTACCTGGAGTCGGAGTCGGCACACAATGCACCGACTCCTGCTAAATTTAGATTGGAATTTTTAAAAAAGCAAGTTTAAATGTCCCAATTCACAAAAAGTTATAATTAATGACTTCTCTACTGTAAGAATAAAGACCAATGCATGCAATGCCTCAAGTAACCACAAAACGAACAGGTTAAGTGACCGTGAAGAAACATGCTTTTCACGTACCTCACTATATGGCAATACATTTGCATATTAAATACAGAGGAGTCGGGAGTCGAAAGTACAAAAAACTGAGGAGTCGGAGTTGGAGTCGGAGCATTTATCTACCGACTCCACAGCCCTGCTCAAAACTAGAAGACATTGACCACGCAGTTGACTTAGCCCTTCTATCGAGCAGACATCAAGATATTCAAACAAAGACAAGCAGTCTGAATGAGATAGCAAGCACCATAGGACTCAGGGTAAACAGACAGAAGACAAAGATCATGAGAAGCAACAAGACTATCAACACCCCTGTCAATATACGCCAGAAAGAAATAGAGGATGTCAAGTAATTTACCTACATAGGTAGTAAAATGACAACAAATGGTGACTGTGATCTGGAAATCAATAGCAGATTCAGTGAGTCAAAACAGGCCTTTGCACTGCTCAGACCCATTAGGAGGACGTCGAGCCTCTGCCTCCACACAAAAATTAGGATATTTAAGAGCAATGTCCTCAGTGTCCTCCTGTATGGTCGGAGTGTTGAGAAACCACAAATACCACAAAGCCTTCGCCGCATCCTCAAGATCTTCTGGCCAAATACGATATCAAATGAGGACCTAAGTGAGAAAACAGTAGTAGTCCCATTAGCAAAGAGCATCTCAGCAAGGAGATGGATGGAACAGGTCTGCAGAATGTCAGCTGACTCCCTGTCCAGGACAGCTTTGAGATGGACCCCCAGGGAAAAAGGTCGAAAGACAGACCAAAGGAAACACGGGGTAGGACGGTGGAAAGGGACCTGAAGGCAAGTTGCCTGAACCTAAAAACAGCACCGCGAGCTGCAACAGAGCAAAATAAATGGAGATCTTTGGCTTTAGCCTCAAGCGCCAGCCGGCACGGAGAGGACTGAGAGAGAGAGAGAGATTAGTAGTTAATCCTAATTTAATTATTGAATTATTTTTTATTAAATTACCATTTAATTTATTTAATATTTTTAGTTATTCTTTAACTTTAAGTCTTTAGTGATTTTACACTGACTTTAGCTGCAGCTTAAAATAAAATTTAGTCAATTCTGTCTAGAGTCTAGGCCTACTTAATCATACTTAATGATATAGTCTAAATTTTTTTTAGTTTAAGAAGTGAATTCACTTATTGTATAGGCAACTGAATTGCAGTGTAGGTTAATATAGTATAGTCAAAAATAAAGTCACTGTAGAATTTTGTTTTTAAAAGTAGGTAGATTACTTAGAATTAGGTACGCTAATTAGGCTAATTTTCTTTTTTACTAGATCTAGACTAGTCTAGATCTAGTAATTTTAAGTTTATAGCCTAACTAAATGTTAAACTTGAACTAAGCTAAGACTTCTACTTCTAGTCTAGACTTAACTTAGTCATACTAGTCATAGTCTGTCTTATGTAACTTATACTTCTAGACTACTTAGACTTAGTGTAACTTAGTTTAGTGACACTGACTTAGAAGACTTAGACTACATATCCGTCACATATTACATAGGTCATAGCATAGTAGTATTTACTATCAGTAGGCCTATACTATTAGTATTAGTAATTACTCAGATTTTTTATTAGTAAGTTAGTTTAGTGAGTTTAGACTTAGACTTAGAGTCACTTAGACTTAGACTAGTTAGTAATTATTACAATTATTTTAAGTTAGTAAAAGCACTTACTATGACTATCCATCTAGGTGCTTCGTTGGTAATCCAGTCAACCATCTTATCTTACCCAAATATTGTAATCACCTACTATAACATAGGACATAGTGAATGATAGTGAATTATGACTGTTTAACACTATTAACACTGACATTGTTTTTGTTGTCATTTGAGCTTCTCCTTTGAATTCCAAGTTTTTATATTAGCAATGTTTTTCTGGTCGTTCTTGTACTTAGTATCCGATTTCATCCACAAAATTGTGGTCCACTAAGGTGCTATTGGTTTTGTCCACAATAATTAAGCCTTGGCGCTTTATTTCCGTTGATAAAAAAAAACTGTATCTGGCAGTTCCCATAAATCATTACTTAAAGGCTGAACATTTAATCAGGCTTTTACTTTTATTCACCTATTCTGGATTTTGCGGAGCACAAAATTATTTCCACCTAATAAAAAAAAACACAATACGCTAAGGCTAAGAATGGATCTACCAATTGAAAGTCCATTAGTCCATAAGATGGACATTATTTTATTGTGATTTTGAGAGCTGACAGCCGCCATTAGGGATATATTTAAAAAAAGAAAGAGGGGTGTCCGAACAATATTTTTTTTAAGGGCCCCCTAAATCTAAAGAGGCCAAGCACCCCGGATCCCCAAATCCCTAGCTACGCCACTGATTAGGCTAAATAACTAAATTCATAGAAATACATGACAATTAAGTGGGCCTAATTACCCACTGGGCCTTAATACCCACAGGTACCTTATCTCATGAAATATTCAACTATTAACCCATATCTTGCTGAGGTCTAATTGTTTCTTGACTTTTACTTATGTTATAATGGTAATGGTAATTTATATAGCGCTTCTATCCATGCTATATTAGCATGCTCAGTGCGCTCTAGAAGACTATTAATCTGTGAGAGGTTTCACTGCTGCCGGTTAAGCGCATGTGATAACAACTCAATATTAACGTCATCTAGTCCCAAAACTCCTGCAGGGCGACAGGGATCTGCCGGTGGCGGGGCTCGAACCAGCGACGTGTCAAGTGGTTTTTTGGTTGACAGTCTGGTGAGCTAACCGCTAGGCCAGCCGGCTTTATAGAAAGTCTTAATGTATAAGATAAGATAAGTCATATTGTAATACACAAACGAAAGTTTGTTTTTAAATTTTTTATTTTTTTAACGAAATATTTAGATTTTAAATTATGTCCTTTAAAAAGGGCGCCAGCAGAAAATGGCACCGTGACATTGTATGTTTGCAGGAGACACGTGCTTTCTTATCTCAAAGATAAATACATATTTTTTTAACATTATAAGTTAGAATGTTTAATTTACAGGTTTTTAAAACAATAAGATACGAAAATAGCGTGGTAAAACATTGGAATTCGAGTGGCACGCGGGCACAGAATGGGTTAACTGAACAAACCAGGAAAACCAATCATCATTATCAATCCAATGACCGTGGAGGTCGTTTGGGGGAGCGAATGGACACCTCAACAGTCAACTTTTTCCACTTTTGCCTATCTTGAGCGGTTGTCAATAATTGAGTCAACTGCAGCCCTGTCCAATCCTTGACATTGTCGAACCAGCATCTCCGCTGACGGCCTCTCCTACGCCCACCTTCCACTGTGCCCTAGAGAATTGTTTTTGTCAAACTATTGTGCCGCAACACATGATCGAACCATAATATGTCAGTTTGCGCCGTTTGTTTGACGCCATAATGTTATCTTGACGGCCTGCAATTGAGGATATTCTGTCCCACACATACGCATTAGTCCTGTGTTCTACGTTGGAGATTCGAAGTATTTTTCTCATGCATTTATTTTCGAAAGCCTGCAACTTGTTTACAGTTGCTGATAGAAGCGTCCCATCCATACAGAAATATAGTTCTGGCAAGGGCTCTGTAAAGTCTGAGCTTTCTTGGGAGACCAATGCTTTTACTGGTCCTGATTCTGTTGAGGCAGCCATTGCCGCCATCGCAGTCCCAATCCTTGCTCGAATTTCTTGGCGCACAGCGTCCGTCTGCGGATATGATTGCTTTGAGATATTTGAAGTTGTTTACTTCTTCCAATTGTTTTTGGTTCAATATGATGTTTGCACTTCTGGCATCTGCGGTGTTGATCATTATTTTACTATTTTCTGAACTGATTTCCATTCCGTATGCCTTTGCTCTATCTGCAAGCTTGTCTGTGAGCTCTTGTAGCTCTTTGTTGCTCCCGGCCAACAGGTCGATATCATCAGCAAATCTTAGATTGCACAGGAAAACCAATAACATCATTTAAAACATTAATTAAAATACAAGACTAGAGAACTCTGACCACGGATAAGCGTAGAACGCAATAATCTTCTTTACAGAATGAGCGTGTGTCATATATTATATTTTAAGATTATATAAATCATATTAAATTTTTTAAGTATGCTTTATATAACAATAAGCTTATATTTGTTTGTCTGTACATCTGGCGGTTTTACGTCTTTTCTCTTCATTCTTTTCTCCAGAGATTCGTTCGCTCTCTTTGTCTCAGACGCAGATACACCAGCATGAACGGCCTGTCCCCATGCTGTGCGGTCCATTGCAGACTGCTGCCAGGTTTGCAGGTCGATGTTTGTAGACCTGAAGTCACGTTTCAGGACGTCCCTGTACTTTAGTATTGGTCGCCCTGGGACCCTTGTGAAATACTCCAGCTCTCCATACAAAATGTCTTTAAGGATGCGGCCGTCTTGCATCCGGCTGACATGACCCACCCAGCGCAATCTGCGTTGGGTAACTAGGGAGTAAATGCTAGGAATATTTGCTCAGTCCAGGATCTCATGGTGGGCTATGTGGTCCTTCCAAGTGACGCCCAGTATTCGGCGCAGACATTTCATGTGGACAATGTTTAACTGGTTTTCCTGACGTATGTAGGTTGGCCAGCTCTCACTGCCGTAAAGTAGTGTACTGAGAATGCATGCCCTGTAGACAATCATTTTGGTGGTCCTGGTAAGTTTCAAGTTTTCCCAAACACGCTTTGATACCATAGCCATGGCAGCAGAAGCCTTGCCCATTCTCTTGCTTATCTCGTTGTCGATTGACAGATTATCTGAAATGCTCGAACCTAAGCAGGTGAATTCGTTTGTGACTTGAAGAGAAATGCAGCCAATGTTAATGTTGGGGATTGATGTAACATCCTGACCCATGATTTCAGTTTTATTCAGACTGATTGTTAGGCCAAACTCTTTTGTATGTGCAGTGAGGGCATCATCGCCAGCAAACATCATCTCACGAATAAGGACCTTCTTGACCTTTGTTTTAGCTTTGAGGCGCGCCAGGATGAACAGTCTGCCGTCCGATCGGGTGTGTATGAAAACTCCATCGTTTGACGATCTAAACAACGCTTTTTATGGGGAAAGGCTTCGAAACTGAGTTGTCAAACTGAACAGTACCATGCATATCGTTGTGGAAAGATGTTATCATTTTCAACAATTTTTTGGGGCAACCAATTTTCCCCAGCAGAGCAAACAGACCGCTTCTACTGACCAGGTCGAATGCCTTGGTCAAGTCAACAAAGGCTATATATAGTGGTTGCCTTTGTTCAGGACATTTTTCCTGAGCCCTTAGTGAGAATATCATGTCAGTAGTGGATCTTCCTTTCCTAAAACCACATAGAGACTCGGGGTACACCCGTTCGGCAAGTATCTGTAACCTCTTGAGGATTATAAGGGCATAGGCTTTGCTCATTATACTCCAAAGTGAAATTCCTCTGTAGCTGTTACAGTCGGAGCGATCTCCCTTGTTTTTGTAGATAGTCACAATGTTTGCATCTTTTAGGTCCTATGGGACGGTTCCTTCCTCCCAACAGCGACAAAGCAGCGTGTGAAGAGGTTCCAGTATTGCAGATTTGCCTGCCTGAATAACTTCTGCAGGGATGCCGTCGTTTCCAGGCGCCTTTCCGCGGGCAAGCATGTCAATGGCCGAGCTAAGTTCGTTCTGGGTACATCCAAATCTTCCATTTCTGTCAGAGTTGGTATGCTGACCTGCGCAGTTGGAGATACTGTGTTTTATGGCTGGTACAGGTTCTCGTAGTATTCCGCCCATCGTTCCATCTGTGCGGCACGGTCTTTGAGGATTGTTTCGTCTTTTGATTTGAATGGTGCAACCCTGTCAATGGTGGGACCGAAGGCTTTTTTAATACTCTCATACATTCCTCTTATGTTGCCGCTGTCTGCGCAGGCCTGTATGTCCTGACAGAGGTTCTTCCAAAAGTTGTTTGAGCATTTCTAGCAGTTTTCTGGCTGTTGTTTCTGCATGTTATTAGCCTTGATAGGTTTTTCTGTATGGGGTCATTTTTGTATGTTAACAGGGCATCTCTTTTGACCTCAATGGTGGCAGTCAATTCGAGCAAGTTGGCTTCAAACCAATCAATGTTATTCTTCTTCTTCATAGCTGAGTTGTAGATAGCATCGCGAATAAACTTCCAGCTGGTAGTGTAGTTCTTGAATGACCCTTCCAGAGACTGTGTGTACTCAGAGCAGAGGTTTGGGTTCGCCACCCTGGTGACATCTAAACTGGTTTTGCCTTTTTTCTGTGTGGCGTATACTTTTTGGGGCTTGAGACTCATCTTGCAACACACTAGAGCAGGGGTCGGGAACCCATGGCTCGCAAGCCAGATGTGGCTCTTCTGATGGCTACATCTGGCTCTAAGACAAATGTTCTATTATTAACAAAATACATTTTTACACTTGTTGATCTACATATTAATTGCATATCGATATTTCATTCTACAAATGAGCTAAAGTCTACTGCAGCTCAGCATCAGAAGAATTCAGAGACATAATTATTGTACTTTTAGTGTTGAAATTACAAAAAATGCACACATTTATTTGAATTTTTAGTTTTAAACATAATGTATGGCTCTCACAGAATTCCTTTTCAAAATATGTGGTTTCCATGGCTCTCTCAGACAAAAAGGTTCCCGACCCCTGCACTAGAGCGTGATCTGTGTCGCAGTCGGCGCTGTGGTAGCTTCGTGTTAAAAGTACGCACTTGAGATCGCTTTTTCTTATTATAATTAAGTCCAGTTGATGTCAATGCCCTGATCTAGGGTGTCTCCAAGTAACTCTGTGTTGCGATTTTATTTTGAAAAGCGTATTTGTGATGCAAAGCTTGTAGTAAGTAGACAATTCCAGCAGACGCTGACCGTTTTCATTTAACTTGCCAACACCAAAGTGACCGATAGAATCTGGCCAGATGCCCCATTCAGATCCCACTTTGGCGTCACCCAGCAGGATTAGGTGTTCCGAAGTTGGAATCTTGTATCACTGAGGTCTTCATAGAATCTATCCTTCGTCTCTTGGGGCGAACACAGTGTAGGAGCATATACACTGATGAGGTGTACTTTACCAGAAGCTGTTGACATTATGATGGAGAGAATACGCGCTGTTCCACTAACAGGGGGGACTATCATGGGTAGGAGGCTGAAATGATTGACAATGGAATCTGGCTTATGGATTAAAGACTTTACATTGTGTTGCTTTGTGGTTTTAAACACAAATATATCTGTAGACAAATGTCATGCATCTGATTATTCAATCTCTTCATGTAATCACCTTGTTGGTGACAAGGCAAAGAGATTCATCCTCTGAAGAGTTGGAATCTTGATTTTTGTAGAAAATAGTATTGTATTGTTATTTAAACTTATCAGGGAACCAGACATTAATACGAAAGCTTATCATCTTTTTATAACCGGATTGGCATTATCAGATTGGATTATGGGACTTTATCTGCTTATTATCGCCAGTACAGATGTTTACTTTAAAGCTGTGTATGTCCTGAAACAACTAGAATGGAGAACTAGTGTTTTATGTCGTTTTGCTGGGTTTCTTTCTACACTTTCAAGTGAAACTTCCACATTTTTTTATCTGTTTGATTACTTTGGATCGATTCTTTACTATCAAATACCCATTTGGGGATCACAGATTCAATTATACAAGTAAACTGTTATCATTTTGGATTTTGGGTTTTGTAGTGGCATTACTTCCTATTGTATTCCAGAATGGGAAAATTATTCCTCTATTGGATAATGTCTGTCTATGCCTTTTAGTTCGGAAAACTCTACTGGTTGGGAATTCTCTTTTGTGATATTTGTTGTTTAAAATTTTCTACTGTTCGTGTTTATAGCTCTTGGTCAGTTGACAATTTTTCTAAACTATAACAAAATAAATCGATCCAATTCAAGTATCAGACATAGGCCTAATCAAAGTAAAAGGTGGCAAGATTTGAATGTAGCCAATTTTTTATGCTAGTTTCCTGTTGGAATACTCGGATTTCTTTCAGTTCTAGATCACACGTTTGACCTTGAAATTAACGCATGGGTTGCAGTTTTTGTATTACCGATAAACTCTGCGTTAAACCCAATTATTTACACATTACCAGCTATATACAACAAATGTACAACTTCAAGGGTTTTGACCTCGTCAGACTCAAGGATTAATGATTAACTTTGACCAATATTAAAATAGATTGTCGTAATGTGATAACTGAAATATAACCTAAATGTTATCATATAGGCCTATTGAATATGTTTGTTCTATTGTATGTAGATAGTTATATATTTGTTAGTTTAACCTTAATATTCATGATTTAACATTTTATGTCCAAGTTCAGATATAGGCTTTCACACACTGTTCTACTGTATTAGCATTAACAAAACCTTTCTCCTTTTAAATAAAACAAGTCTTGGAGCAAAGGAATTTTATGGGCCTCTTAGCCGTGTATATACTGTTTACTAGTTGGTAAATATTAACATTTTTTTTCTGACAAAATTAACGTTGTGTTGTAAAGAATGGACGGGTTTTGTCCTTTATTTTTATTCAATATGTTTAATATTCTCTGCATTTTTTGACAAAGCCACTGATCTCTTATATGTCATTACTGCCCCATCACCTTCTTTTGCAGCAATCATGGACACTGACTGGTTTTCAGACATCATAACAAATATATAATTGTCTGGTTATAATTTACATTTTTGTTATATTTTCCATGAAAAAGGTGTATATTTTTTGCATTGTCTGTTAGTACCCCTTCCAAGGCAACTGAAGCAGTGTTTGCATATATCTGAGGTTTCGGCGTGTAGAAAGATGTGTGGCTAGCACAATGCTACCATTTACCATGGCCCACAATGCATTGTGTCAATAGGGCAAATATAATTAAGTATAAAGAACAACATTATTGTTTTTTTTAGTTATTATTTAGGATGTGGTTTTGTTGCTACAGCAATTATTTCA
Organism: Anisus vortex; assembly: GCA_949126835.1. Classification (NCBI taxonomy): domain Eukaryota; kingdom Metazoa; phylum Mollusca; class Gastropoda; family Planorbidae; genus Anisus; species Anisus vortex. The sequence goes on from OX421497.1 coordinate 43,905,353, forward strand.
CGTTCTTATTTACATATTACATTAGTAACAGCATTATAGTTTTTTTAGTTATTATTTAGGATGTGATTTGATGCTACAGCAATTATTTCACGTTCTTATTTACATATTACATTAGTAACAGCATTACTTGTTTATAGGGCACGGTGTGTGATTGGCTGCGTGTTCGACTGGCATGCTGAAGGTCCTGAGTTCGAATCCTGGTAAAGGCTCGGAATTTTTCCAGGGTCTGGAGAGTGTCCCTGAGTCTACACAACTCTGATGGGTACCTGACCTTAGTTGGGGTATAATATATTATTTTTAATTGTTCACCTCTTTTTTGGAAAGACATTTTTCTCAGCTATGTTCTTTTTTAGTTAATGAAAGGTTTTAATATATTTTCTTTAATGTTCTAGAGTTCGACCAATTGACCTTTCATGGTTGTACTGCAGTTTGACTACCCTCTAATTTTGGATAAATCATGGCCAATGCTTTTCATGGGGACCAGAGGACATTTCCAGGACAACAGATATTCATGAAAATATTGTTTCCCCTAATCAACCAGTACTACAGGGTTCTTACTCTAAAGACATTTTGAAAATTAGCTAACTTTTCTCAAACTTTAAAAAAAAATATTCAAAAACCAATTTTTAATTGGGCATGTGTGAAATGTCTAAATGTTACATGGGTAGTCCCCCAAAAAAAGAAAGAATTGAGGACTTATTTAATAAGAAAAAAACATGATGGGAGTTTTACATGATTATTCAGTTTTTTTAAACAAAAAACAAAACAAGTATATTTCACACAGTTTTGTTGTTTGTGTGAAATTCACAAACCTTCCCAAAGGGGAGGCCGGCTGCTGGTCCTGCGGCTAGTTCACCAGACTTACAACAAGACGACCCAGGTTCTGGCCATGCCTCCAACCAATCCCAGGTTCTGGCCATGCCTCCAACCAATCCCAGGTTCTGGCCATGCCTCCAACCAATCCCAGGTTCTGGCCATGCCTCCAACCAATCCCAGGTTCTGGCCATGCCTCCAACCAATCCCAGGTTCTGGCCATGCCTCCAACCAATCCCTGCTACCATGTGGGAGTTTTGGGCCTGGTGGAAGTAAAAACCTTCTATTGCGCACTGAGAATGTTAAATTTAAAAGCATGGATAGAAGCGCTATATAAATAGGTTTTTCCAAACCTGATTAAATCAAGTCAGTTTTTCCCAAACATTCCTAAACTGTATGAACCCCGGTACTAGGATCTGTCCTGAGGGTTATAATCAGGGCTGTGGAGTCGGAGTAGAGGAGTCGGAGGAAATTTGGGGTACCTGGAGTCAAGAGTCGGCAAACAATGCACCCACTCCGACTAAATTTAGATTAGAATTAAAAAAAAAAGCAAGTTTAAATGTCACAATTCATAAAAAGTTATAATTAATGACTTCTCTTACTGTAAGTGTAAGAATAAAGACCAATGCATGTGTAACCTCAATACGAACACGTTAAGTGACTATGAAGAAGCATGCTTTTCTTGTGCTTCACTATATGGCACGCAACGCACAATCAGGAACGGCAATACTTATACTTTTCATTGTGTTGTACAGTGAAGTCAGAGAGTTAGAAATACAAAAAAACTGAGTAGTTGGAGTAGGAACATTTATCTACCGACTCCACAGCCCCTGTTATAATATTAGTGAAAGGGTCCTATTATGAACTAGTTCTGGATGGCCATCAAACCAGGGAAATCATTATTTCACAGTCGATTTTTGGCATTATACAAGAAAGAAGATATAAAAAAAATGTATATTAATCATGATTTTAATAATGATATTTAATAACAATTAGCTTTCTAATAAATAATTTTTTACATGACAGTATGAATATAAAAAGAACAATGAATCTTTGTGTCCACAAACTTGAGTAAAGAATGTTTCTTCAGCATGTGCTAAAACTAGAAATATACACACATTTTGTCAACATCTTTTTCAATACACTGAACACATTTTCTTTGTCTAACAGTCAATATTAAACAGACAGACTAGTATAAAAAATATACATGTAGCTAAACATCAAGATGTTCAATGCTTGCAATATGAATGTGAGATTAAGCTATTCAACATTGGGTGAACACACATATAAAATATAAGAAAAAAAGTTTTCAGTAGATCTGACAAACCAAGATCAGCAAATGCTTTGTATAATTATAATCTGTACACAGAGAATGAATTACCAACTGACATTTTCACCTTGTTCTATTGCACAGTTATTAGCAAAATAAAGTGCAAGAAGATACAAAAAAAAATTCATTTTCATGAATGCCTTTTTATGGCTTGTAATTGATGAAACAGCTTTGTAATTGCTTTTTAAAAAAAATACATTTACCATTCAAAAGGTGAATAACTTCAGGAGCAAAAAAATGGTGTCAAATCAATGAGATATATATATATATATTTATCCTTTAGAGCCATGAAATCAAAGCATGCACATAATGAAATATATTTAGTTTCAAATGAAATGGTGATACAGCGCTACAGCTGTTTGTTTATTCATTAGTCTGAAAAATATAGAATTTGATTTGTATTATAATGCAAGCATGTTGACAATCCAGAGAGAACAAAATATGGTATATTTTGCATAAGAATAAGAAACAATTCTTCAAGCTTTCCACATTTATAAGTTTAATTTTTTTAACAATTGTAAAACAGTGAAGGACTAGCAGCAAAACAATTAAGCATAAATTCGTGGCCAGTCTTTGGGGTCAAATTTTACTTTTCAAATATAAACACAAATACAGCAGCCAACAGTGTAAAGATAACCACCCGACGAGACTTAGAACTTATTTTGAAAAGAAGAGCTGGGATTACTCACCCCTTACAGTACTGGATATAAACACTGGGGTAGAGCCTAGCCCAATCAGCTAGCTTGGATTACTCACCCCTTACAGTACTGGATATAAACACTGGGGTAGAGCCTAGCCCAATCAGCTAGCTGGGATTACTCACCCCTTACACTTACAGTACTGGATATAAACACTGGGGTAGAGCCTAGCCCAATCAGCTAGCTTGGATTACTCACCCCTTACAGTACTGGATATAAACACTGGGGTAGAGCCTAGCCCAATCAGCTAGCTTGGATTACTCACCCCTTACAGTACTGGATATAAACACTGGGGTAGAGCCTAGCCCAATCAGCTAGCTGGGATTACTCACCCCTTACAGTACTGGATATAAACACTGGGGTAGAGCCTAGCCCAATCAGCTAGCTGGTATTACTCACCCCTTACAGCACTGGATATAAACACTGGGGTAGAGCCTAGCCCAATCAGCGCAATGGAAAGTGGATGCCTAAACTCATTAGATGTTAGACTGGCAATTTAAGTCAGGTACAAACAAGTTTAGTAGAATAGTACAGTATTAAATGTCTTATTTTCCTCCTCCAAGTGTAATGGAATCAGAACTCTGACTAAACCTGGCAAAGTATACCTGTTTTTGAGGTCACGAAATTTGGGATTCTTTTATACCTAGTTATATTTAAGACAGGGTAATATGTTGCAAGACCTCATTGACTGACATGAAAATTTACGATAAACTGTGTTACAAGGGATGGCTTAGCTAAAAATGTGGACATGAAGATGTGGCTGATGAGGCGACCAGTGTGTTGACTTGTCTGGCAAGGCCCCCACTTACTTGTCTCCTGGCCAGTTTACTTGTGTTCATGTATAAAACATATAGCAAATACACAAATAGACTGAAAATATTTTAAAATTTCAAAAATGTTTTTCTGATTATTAATATCATGTTTGCATTAGTTTTTTGGCTTTGGTTTTGATCCTAGCGCGTGTACATTTTATTGTAAATATGCTTCATTAAATCAATGACTATTATGTAAAAAGAAACATTAAATCAATGACTATTATGTAAAAAGAAACATTAAATGAATGTCTATTATGTGAAAAGAATCATGAACAACAGAATGGGGCACAAATTTAGCACGTGTGGCGACTAATTGGCAACTACATACAAACCAGGAGTAAGAAGACAAGAAATCATTTGCAAATATAAGTTGAACTGAAAAGCTACATATACACTGAACAAAACTTCCATGGAAGGTAAATTGACAGATACATAATAATACCATACAATACCCGAAGTCGAGCAAACTTCTTACTCAAATTCAAATACTGATGTTCAAATATAAACAAAAAAATTGTCTTTCAGTAACAGAGTAAAAATAAAACCGTAAGTAAAAAAAAAAACAATTTCACAAGGATTAGAAAAAATAATTTGTGTTATCTTTGGCAGTTGATAAATCAATACATGAGCTTGTCTTACATTTTGAAAGTTCATGCAAACACACATTTAGATATTTTAAGATAAACAAATTTTATGTTTTGAATAATATTAGAGACTTCTAATTTACTTGTTGAATTCATGAGAAAATATCAATTTATAAAATATTGCAAGTTAAGTTAAATAATATTTACTTTTTCTTTTCTTTAACTAATATAAGAAATATTAAATTTTAAATATAGGATGATGTGATTTAAATACAGTTTTAAGCATTAGCTGAACTTTATATAAATAATCTTATAAAGTTCAAAGTTCACACCAATTGAAACTTTTACACACCAATTGAAACTTTTACATACCAATTGAAACTTTTACACACCAATTGAAACTTTTACACACCAATTGAAACTTCTACACACCAATTGAAACTTGTACACACCAATTGAAACTTGTACACACCATTCTACTTATGCTGACACCTTTTCCTTTTAACATTAATAACCTACTTAACAAAATAATTATGGACAGTGATGTCAAGATGACAGCAATATTTATATATTTTAAGATAAACCTATTAGAAAGTTAATGCCATAATTTGATAATGTACAAAACAAGCAACAAAAGTAATACAAACAAACAACAACAAAAAGATTTCATGAGCATTTGTTGAAGAGGCTAATACTATAAACTTCTTTTAGCAGAAATAAGCAACATGAAAATCAAACTCCTGAAAACAATGAAACAAAATAAGGTCAATAATGTCCAATTGTAATTTTGTAAGTTTCCAAAAGTTCACAACAGCCATCCCAATCAGAGAGTATTTAAATATTTTATTATGGGATAGATCTGTTGAGAGGCGTCATGTTTGTCTTTGCCATTCCGAAGGTCCCAGACTTGAATGCGGGTTAAGCACAAGAGTTTTTCCTCCCTGGGTCTGGCGGGTTGTTCAAGTGTCTACCCAGCTCTGATGTTCACCTCACACTCATTGGATAAAACGTAACGGCAGCCGAGACCAGTGATGGCCACATAATCCCATAGCCTTGAAAACAGTTTGAACCTTGCTTTACTTACTAGCCCCACGACCCAACATAGGCTGAAGGGACACTTTTAAACTTTTGACGTATTTTTTGAAACATGTTTAAAGTTGTTTTTCTATTTATTGATGCATATTATAAGCTGTCAACATAAATATTTTGAGTAGTCTTATCTAATACATTTATTTCATATATATTAAAAAATACTTAATTGTCAATACTGTCAATTAAAAATAAAATTCAAAAGATATATTACAAAAAACGCAAATAGCCCATTTTAACACACTGGGTCATTCAAACTAGTGTGTTTTTGTTTTTCAATCTAAAATCTTGACTTGATGAGATAAACAAAAATAAATTATATAGTTGCCATATGAATATAGAAATAAAAGATATAAATATTTCATGTAAAGCAAGTAGAATAGGGAAAAGATGGAAATAAAACAAATACAGTTATGTGACTTACATTTCAATATTCCAGAAACTACACAATGAGCCACTAATTTAAAGGAGCAGCTGTCTAGTAAAACAGCTAAAGAACAACACACATAATGTAGCTTTTTATATATATTTTTCATATCAAATAACTATAGTCACATATATATCAAAATTTATACATACATGAGTGGTACTAGATTGAAAACAAGAACAAACAAACACAACACATAAATGGCAAGTCAAATATAAAGTCTACAATTTAGCTTAACAGATTATGATATTTTTTGTCGTGTCTTACACAAAATTCCAAACAAGGACATTTACTCCATTGATAGAAGATAACACTTATAAACACGTATTTCCGTCAGAAAATGAACAAAGTTCAATTTGAAAGTGCACATCAATCATAAATAAATACATTTAATAACCCATCATTAGTCTGAGAGTAAACCTTCCTGTAGAAATTGAGAAACTCCATAATTTTGTTCTCTGCAGATGTTAACAGAACACTCACTGGTCTTTTTTATCATCCAATCGTAGTTCTCCTTTATCTGTCACGGTGGCAGACGTTTGTTCCAATTGGCTCTTTTCAAATACAGACTTTGGTTCAGCTGCCAGCGATTGAAGGAAGATAACCAGCCTACATGTTAGTAGAAGAGAAAAAACGAGGGCAGGGGTCATTTTATCAAATCCTTCGTCCAGAGCGTAATGAGCGTAGATCTCGTTCAGTGTCATCAGCAGTAGAAAAATGTTTGCAGCTTCTTTGAGTGGGCCTAGAAAAAAAAAATAAAGAAGAAAAATTGTAGAAATTGAGATCATAATGGTCAGAACATTAACCCAAATATTACTAACCTAGCCAAACACTAATTTAAAAGTGGATTAGATACACAGTTATAATTTATATTTATATAATAATTATAATAAGTTTATTTATATGACGCTGCCAACAAACATAATGTAAGCTCAGACAGCATTAAACACTGAGCAACAAAAACATACACAGAGCTAACTGTTATGCAAGAAGCACAATCTATATATATAAAAAGACAGTGTTAAGCCCCGCGAGGATCCCCATTGGTCAATTTGAAAACACGAGTGTCACTGACCTATCTAGGCCTAGCCCAATATACCGTCTAATAATTTTTCACATCGGACATGTGTCTTCGATAGCTCAGTGGTAAACGTATTGGACTGCTATACGGGCGACCAGGGTTCGATTCTCCAGTTAGACTATACATTTTTTTTTCGACAATTAATTTTTCAAACTTTTAAAAACAAAAGACATTGTAAATCTATAGGCAATATAGATTTTGTTAAATAAAAATTTTTGACTATTTTTTTTACCCTATTACAATATTTATTTACTTTCCTAAAAGTATTCAGTAAGTGTAGTTTATAAATTTGTTATCTGCACCCCAGACAGTCCTGTTTTTTTTTTCACACGGGCAACGCCGGGCAATGTAGCTTGTAATACAATATAATACAATAAACTGTACCTGGTAGGAAAGCTAAGAAGGCTCCACATATTATTTCTGATGAACCAACTGTTTTTCTATATGTATGAGGATTGGGTTTCCATCCAGTTTGTTTCACAAGTGGGAACACTTTGGAATTTCTAATATAAATTTTCCTCTGAAATAAACAACCAAAAGAGACTTGTACATTTCTTATATTTTCAAAGCTAAAGCATTTCATTTTGTTTTTCCTTCTCTTGCAAGATAGATTATTATCCAAAGTGTATTATTTTTCTTAATATTGTCAAAGAATTCTTCAAGCTCTACCATCCTACTTGAACATCTAGCGGCTATGTGAAACTAACCTATTTATATCAAACTTTGCACAGGAGAAGTGAAAAAGTATAAATAGTATTCTTACATTATAATTACTATAATAGAATTGATTATATTTAGTTTTGAATTTTGATTGAAATAAATAAAATCTAAACCTTAATTGCACAATAATTTTGGAAAAGACCTAACCCAATCTAAAAAGGCAAAGTGCAATGGTACCCGGGTTACAAACTTAATTCGTTCCTGAACTCGGATCTAAACCTGAATCATTGACATCAATGAAATAAAGACAATCCGTTTCTAGATAAAAGAATTGTTTTTTTCTTATTAACATGCAATTGTTTACCCGAATAAAACGTAAAGAATATGTAAACTTTCCTTTTTAAGTAAGAAGGAAAAAATGTTTTTTTATTGATGCAGATTTGTTCTTTTTCTAAAATTTTAGGTCTTTGCTTCTGCATCTTAGTTACAGCTTAGGTACATCTACAGATTTCAGCAACTTTTTGTTCTTTATATGATGGCAGAGATGGTCGATTTTGCCATGCTGTACTCAGTAACGATGTCAAACACACGAATGTCATTTTCATGTTTCATAACTAATTTCTTTCTTTAACTCCACTATTATACGCTATGTGCTTCTTAACAGCCCCACAACCAATCTTGGAACTCATATTGACAGGGTTAACAAGGAAAATAATGAAATAGATAAACTGAACACAGTGCCACTGCTAAGAAATCTGTGAGTATTGTGTAGTAAAGTAGTAAGGCAAATGAAAATGAGGTTAGGCATGCATGCAAAAACTAAGCTACATAGCTAGTGCAATGCAATGTTACTACTGCGAGGTCTTGGTCCGTACTGTAAATGATCAAATGTCTCCAACGTAATATTACTCATATTACTAGTGACTAGTGAATATTCACAACTCACAAGCGTAACACCAATAGTTAACCCTTTCTATCTGTAACAAAGCAGGCTGTATTGGTTGGTCGAAACCATTTTAACCATTCTGCCAAATCAACGAGGCTGGCGTTGTTTTGGTTGTTGATATATATTTCAAGATTAAATCCAAACCATGTTTCTAAAATTAATTGTATCTTACGCTGCCTATTTATAGAAATTAGAAATCTTTATAACTGAAGTTTAAGGATGGTTTAACAACGTTTTATACTTTTATTTTCATTGTTTGTCGTGGTGATTTTTTAACCTTACGATGGTCACAAATACACATAATGGGTGGCTTAGTAAAGGTCATCTAAAATACTGTCTGCTCTGCTTTATAAGACAATATTCATTCAAAATTATATAGGCTTATTTGATTTTATTATAGAAATAGCTTCAGTTTTCCTTTAAAAAAATATTAGATTTTTTGTCTTTGTTATTTCTTATTGTTACTGAAATTCCTTCACTTAAAAATTCACAACTTGTTTATTTTTGAACCGATTTTAATAAATGATATACCATTGGAATCCTCCCCTCAAGCCCTTTCCAGTGATATATGAAAAATTATACAGTTATTTAAAAGTATCTTATCACATACCTATTCATTATAATTCATAATCATAGTCATAGAATCATTATTAATCATAGTCATCTAATAGAGAATCATAGTCATAGAATAGAAATGTAGAAAAGTTGGGTCTGTAACTAGAGACTAGAGTCTAGTGTAACATAGGATTTTTTAAATGTGTAATTGTGTTATTAGTAATGGAATCAAAAGTTGAGAATTACCATTTCTTTGTAAATGTCTGCATTAACCGAAGGTGTCAATTTTATTGTTCCAACGAAAATAAAAAAGAGGCCTAATGTTAACCCCAGAACTTTCAGTACAACGGACGCCATCGTTGCTGTAAAGAATCGTATAAGCAGCTTGCCAACTCCGAAAAAGCAATGTTCCATAGAAAGAAAAGCAAAGAGCATTGTAGTCTGCTAATACAACATTCTATATTTTCGACTACCATTGTCAAAATACAAGACTACCCAGACCATGGATTAGCGTAGGATCACGCAATATAATTTTCTTAATACTTAATAGAAGCGCCGCGTCTGTAATAGACATAAAAACAAACGCATATGTCATATAGGCCTGGCCTACGTTCTTTTTATCTTATCTTATAAGTTTACAGACGTTCCTTCTAGATAGAAGATTATTACGTCCACTAGGCCCAAAACTCCTGCAGGGCGACAGGGATCCATCGGTGGCAGGGATAGAACCCGCGACCTGTCAGTTGGTTTTTTGGCTGACAGTCTGGTGATCTAACCGCTGGACCAGCCGGCTTCTTTTTCTTCCCGAGTTGCATCCGGACTTTACATGTTGAGGTGCGAACAGCTATTTAGAGTCCATCACCATGTGCATACAGGGCATGCATGCTCTACCAATTTAGGCCTAATTATCTTCATTTTATTGGTCGACTGGCAACCAAAAAAAAACGGGAAAAGATGAAACCCAATGGCCCCTGACTCAGTTCTTCGAAGACTTGGACTTAACTGATGATTTGGGCCTATATGTCCCAGAAAGGCCAGCATTTAGGACCATGCAACAGAAAATCGATATAAGGCCCTTACACATTGTTAGATCCATCCCACTCCCAGCAGCTCTTTAAACAGTGTCAAACCAAAGTTCTCGACCTTCGCACCTTGCACCAATACAATGATAGAGACCAAAAAAGGATGTTTTTCAATGACCTATATCTAACTATCACAGGAGCGCAAATCTAATCGTCTTTCGAGACTATGGAGCCAATGATGATGATATCTACCTAAGTGCTAAAAAATTGTTTTGTTTTATATTGTTTTGCTTTTGCGAGAGGCGGCGCCGGCGGCTGTCAACCGACACGTCGCAACTATAACTAGATCTATTTAACTTTAATAACATTGAAAAGTGATCAGTTGACAACATTATGATCTTCATAGAAAAAAGATTAATATTATACATAACAATAACATCGTGTCGCTGCGCGATTGATGTGCTGACAATTAAGCTTTTTTTAAAATGCTCAATGCATTTGTAAAATAAGCTTACAGCTAATCATTCCCTATACATGTATTTCTTATAGATGACAAATCTAGCATGAAACTAGCATATAACGTATAGGCCTACACCTTCGCTTAAAAAGTACGTGTTACTTCTTCTTATATATTACAGACGCGCCTTCTATAAAGAAGCAATCGTGGCCTCGCCCTGCCTTCCAAATAGTAACGTAGGCCTACTTCAGAAAAATGCCGTTAATTAATGTTACGTTCTGTAAAATAATAAATTGTATGTTGCGCTTCGCTTGGTTGGACTGGAGCGCTTGAAAGTGAAGAGAATAAATTAATTTTATTTTACATTTTCAACCAAAGAATGGGGATGTCACTAAAAAAATTTTTTGTTTGATGTGTTGAGCCCCTTTTGTGTGGAGTCCCCTGTTCCAATGTTACATGTGGGACATGCCGATATACGCTACTGACAACATGTATATTTATAGCCTATCATTGTCTACTGATAGTTTTTCTACATTGTTTTAAATATTGATCTTTGATGCTGAAATAAGAAAAATCTTGTAATCAAATAAAATGTCCCTTTGTTTGGATCAATAAAGGACTGTTCTTATAAGTTTACAGACGTTCCTTCTAGATAGAAGATTATTGTGTCCACTAGGCCCAAAACTCCTGCAGGGCGAAAGGGATCCGTCGGTGGCAGGGCTAGAACCCGCGACCTGTCAGTTGTTTTTTTTGGTTGACAGTCCGGTGAACTAACCGCTGGACCAGCCGGCTTCACTTATATTTATAATAGTGTTAACTTCGATTTCAGTGTGCGTTTCTCTTTTACAATTTTCGGAAGGCTAAATAAAATGTATATAAAGTAAAGAAAAACTTTATTTTTAGGGGTTGTTAGATTTAATCCATCCATCCATCCCTAATTTAAGGCACTACAGCCCATGTAGGGCTTTGGCCTGCTCCACCACCTCCTTCCACTCGGGCCTATCCCTGGCATTCCTTCGTCATGTCCGCACACCAAGTTTTGCAGGTCTGCCTCTATAGCTTCGAGCCATCTTTGTCTTGGTCTGTCCCTAAGCCTCTTTCCTCTTGGTCTCCGGTGATGTTAGATTTAATAGTAAGTTGCATATCTTTTATCTTATATAGGCTATTTCAGACGCTCCATCCATAAGCTTATAGAAAAAAAAAATTATCTTACTCTTATTTATTTGTGGTCTGAGTCTAGTCTTGCATCTTGTGTAGTGTTTTTAATGATGATGTTAAGTGGCTGGTTTTCCTGGTTTGTTCAGACAACCCTTTCCTTGCCCGGATGCCACTCGGGAAGAAAGAATACGTATATATGCATTTGTTTTCGCATAAGGGGTAAGGAAAGTGTTCTTGTCCTTATGTTTAACTGAGCATTACAACAGGTTGTTATCGTGTTGTTTGTATTTCTAAATTATAATTTAATAACTTGTGTGTATTATTACTACTTTACTCTTTGCCCTACTGTCCTCTAGTGTTTCTAAATTTAGTGATTTAATTATTGGTGTTACTCATGTCAGTAATCTAGCATAGGTCTAACAAAATGAGATAGCAGTTTTATATCTTGATTTCATAGCCTACATTGGCTATTAATAGTTACTTCCTTTTCATTTACACCGTCTCTCTTCAATCATTCGATTTTCCTCAATCACCGTGGAACATTTTTATTTGATCTATTGTTCATTCTTCAATAAATATTTTTTTTAGCATTTCAAAATGTTAAGTTGGAGAATAACAAATAACAACAAAAACATAACAGAAATAACCAATACAACGAATTACTTATAGTATAATAATGTGTAATTATGAACATTGTCTAATATAGTCGTGTACAAAACGGGAAAAATACAAAACAGTATCGATTTTATTAAGGCACATTCACATACATTATATTAGGAACAAATATTTCTCAAGAAACAATGACTGATTTGAAAGTTACAAGGCCAGAAAATGTTCCTAAATGTATTTTTTTTTTAAATGTATATGCATTAAATATGTTAAAATTTATAAAGAAATTGATATATAAAGAGATTAAATAGTGACAGTCTTACGATTGGGCGGTTAAAGTTTTTAATTTCCACCATTCAAGCGATGACTTCCCAGCGGGCACACCACGCAGTTTCGATGAGGACAAAACGTGAAAAACACAACGACACGTGAACATCACTCACGTCCCCCCCCCCCCCCATCGATACGACGTGGTGTACCCGCTGGGTTACGACTCATTTTTTTAGCTAGTTTGCAAATCAGTTTGCTCTTTTTGCAGTCAACGCCAGACACACTCGCATCGTTATTCTGGGTTTTTCTTTGTGGCTTTTTTTCAAACCTTGCAGTTCAATAGAGTTTTTGGTTCTGCGCCCAGCCTTTGCGAGTGGTAGTCAGGGATGGGGATACACATAGTCAGGGCCGAGGTGTGCTGTGGTGATGGTTGATTCTCTGCCATCCACAGAGCTCTCCAAAATGGTTGTGACTCTCAGTTGTGCCATTTAGTTTTTTTTTAATATTCAGGAATTACTCCTTGGAATCGTCAGAAAGCTGTGTACAATCAAATTAGGAAGTTTTACATTGGAAAGCTGACAGTAAGTTGGCAGGTAAAACGATTTACACTCTTAAAAATAAGTCTCTTTTATAGATCGTTGGGTTAAAAAAATGATGAGTATGTCCATCTTTAATTTTTTTGTTGGTGAATCAATAAATTGCATCAAAATTGGCAATACAATAATTGGGAAAGTAAATAATTACAGTTTTTATAGTAATAAATGAATTGAAATGACTATTCCGTTACTCCGATGTGATGGTTAATGTTTCATTATTTTTCATTATCTAAGTCTATTAGTCTAAGAAAAAAAAAAAGACATTTGAATTTAGTCATCTCTAGTGGGCGCACAACAATTGATATACATAACCACGTGCAGATTATTACCGGGCAAGTAGCACAGCATCCTCATTCGCCAGCACTCTTAAACGTTTGATTTTCGATTAGATGTTTGAAAGAAACATTATACACATTTCGAACTAATTAGAACATTTGTTGTTGACTATTGCACTTCTCTGTGTCCTGAATGTTTCATCATATTATAGTTATTGGCCAGCGTTACCCATTTTTTAAAATAATTTTTCGAGACCCGATAAATTTGAATTAGAGACATAACTTGTTGCCACCAGGTATTTGTGAAACGCTGAGAAACTTAAATACATGCAGTTTAAAAATATTTAACGTTTTTTTTCTATTTCATTTTATTGTGTATCAATCCATCTTGTAAGCTTAGTTTATTTTTTTCTTTCTTTTATACGTCTTATGGCTAATTGGTTTTTCTCTGGCTATAGGGTTTCCCGCCACTAAAGCAGCTTCATCGTCTGCGGGATCTGATCCTGCAGTTGGGACGTAAATTTGAAATGCGACTTTTCTGTCTTCACTTTCCGGAAGTCTTTGGTCTGAGCCGGCCGTCATCCTTTTGTCGCACTGCAGAACCCAATTAGCCGTCCCCAAGAAAGCATCGTCATTAACGACTTCTGGATTTGGCCTGAGATTAGCTGGGTCGCTGGAGAATCCAGCCAAATTATCGGTTTGCGAATCGCGTATTTCCGAAGAGTTAAAAATAGAGCGATGTGTTTCTTCAAATATACCAGTGAAGCCAAGATCGTGAAGCTGGCTCTGGTCGAGTCTAAGAGCTGCCAGTCTATCGGCGAGCAAAACAGAATTCGGCTGAAGCCTCGGCCTGGAACCCAGCAACCTATCGAAAGCGGGAACAATCCTGGCTTTGTGGTGGTGATGGGAGATGTCGGGAGAACTAGGGGGCGCCGCGGGGCCTGATTCGGCGTACCTGGTACTGTTTTGATAATCATCTTGCAGCTTCTGGCAAGTCAAACAGGTCGATACCAAAAGCGGCTCGAAATCACGCGTTACCTTTCTGCTGGAACCTTTCCCAGGGTGCAATACTGAATCTGGGCTTGAAGATTTCCGGGTGTCGCTCGACGGTGAGTCAGGCATCTTGCCATCCACCAGAGTTCCATTTCTGGCCTTCTTCTTATCTATTCTTTCACCTTTCAGCAAGATTCTGCTGAGGGTCACGTAACCGGGTCTGTCGGTGTTGAAACCGTCCTTATGGTCCTTGTGGAGCACGTCTAGCTTGCCGTTTAATTCCCGCGCGCTGACGTCCCCCCTGTTCTTATAAATCCCTTCTATTATTTCCTTCTCCCCACGAGTCAGGGCTTTTTTGTCTCTGACGAACATGCGACCCTGGCCGACGGAGAAGTTTCTGCCGGGCGTTAGACTTATCTTGATAGCCGAAGAAGAGACCGCGTTCCCGTTGAACCGTGCCGCCCTGCTTGCCGGGAACCGCGGCACGCTGGCTATTTCCCGGTACAGCCGTGACACGGGGAAACAGTCCGCAGGATCGTCTGACCAATCGTAGAAGCGGGCGACGCCCACGTGGCTTCGATGCATACTTGGAGTGGGCAGACGTGCAGATTTGGTCCTGGAACGATAATTCGTCACAAGTGATAGCTCCGTGAGACTTGTCGCAGCTTTCTCAAATACAAACGGTCTCCTGTGTTAAAGAAAAGAAAACAATAAAAATTACGATCATAATGACAGTGAAAAGTATCTATAATTCTGATATAATATGGCCGGTTTACTAAAATTTGGACTCGATATAGATCTGATTCAGTTTAAAAAAAACACCTGATGTTTTTACTATTGCGTTAGATATTAAATTTGTCGTATTTCAGGGTTGGTAAAGTGAATTTCCCAAACACGACCTGACTTGAAGATCTACGTAGTTAATGAAACAATGTTTCATCCCTTTCTGTTACCAAGGCATGCAAGGAGATTGTGTGGGCAGCAGTGTGGCCCAGACACTTATTTTCCCTAAAGGATGTAGGCTTTATAGTTTTATTTTTTATGAATTATTGAATGAATCCTGGATTTAAGCCCTGGATCATCAGAACGACAGGCTAGCGCCCTGACGCCCGACCACGTTGTTTCATTAGTAAACAATATAAAAGGCCTTTATTGTTTTAATTCATATCATTTATCAGTCATAAGATGTCAAATTAACTTGCAGCCATATAAAGTTTATGTTATAGGATAAGATGTCAAATAAGCTTGCAAACATGGAAAGTTTCGGTTATAAGATGTAAAATTAACATGCAACCATGCCAAGTAAAGAAAATGTATCATTTAATTGTATTCTATGTATTCTAAAAAAAAAAGATAATGTAATAATAATGTTATCTCAAAAGTTACTGTAATCAGAAAAGTTAAAATTATGTAATTTTAAAATAAAACTGAAATAAAAGATGGTAATTTATAAGTTTAGGCCTATATTAATATCAATATTTTATAGTCCGGTACATATAGGCCTACTAAAATAGTTTTTAAGATTGTAATGTAGCCTAGCCTATACATTAAATTTTCCTGAAGTGTCTCATTCACTACATTAAATTCAATAAACATAACAATTTTGAACTCAATAAAAAAAAACTATTATGTCAATAGGTTTTAAAATACATGAAGGAAAAAATAATCTACTTTAAAACATAAAATTGCAATCTGGTTTGATTAGACTTAAATAAATTCTCACACACATTTATAGATAAGTTAGTAGGCCTAAACTTTTTCCTTCATGTATAGGCCTATTATATTCCTACATAAATTAATCCTAATGTTTAGTATAATTACCTAAATATTACCTAAATACAAATAATATATTATTATGAATGTAAGCTCCTATTTGAATGAAACAATTTCAAGATACAGGAAAATTCCAACTTTAAGAATACCACACATTGCTGTTCTTCTCTATCGGCTTTCGAAAGGAAAATACTGTAAATTGACGACGCAATAAATATGAACTTCACTAGAGACCTAACATGGTTTGATATTTCTTAGGTCTTTAATAAATAGTATGAACCCCTTGTGTAAAAAAACCATTGGCTGAAAAAACAAAGCATTCGGTTTGAAGGAGTTCCATGTTTGACTGACCAAAAGACCTTAACAGCAAAAAGCGCAAATATAGCCTCGAATGAGGGGCGTATGTCAACACAGACGACTAACGCACATTTGAAGGGAAATTCAAAGATGGTATATAAATGGCACTAATCATCCCTAGATCGACGCCTACAATCAACACAGACCAAGACACCCCTTTCAATGACGCCTGTAATATGAACTCTAAATCAATGCATCGACAACACCTTTTTTATTTTTATTTCTTAGTTGTCATACGAAGGGGCATTAACTCGTGAAGTCATACAGTGCATTAATTCATTCAATATTTGATGACATTAATTAGGTCTAGAATCTAGTTGTAAATTATGTTTAAACATATTGTTTGATGTGAAATACCAAAGACTTTTATTATAGTCTTTGGAAATACATAAACATGTCATTGTGTTGTTATCCATATAAATCATAGGGCCTAGTCTTCCTTCTTAGATTTCTATGCATGAAATGCAAAATTTGCGTAGACTAGAACTAGGCTATATTATAAAGTTCCGCTCATTTTTACTTCCTTTATATTAAGTTGCATTTTCTGTCTGTCTGTCTGTCTGCAATCGTGGTGCAAAAATTGGCTTCAATTTTTCGACCACTTCCCGTGGTCCGATCGAGCTGAAATTTGGACAGCAGATTTGTGGCGCCTAACAATACATCCTATCAAATTTTCAGTTAAAACGACTTAATAATACTACACTTATGACAATATTAATTTCTTAAAAGGAAAGTATAAGAAAAATTTTGATTTCGCGTTAAAAATGCCTGTGCAACTTTTTATACTTTTTCGGCGCAAAGCTAGAAAAAAAATTATGCACTAAGATTATTTTTAGAACAATTCATACTTAAGCCTAATAAGTACATCTCAGACCATAATAATTTCCAAATTAATGATTTCTTTTGGCATAGATTTATCTGAAGACCGTTGGCCTTCTCAACAGCAGGTCCGAAAGTGTGGAATCTACTTTCCATTAAACTGAGGCAAACAAGCCCCATTGATACCTTCAAAAAGAACTTAAAAATTCATTATTTCAATATTTATCTTAGTTAACATGCTTTAGAGCACCACTGTCTTACCAATATGTTAGGTCGGTTATTTTTTTTTTGGTTTTAATTGTTTGATTCGTTCCAAAAAAAAGATATCCCTAAACCATTTTAAACACAAAATTTGCAGGTACAGACAAAATCATTTAGTACTACTGTTGCTCTTGGCTGGCGATGTAGAATCCAACCCAGGCCCAGTCAAGACAGTTAGAGATAGATGTAACATTTGCAGTAAGTCATGCACAGCAAAACAACGAGCCATTCAATGTGACACCTGTGATGAATGGTACCATGCTGCATGCTTGCATATGAACACCCCAAGTTATATAGCATTAGGAAATAAAGATGCCTCTTGGCACTGTGTACAGTGTGGGGTGCCACAATTTAGTTCAGGTCTGTTTAATTCTCATGACCTGGATACCACAAACCCCTACAGTGCCTTGACAAGCCCAGAAGTTAATAATTTAGACCTAAATAAACCCTTAGCTAGATCAACACCAATAAAAAAAAGTAAAAAGACACTCTTTAACACTAAATCCCATAAAACCCCAAATCAGCATCACCTCAAAACTCTTACAATAAATTTCCAAAGCATTAAAAATAAAAAAGCTGATTTGGAACTTTTAATAAATAATGAAGAACCAGACATAATTGCAGGTTCCGAAACATGGCGTAGCCCAGATATTTACAACACAGAGATATTCAATAATAATTATGAAATTTTTAGGAAAGATAGGTCAGACAGGCATGGAGGAGTCTTACTAGCCATAAAATCTACCCTAATAGCTGAAGAAATTAAATTAGAACCTCAAAATAACATAGAGTCAGTATTTTGTAAAATAAGCAGACCTAATTCCAAACCACTAATTGTAGGCAGTGTTTACAGACCACCAAACTCAACATCAGAGTACATGTCTGATCTGTGTAATCAGCTGACAAGTATTGAAACTAAATATAAAAATGCTATAATTTGGATAATGGGGGACTTCAACCTCCCTAATATAAATTGGAATAGCTACTCTATAGAAAAGCACCAAAACACAAAAGAAATAAATGAAATGTTTATCAATACCATCCAAAATCTAAACTTAGACCAAATTAATAAAAAACCAACAAGAAACCATAATATACTAGATTTATTTTTAACGAACAGACCAGGACTAGTATTAGATTATGAAATAATCCCTGGACTTTCAGATCATGATATTGTCAGAGTAAATAACAAAATAAAAATCCAAATTAGCAAGAAACCTAAAAGAATAATTTATCTCTGGAATAAATGTAACACAACAGAACTACATCAAGCAGCAATAAAATTCCAAACCAATTTTCTTACTAAATACAATATAGATAGTCCAGTTGAAGATATTTGGCAATTTATAAAAACCAACTTAAAAGCAATAATGGCTGACTCTGTGCCAACAAAACAAACATCAAATAAAATTAACAAATGTTGGTTTAAAACTAAACTAAAGAAACTGTGTAAACAAAAAGAAAATCTATTCAAAAAGTTTAAGGCAACTAATTCAATTAGACTACATAAAAAATACCTAAAAATTAAACATTTAACTCAGAAACTAAGCAGACAGCTGCAGAATGAATATGTAAACAATGTAATTTCTAAAGATAATAATAAAAACTTATGGTCCTACATTAAATCAAGAAAAATGGACACTACAGGCATAGCTCCACTAAAAGACCAAAACAACAAAACTTATAATGATAATGAAACTAAAGCTAATATCCTAAACACACACTTTGCATCATCTTTTTCAAATCCAGGTGACAAAGAAATATTCATAAATTTATACAAACTAGAAGAGACAGGACATATAAATGTAGATGAAAAAGGCATTAAACAACCTAACCAACTTAAAAGTAAACAAAGCTTCTGGTCCAGATGAAATACCAGCAAGACTGCTTAAAGAACTAACTAATGAAATATCTCCAATCTTTAAAATACTTTTTCAGGCCTCTCTAAACCAGGGCAAAGTGCCCAAAGATTGGAAATTAGCCAATGTAACCCCCCTTTTCAAAAAAGGAGATAAATCTGACCCCGGAAATTATAGACCTGTTTCTCTAACAAGCATAACATGTAAATTACTTGAACATATAATATATAGTAGTATAGTAAATCATCTAGACAAACTAAATGCACTGTGCCCACACCAACATGGCTTCAGGAAAAATAGATCATGTGAGACTCAATTGATAGGCTTAATAGATGACTTGTCTAAGGGATTAGATAATAACAACCAAATTGATGCTATATTACTAGATTTTTCAAAAGCATTTGATAAAGTTCATCATTCTAGTCTTCTTAAAAAACTTAAATACTTTGGCATCTCTGGTCCCTTACATCAGTGGATTCAGGACTTTCTTATAGGCAGAGAACAAACAGTGATAATAAATGGCTCTAAGTCATCACCAATAACAGTAAACTCAGGAGTTCCACAAGGAACTGTTCTAGGGCCCCTACTATTTCTAATTTACATTAATGATCTGCCAAATTGCATCAACACAGGCACAAAAGTAAGATTATTTGCTGATGATAGCATAATTTATAGAATAATAAAGACAGGAAAAGATAGTGAACTTTTACAAAAAGACCTAGATGAACTACAAAAATGGGAATCAAACTGGAGTATGTCTTTTCACCCAGAAAAATGCCAACTAATAAGGGTATCCAAGAAAAAGAAACAAATAATAACAAACTACTTCATTCATGGTAAAGAACTAACTCAAACTAGCAATGCTAAGTATCTAGGAGTAATAATAAATGATAAGTTATCTTGGAACCCTCACATTGATGAAGTAATTAAAAAATCAAACAAAACATTAGGATTCATAAAAAGGAACTTTTACAAATGTAATAAGAATATAAAACTAAAATGCTATCTCACATTAGTTAGGCCTATACTAGAATATGCAGGATCTGTATGGGACCCATCAACTAAAGAAAACATTAAAAAATTAGAACAAATTCAAAAAAGAGCTGCAAGGTTTATAACTAGTGAATATTCCCAATTGACAAGAGTAACACCATTAGTCAAATCACTAAACCTAGAAACACTAGAGGACAGAAGGGCAAAGAGTAAAGTAGTAATAATACATAAGGCATTAAACTCTAATTTAGAAATACAACCCAATAACAATCTGTTGCAAAGCTCAGATAAACATAAAGACAAAAACACCTTCCTTGTCCCTTATGCGAGAACAAATGCATATAAGTACTCTTTCTTCCCGAGTGGCATTCGGGCATGGAATGGGTTGCCTGAACAAACCAGGAAAACCAATAACCTAACATCATTTAAAACATTAATAAAAATGCAAGACTAGACTCGGACCACGGATGAGCGTAGGACGCAATAATCTTCTTTATAGAAGGAGCGTCTGTAATGTATAAGATAAGATAAGATGTTTGTAAAGTTTTTGAATCATTATTTAGTTTTGTATCACTTGGCCGATAGATTGTATCCGTGTTCTTAGTTGTTATGTTAAATGCGCTCTGAGCTTGCATTATGTTTGTTGGTAGCGCTATACAAATGTCATCATTATTATTATTATTATTTTCTATATTATTTTTCAAATTGAAATAAATAATGGGCTTTTATTGGGGTTTTGTCTTGTAGTAATTGATGAATCGAATGCGAGCAGTTTGAACAATTGAACAATTTGAGCAGTAGGCCTAACACAATTGAAAGAAAGACACGTAGGCTAATGTCAAACCCAAAATGTATATATGTAAATATATCTTAGTTTAAAGCATGTGCTAGTGTGAGAGTTTCTGTTAGTGGTGTGTGTGTGCTAGTATTTGTATATTATGTGTGAGTGTGTGTGAGATTGTAAATGATGCACCTATTTAATCAGGGTCACATTTTACAAGTCTCCTTACGCACGGCTTGCCCAAATTCACCTTTACATAGATAATGTTAGGCCCTACATCAAAGTAACTGGTAGGATGAGAGTTAACAGTCCACCTTAACAATGAAATCCGTAATTTGAATCAAGATATTCGGACTTCCAACTCGCAGTCTGCCACTTTAACCTCCCAGTTGCGTAGGTTATCTAAGAGGTGGCAGGGTGAAACATATTTGCCCTGGGCGCCAAGGTAGGCCTATAGGGGCGCCAAAATTAGACTTACAACGTTACCTTTAAGAAAAAAAAGTCATTTAACGGGGAGAGGGCGGGTTCGTCTTCGGGAGCTTGGTACCTTTGTACCAAAATATCCTAGTCCCCCCCCCCTCCCCTCTGGCCCCTTCACCCATTTGATGTAGGTTTCATAAAGAACACTTAAAAGCAAGTATCCCTTTAACACTATGTTGGTGAAGCAGCAGTCACACGTTTCATTGGCTACAGTATACAATGAGAGTGCGTAGCCAGCACAATGACCAGCCGCTTTTACTCCCCCTCCCCCCCCCCCCAAAATAAAAAATAATAACAACTAATGATAGCTACCCTTCAGATATGTGTAGACTTAAGGACAACCTCCGGACCCTGAAAAAAAAAACCAGCCAAAAAAAAAAAAAGAAACGATATTGCCATAATCTGGATTCGAACCCAGGACGTTTCAATACGGCATAAAAATACAAAGTATTCCCGTTTCAGTGCTTCTTGTATTTTTCAAGTGTTTCTAACACCACGCTTTAAATGACAACATCAGGTTCCTGCTGTGCCCATAATGAGACACGCGGTCAAGATGACTTGAAACATTAGTGATGGTGTTGCAGTGTGGGTGTTAATGGCGTAAAGGGGGGTGGGGTGGCTGAGAAGGGGAGCAGGTAAAAAAAGGGGTCGAATATCTCTCACGTAATCAATACACGTAGATCGATCAAACATCGGGAAATATTTCCCTTTTTTCCCCAACAACGGCACGTGTTATCGTGTGCCCGTGTGTGTGTAAGCTTGTGTGTTTGTTGTCCTGTCTGTCACATCGTGGAAGCGGGGTGCAGACAGAGTTCATTGTCGCCGAATGCCGGGGCGCTTTATGTAACTAAGGGTTATTGTGCTCCAGACAAAGGTGTTAACTGAAGCAGTGGTGATGGAAACTACATCAAAGGAAAGTGGATCACAACAAAAACAAAAACTCACACACTATAATACAGTTCTATAACCGACATAGGCACGCAGAGTTATAATTTTTTTTTTTTTTTTTTTTATTAGCGCTAAAGAAGTGTTTTCTTTTCCTATCAGAAATTCAGAAAAGAATTGCAAGATTCGTTACTAGCGAATTTTCAAAACTATTTAAATCACTAAACCCAGAAACACTAGAATCAGAATTGCAAAGAGTAAAATAGTAATAATACATAAGGCATTATATTCTAATTTAGAAATACAACACAATAACAATCTGTTACAATGTTCAGATAAACATTAGGACAAAAAAAAATACTTTCCTTATCTCTTATGTGAGAAAAATATGCATATTAGTACTATATCTTACCAAGTGGCATCATGGCATTAAATGGGCTGCCCGAACAGACCAGGATAACCAGTAACTTAACATCATTTTAAACATTGTTCGAAATGCTAGACTAGACTCGGACCACTGATGAGCGTACGACGCAATAATATTCTTTATGCAAGAAGCGACTGTTAAACATAAGACCCCGGCCCCAAGACAGAAGCCCCATGACATAGTATACTATAGATTCAGTTTGATCAACACGACCCTCTTAGTATCATTCTTCCACGAATACTGGTATAGAATTATTTTGTGTTACGTTTAGGCTTGGTAAAATGTAGAAAGCTACATTATAGCTGTCATATAATCTAGATATTAGTATTCAAGAAGGAGTCACTACTTGAGACGATCTTGTTTGGATGAGTTTATTGTAGTAGTTTTATTGTTTTAAAAGCCATAGTCACGTATAGTGATAGCCTACATTTATAAACACTTCATTGATTCGTGACGGTTGGTATTAACCCTTCCAGTACCGACCTACTTCTATCTATCCTGTCTTAAGTTCCGCTATATACGCGCCCGGGACTGTAAGGGTTAATATACTAAATAAAAACCATGTCTGTTTATATTGGTAACATAAGATTGACACAAGTTTCACATATAAGAAACAGCTCGTCTATTTATTTAAAAAAATGATCCGTTTAAGTTTTTAATAAAATACACGTGGTAGCAATAGGATGCCCAAAGCTGACAGTCAGTGGGGCGGTCTTATGCATGCAAAAACTATGAACCTGTTGGGGCCGCCGAGTCCAAGGTTAAACAAAAAAAATTTAAGCAAAACAATGGACACAGATGCTAACCTAATGTAACGACAATAAGGGCTAAAATATCGTGTTTCTTATTAATGAGTAGATCTACTCTATAGACAATGCTCACATAAACACAAGGACAAAAACACTCTCCTGATCCTTTATGCGAGAATAAATGCACAAAAGTACTCTTTTTCTCCGAGTGGTATGGAGTGGGTTGCCTGAACAAGCCAGGAAAATTAGTAACATCATTTAAAATAAGCTTACTAATAGAAATGCAGGATTAGAGACAAACCAGGGATGTGCGTAGGACGCAATAATCTTCTTTATAGAAGGAGCGTCTGTAATATATAAGAAGAAGAAGACGGATCATCAAGCTATAAGAAGTACACATGTATATATAATGTTATAACGGACTACAGTAATGAGAATATTACTGAGCGCCACGTTGTTTTCAAGTTACGGGCCACCGCGCGCATATAGAAGTTTACGGGCACAAAAAGCCAACAGCCCAAAACCCACCCTGTGACAGTATTCATACAATGAAGATTCCAAGTAAAACGGACAGATATCACATACTCAATTAACAGACAGTAATCATATAATAAAGGTCCAGTATAAAAATGACAGTAATCATACAATAATATCCCAGCTAACAGACGGTAATCATACAATGTAGGGCCTGTGTAAAACTGAGAGTAACCATAAAATAATGCCCCAGCTAACAGATCATTCCATAACTAATCATTCAACATAGCCTATGTCCCACGTAACACGGACGGTATAAGGCATAATCATACAGAGGAGGGCGCAGTGCGAAAGAGCACTCGACAAATAAATTATATTAAGTGTGAATGTGACATAACAAAATTACACCAAGGCAGGCCCCACGAGAGGGGGGTACAGCCGGTACGCCGTACAGGGGGCCCATAAGAGTTTAGGGGGCCCATGAATCTTAAAATTTAAAATTAAATTGGCAATTACGCAAGCATTTTTAATTGTTGCAATAAAGCCAAGAGAAGATGCACCAAAACCTCTTACAATCTCACGTGGCACTGAGGGCCCATTATTTTGGTATTCTTTGAATGTGTACTTGAACATTTTGTTAAATTTGCAAAGAAGCCTATAACTCTAATTGTAAAATGCGGCCTATTTATTTTCGATAGCATTTAGGATCTCTTTTTTATTTTATTTTCTCCAGAGACACTTACAAATATAGACCTATGAGCCTATGACCTTCTGTTCTCCATGTTAGCTTAGTAGCCTCGGCTAGGGGTCGGCTACCTAAGGCACGCGAGAGACCTTTAGATTTTAGATGGCACGCGAGAGACCTCGAAAAGGTGCTTCTTGTTGATTTTTTTTAAATAATTGAATGAGGAGGCACTAACTGTTGAAGCCGATGTTTCTGAATGGCGAGCGACACATTTCAATGAGTTACACGGACGTGGCCAAATTAAAGCACTTGAATTGTTCGACCATTGGAATTTATATTCATTGAAACTGGACGAATCTCGCACGTTAAATCAATTTCAAAACACTTAACTACTTGTTATTCCCTAATTTATGGCATATGTTAAGATAGATAGAGAGGAGTTTTATAAACAAAGACAAGACTTTCAAATTTATAGACTCTTGTTTTCATACTACATGTATCCATATACAACCGTCTTAGATGTGGATTTTTTTTTTTAAGTGAAGGGATAATGGCCATTTAAAATAAAGTAAGTTGAATTTTAAACAAAAATAAATTATAATTAAAAAGTAGACTAATATTAGTTATATTAAAAACAGACTTTTTTTTTTGGGGGGGGGGGGGGGGGGAATCACTATCACTATAGAATGAAATTTGGAATTTTTTTTTAATAAAAGGGAGGTAATTAACCCGTTTTGTATTTGTTTTTTTTGCTCTAATATTTCCAATATGTTTCAAATTTTTCTTTAATAAAAACTTTAATGGCTCTTACAATTTATAATTTTAAATTTTATCAGATTATGTAAGTTAGTTGAAAATAATATAGATCTAAATATTATATGACTAAAGAATATATAATAAAATTAGTACATTTTTAAACATTATATTAACTACCCAGTTTGTATGATTACAATGTCTCCACACCGCTTAATGATAGTTATCCGTCTATAACTAGTAAGTAATAATCTAAGAGATTATCTCAGTAAAATTAATGGAATTAATGTATAGCAGTGATAGCAGGTGCCAGATTCATATTTCGAACACGATAACTAAATGATAATTTTAGGCGATAATTAAATATAAAAGTGAAAGTTTAGTAATAAAAATGTGTATTTGGTGTAAATGCAAATACATTTAAAAGGATGATAAACAGGAACTCGATTTTTTTTTAAAGTTTAATATTAAACGCTCTAAAGATTTTCTCTATACACCTCGTTTTGGGCCACTATCTTGCTACGGCGCTAAATAAATATTATTATTTAAAAAAATAAAAAAATATATAATGGAGCAGGTTGACTTTCGGGCTGTTGGCACGCAGAATGATTTAAAAATCCTAGTTGGGCACTCTATTAGCAAAAGGTTGCCGACCCCTGGCCTAAATACTTTATGTCGCTGCATGCCGGTACTAGTATGGCAGTTAAACTAGTTAGTCGATCCTTTTGCACTTTAATGATTTCCTGTGCGGTAGCCAACAGGAAAGATTGAATGTATCATCATTTTAAACAAATGTATTGAAAATTTAAAACACTTTTTTTTTTGTCATTTAACAAAATGTATTTTGGGAAGAGTCTGTACACAAAAAAATATGTGTCAACTGTATTGCCACAGCAGATCTAGACTAACCTTACATTTGACTACACAATATACATTACTGGTGAATATTTACAACTGACAAGAGTAACACCAATAGTTAAATCACTAAACATAGAAACACTAGAGTCACTAGAGGACATAAATTATCAACCAACAGTGAGAGGAACTTTTCCCGTTTTACACATCTTTGTAATATTATTTGCAAGATCAATAGGTCTACTGAAGCGGAGGAACAACAACAATAATTTAAACTAAGAACTGTTAACTATGTACTTGATTAAAGTATTCTTGTAATAGACTTGTAAGGATGTGATTGAAATTATTACACTCTAATGGTAAATGGTAACACTTAAAAACAGTTTCACAAAACGGTATACAGACCTTTAAAAAAGATTCCTGATTTTTCAAACGTATGGAATACAAATAAATCATCTAGATATGACTAGTGTTAGAAAAAAATGTGGGCCGGGAGGGGGGGGGGGGGGGCAGAAAAGATCTCGTACCGGCATCTTTTTTTTCTCTCGAGGGCCCTGCACCAAGGAACTCCGCCGATGATTTAAACTGATCAATTTTACTTTTTGACGTTGAAAGGAATTTTTACTTTTTTCTTTTTAGATACAAAGCATATTATTGCGTACATTTTATCATTTGTCATATTTCTTTGATTAAGTTTACTTTGATGTTTTAAAATATATATCATATAGGGCGACTTTACCGCACATGCAAATAAATATGCTCAATTATACTGAAAAACTTACATGCACTGTGAAATTAAACATATAATCTAAAGCTATATTGAGCCAAACAACATACATCACATAATACAAAATAAATAAAGAAAGAAACATTAAAATATTGGTAACATTGTAACATTATATTATTATAAACATAGTTAACTTGTTTCTCATAAAGCCTACCTCCATTTATAAACCAAACGATATACATAGTTCTGTTATTTGAATGTATAGTATTCCCTTATAGCCAATAATATATTATGAAAGTGAACTCAGCGATAGCGTAAAAAGTTCCAGGGCGAATGTTGACTCGGTGCTATCACCGAACCCTATAAAGTTGTATACAAGCGCATCTGATCGAGCGATAAGGCCAAAGTTCCACAACTCTTTGTGTCCATTGATTACACGGCTTGCGATGTGCATAGATTATCCAATCGGCGCTTACCATTTTTTTCCTTTAAGCAGATGAGATGAACATAACTTACTTCGCTTGTTTTTTTTATATTTATTTATCGGAAACAAGTTTTAAAAAAAGGCATAAAATATATTTATTTAAAGTTAATATTTATAAAACGAGAAAGCTAGTAGCCATAGTCATCTACAGCAGGTGTCGGCACCTACGGCACGCGTGCCATACTTGGCACACAGAGCTATTTTGAAAGGCACGCGGCAGACGCCCGAAACATGCAATTCAAGTCTCTTCTAAAAAGAAATGAGAGGATACATTTTATGCTGTTGGCACGCTGAATGATCTGTGTATCCAACTTTAGCATACAAGAACATTACATCATCACAACACACAGTGAATTGAAAATACCCAACGCGCACACCACGTCGTATCCACGAGTAAAAAAACCCATAGAAACCACAAGCACACGTGGAAACCACGCTTTTTTTCTCTTCATTATGAAGTGGTGTACCCGATGATTTACTTATAAATTTACATAAGTTCCTTTCCAGATAGATGATTAATACGTCCGCTGGGCCCAAAACTCCTGCAGGGCGGCAGGAATCGGTCGGCGGAAGGGATAGAACCCGCAACGTGTCGGTTGACAGTCCGGTGAACTAACCGCAGGACCAGCCGGGTATTAGTATTTATTGCAGTTCAAACATCTATGAGTAATATAAACCAAATAGAGCTGTAGTATTTACTATAATACCCACCTCGGAAATGCCATGACATTAAATTTGTTATCACTTCGATGATTAGGGTGAGCCAACGTGATAAAGCTTTTCTCGTCAAAGTTTACGAGTAGGCCTAATAATGTTAGAAAACTACAGCTACTACTTAACTGAAATATTAATTCCCTCACTATCTATAGGTTTAATTGGTTAATATTTCTTTTTGTGTCCCAATCAGTGCTGAACCATCACTTTTGTAATTCAGATACACTGTAAGAATCGTTAGCAACTTACACAAAGAAACAAACAAACGCTTACATAAACACGCAAAACCTGTTTCGACTCAATGCAAAACTGCCTACAAAAAATATTACTAACAAAAATACAGCCAACTTAGGGCTTTATGAAAAAAATACACATTTAAAATGAAAAGCAAAAAAAAAAAAAAAAAAAAAAAAAACGACTGTACAATAAGGAATTGGAATTGACAAAAGTATCCTGTTACTTGATTGGTTCAAATTTGGAATTGACAGAAGCATCCTGTTACTTGATTGGTTCAATTGGAATTTAGAGACATTTAATCAATGCATTGACAGCTAAATTAAGTTTTCCTGCTGTCTCTCTCTGTTTCTCTACCTCTCTCTTCCCCCCCTCTCTCTTTCTCCAGCTCTCTCTTTTACTCTTCACCACTCACGCCCTCACTCTCTCCCTGTCTCTCCCCTGTCTCTCCCTGTCTCTCTCTCCCCTCTCTCTCCCTCTCTCCCCCTCTCTCTCTCCCTCTCTCGCTCTTTCTCTCTTCCTCTCTCTTTCTCTCTTATTCTCTTTCACTTACTTTCTCCCTCTTTCTCTCTCTATTTCTCTCTCTTACTCTCTTTCTCTTTGTTACGAAATTAACAACATTAATTCTCAAAAGCAAACAATAAGGAGACATAGTCCAAGGTGAACCGAATTCTTTCGTTTCTTCCATTTCGCAGTTCGCGTTTGTCTAGAGGGCGTTGCCAAACGGTGTGGTAACTTTTTCGGATCAGTCGCTTTGCATACAAAGACGAACACCCTTATGCCAGGAGCGATTCTAGTCTTGCATGTTGATGAGTAAGTAAACTAAGTAAAGTATTCCGTCGGACCAAATTAATCCATGGGGCCAGTAAAACAGCGTTTAGAAAATTCAAAATAGTTGTTAAGTGTAGATATCATTTAACATGCTTTTAATTAGTGTGTACGGAATCTTCTTTTAATGTTTACATTGAAATTCAAAGTCTAAAAAAGAAACAACAGGTTAGTCTAGCCAACCTAGAATTTACTTTTGTACTTGTGGTAGAGGTACAAACCTAGTTAAGATCATCAAAGCAATTTAATTTGAATGATTTTGAAAAGATTATATTTCTGAGGCTTCTGAACCAAGCGAGCTTGTTCAGATGTTTTTTTTCTCTGTTTATTTTATGTTTTGGATAGTAAGTTAGGTCAAAATATATCTGTGTATGTTTATATAGTCGTTATTTAGAACAATAAGGAGCTGAATTTACCAAAAGAATGGATGAAGTTGCCAACATGTGTAGGTACAATTTCTAGAAAAACTAACTTTACCATTATGCAATAGTCCGGTAAATATCTCTAATCTTGGCTGTGATTCGTTAACATTTTCTTCTGCATTAGGGGAGCCGATCAGAATTGATACTTAACGATTTTCTTGAGGTCCAGGGCTCCATCCCATAAAGTTGGAGATCAATAATATGTTATGACAGCAAGAAGTAAGTCAAAGCCCAGCGCAGGCACACGTATCAACGAGGAAAAAACGTGAAAACCACGAAAACATTGTGGAAACCCCGTCGATACGACGTGGTGTGCCCGCTGGGAGACAAATAAGCAGGTTACAAAAAAAAAGGTATTGATTTGCTCGCGTTGCAAGACAATCTGCACTTGGTCCTATCCAGCTGATGAAGAATTATTTCTTGGGCTTATCATTTATCATAGCCAATCAATCTTTCCCTTAAAAATCAACTGAAAACAATTTTGTCTATCACTCTTCATCAAAAGTAGTAAAACTTTATTGACCAGACGTCAACATTGCTCCGTAAAAACTGTATGACGTCTGCGTTTATCCATTAAAAAAAAGACCCGTATCATGTGACATCAAAGTGGACCATTCATTGGTCCGGGGGATTCGATGCAGTCTAAAAAAGAAAGATAATCAGAGAACTTTCTGGAATGCCCTGAAATTGTCAATGGGTGGATAGCTCTAGTTTTCAATGAGATAATCGAAGTAGAGTAATCTCAGATGGCAGTTGAAAGATGGCAGATTTCACTCTAGAGGCTCACACAATGCGACCTGTTCAATAATGTTTATCGATGAGAGAATTCAAGATTTCAAAGCGTTAAAAAAGCAAATAAAAAACGATTTTTTTCCGATATAATTTTGACCTATTTTTATGTTTAAATGTGGCGTGACAACACAATAAAGCCCATGATCGTATCATTTTTTTGTTATACATGTTTTTAATATCTTATCTTATATTTATATTTAGGCCTACAGACGCTCCTTTTCTAAAGAAAATGTTTGCGTCCTACGCTCATCGGTGGTCTGAGTCTAGTCCTGCATTTTTATTAATGTTTTAAATGATGCTAAGTTACCTGTTTTCCTGGTTTGTTCAGGCAACCCATTCCATGCCCGGATGCCACCCAGGAATAAAGGTTCCTTATATGCATTTGTTCTCGGATAAATGAAGTGTTTTTGTTCTTGTGTTTATATGAGCACTGTAAAAGACGTTTTCTTTCCGTAAATAGGCGTATATATAGATAGGATTAAGTTCAATTGAAAGCGCTATCATTTTTGAAGTTTTCATAAGAAGTTGACTGGTCCAACAGCTTTGATAAGTGTAACGCCATGCTATGGTACAAAAGTTGTTGCTAATCGAGACCTAGCGAGCCTCACAATGCCATTGCTTAGCATTGAAAGAAGCGGTGATTATCTGTAATTAACCTATTTTCACGCCAATTAACGACGATAAAAATGATTACTTTAACGATGGTTTGGTAATTGTTTCTACAAAAAAAATAAAAAGCTAACAGTTGAAACAAATTGTATGATCCCTAATCGATCTATGATAAAATATAAGTTGAAAATAAAATTACCTGATCTCAATACATAGTTCCTGGTTTACAGGTGGTTCCCCTCCATTGCTCCTGCCACCCTCTGTCACCGCCACTGTAGAGGGCCGCATGATGGGGTCGCTCATGACGTACCGAGTTTGATTTGCGTAGGAAACGTGAGCTGGACTCATCTCTCAATGTTGCAACCGCCCGAAAGTAGATAAAGAGAGAGAGAGAGAGAGAGAGTAAGAGAGAGACCTCAGATTCAATCATCAGGACTCATGGGAATGAATAAGCCCACCTATACGTTATTGTGCTTATCCTGTGGTAGAAAGATAATTGTTCTGTTTTATAACTTGCGTCTGTAGGCTTTCAGACTTTGCAGTTGTATCTTAGTTGGCAAGCCTGATAAAAGTAATGCTATTGATGAAAACAGAGCATTCATTTAGAGTTTCATAAAACAGTCACAGCAATATAATACTTGACTAGAACCGTTTAGTAAGTTGTTGAACTTTAAAAAAAAACGCAACTTTCACGTCAGACGTTATGTCCTATGTATGGCCAGACGTTACAACACTTCGTTGGCGTATTGGCGTGATTTTCATATCGACTGTAACGATGCACTTTGAAGACGGTTCTTTTTCTTGGATAGTAAAGATGTGCCTGTTTCGTCTTTTTGTGTTCTTCGATTCCACCGTTATCTGGTGAATAAACAGAAATTACGTAATAGTTAATGTATCGACGTAATCATACGCGTTCATACTTCAAGACTGTTTCACTTGACACACATAGTATAAAATAATGTATTTTAACCCTTCCTGTACCGACCTACTTTTTATCTATGCTATCTTCAGTCGAGCTATATACGCGCCCGGGACAGTAAGGGTTAAGACAGTATCATAATTATAATAATGGTTAGTTGTATAGCGCGACTCTCTATGCCAGGAGTCGGCAAACTAATAAGGCACGCGTGCCGCAATCGGCACGAAGAGCGAGTTTCAATGTCACGCAAGTGACCACCAAGAAAGAGATGTCTTTTAATGCAAACTTAAAACAACATACGTACGTAGCATAATTAATGGCTGATGTGTGGCAAACTTCTGGAAAACCACACTGTAGGTCGACTGTTAAAGTTCAAGACAGTTTGTGTGCAAAAATCTCATCATTGGACTTGCGATCTTAAGATGGTTAAGATTGTCAATTCTAAACTTTCTCACCCTAATTAATTTGAACGTAGTGTTCGGTGGCCTTGACGAGGTTACATCTTGGATAGATTCGTTTCTTGTCTGGAAGAAATGAAGGCGTCTCTTGATTTTAAAAAAAAGCAATATTTTCCGGTATTGAATGGGTAGGACTGATTGTTAAAGCCGATTTTTCTGAAAGACGTAACGAGAGATTTAAATGAGTTGACCTTTCATTTTCAAGGACGGGTTCAAACAGCACTTGAACTGTTAGTCCAATAGCAGGAATTCGCATTAAAACTAACATTTCTTGCCATGAAATCTTTTTTTTTTCAAACATTTAACTACTTCCCTAATTTAAGGTATATCAAGATAGATTCTGATTGATGGCCATTCCCAGAAGTACATTGAAGCAATCAACGCGGAGTTTTCTAAACAATGGCAAGACTTTCAAATTCATGGACACATGTTTCCATAGCATTACAAACCGGACCGACTTGATCTCACTACAGTCTACTTAGATCTGGATCTTTTGTTTTTAGTGAATTTTAAAATGCAGCAAGTTGAATTTTAAACCAAAAAAATGGGCAACACACTGAGCTCAATTATTGGAAAATCTGGAGCTACCCAGCTAGAACGCCACGTCGTATCGACGTAGAAAAAAAAAATTGGTTTCCACGTTTTTTCGTGGTTTCCACGTTTTTTCCCCATCGGTGTGCCCGCTGTGTGCTTAGGCTTAGAAAAAATCACCTGCTATCCTCAACTGCTAGGTATTCATTCAACGTTCAGCTTTTGGTTCAAATTACACATGTGAATCGAATTTATCGCACATAAAACCCGTTTTTCAAGCCTACAATTTTGAAGTGTTAACTTAAATTTGGACACTCAGAAGTGTAGATAACATTGAACAATAAGAGAAAAGGATAAGGCGCTCATTAATTGAAAGGCCTACAGACTAATAACATTTTAAAAGGTTTTTATGCTACTACTTTAAGCATAGGCCTAAATTTAATTTGTTTTAGAACACACTTTTTCTTTTATTATTTTAATAAATATAAGATGCTTATATATTACCATTATATTAATTTAATTGTTGTAATTATAAATATTTAAAGAAATATTCTTAAATCGACTTAAATAATTAATACAGGAAATGTTTCTTACAACTGCTTAATGTAATGCTAATTGTATACCTCTAATGGGCTGTAATGCTGCTGAGAGTTGACACCCTTGCCCATTTTACAATTACGGTATATAAGATTGACTTGTATAAGGGGCAAGGGTGTTAACTCTCAGCAGCAATCTTTACAATTACGGTATATAAGATTGACTTGTATAAGGGGCAAGGGTGTTAACTCTCAGCAGCAATACGGCCCATTACACCTTGAAACGAATACCCTAATGCTGGATTTGTATTAAAAAAAATAATATTTATAAGTAATATTATTTGAAAACATAACTGGCTTGACATCATTAAGATCTAATTTAACCCCCCAAAAAACTTTAATTTAATTAATGGGAGATAAATAACCTGTTTTCTTTGCGTTTATATTATTAATATGTTCTTTTTTCATTTATACGTTTAAAATATTCAAACTATAAGAGATAGTTAAAAGTTAGATAAAAATTATATGACTAAAGAAATCATATGTACATTTTCAAACATTATATTAACTACCTAGTTTGTAAAATTATAAATTGTCTCTTCCGATTCATTTCAGTGGTTTTATGTACCGCAATCGTCGTAATTAAATAGAGGGAGTCTCAGTATCTCTATAAAGGCTGAGATCTCAAAATATATCAATCCCTAGCTGTACTTTTGAAGGTAGGATGGTACTAAAATTATATCTTTAATACCTAAAATAAAAATTGGACTAAAATTATATCTTTAATACCTAAATTAAAAAATAGACTAGAATTATATCTTTAATACCTAAATTAAAAATTAGACTAGAAATATGTCTTTAATACCTAAATTAAAAATTAGACTAGAATTATATCTTTAATACCTAAATTAAAAATTAGACTAGAATTATATCTTTAATACCTAAATTAAAAATTAGTCTAGAATTATATCTTTAATACCTAAATTAAAAATTAGACATGTTAAGAAAAGAATATTTTGATTTGCTATACAATTTAAATGCAAATTGAATTTTTATTAATATAGTAAGGACTACATAAAATAGTTAATGCGAAAAATTGAGTGATGCTAAAAGTTTATTTTCTCATTAGTAAAACAAGAAAACCAGAAAAACACAGTTTTTATCATACTCCCTATATTTGCAAACTAAGTTTACCATCATGTAATTAAATGATTGATTGACTACTGCAAATGAAACATATGTAGCTTATTTAGCGTATTTACGTATCTTGTTTTACTAAAATTGAATAATTTAAAAAAAGTGGAGATGGCGGGTGTAGAACACCCAGGTTGAAAGCAGACAGTCATAACCACTAGACCACGAAAACTTTGTACACACTTACAACAAATAGTATATAAGTATATTCGAAAAGTTTATTTATTTACTACCATCTCTTCCGGTAGAGGCAGCCATGTTTTACGTAAAATATTATCTACGATTCGTAAATTGGTCGAAGGATTTCGTGACTATTCCAAAGGCTACGACGCTGAAAATTTGATAGAATGTATTGTTAGTCGAGACAAGTCTGCTGCCCAAGTTTCAGCTCGTTTGGACGACGGGAAGTGGTCGAAACATCGATGCAAAGTTTTGCTAACAACCAAGCAAGAAAGCAAGCAAGCAGACAGACAGAAAATACAAGTTAAAATAAAGGGAGTAAAAAATTATTTATTAGTGGGGAAGGACAGGGCGTTGTATACACAAGTCTCTTGTTAGCATTAGTCATTGAAACACGAGAAATCAACCGGGGAAGTTAATGCTCAAACAAACAAAATGATTTAAAGATTTGCATGGAATTTGTTTAAAGTCCATTATATAAACTTCAACATAAACATGCATGTAATTAATCTTTATAACTATATTTTATGTATCACGAAAAGAATATTATTTTATATAAATAGTTTTTATACTTAAGATTTTATACATATAATATATAATTATACCAGCGGTCGGCAACCTTTACATAATATTGTGCCAAAGTAGGATTTCTAATTCTAATTCACATCATCCTAAAAGTCACTCTGCATAAGCACCCAATTTCTTGTAGAAGAAACTTGAATTGCTTTTTCGAGGTGTCTTCCGCGTGCTATTGAAAATCGTTTTGTGTGCCACTTCTGGCGCGCATTTCTTAAGTTGCCGAACCCTGCCTTTATTAGTGTCTATATTCAAGCCCATTTCGTGAAAAACATATGACTTCATTGGTAGATCATATAAAACCTCGCAAAACGTTAGCGCCGCCTTGGTTGGCTTTCAATAATAAGTCAATAACCAACTCAAGGTAAACAAACATTGTGACATGTCAATACTAAATGGCAAGGGGAGGGAATAAAAAAGGGCACGGAATTTCTCCTTTGATCTTTCCCCTTGATTACTTCCCATTCCCGTGCTCATACTGTCTGATGATGGTACCGGAGACTTTAGCACCTCCAGACAAAAGACTTGTTTATTCCCTTGTATTGACTTTTTAAAAAAAAAATAACACTACCGCCCATAGGATTCTTAACTGTTGATGGTTTCACTCATTCTCTCTCTCTCTCTCTCTCTCTCTCACACTACTCACCTCTCCCCATCTCTCCCTCTCACCCGCCATATTTCCCTATATATCTTTCTCTCCTTCTGTCTGCCCCCCCTCCCAACCACACACTCTTTCTTCCCGAGTGGCATTCGGTCATGGAATGGGTTACCTGAACAAACCAGGAAAACCAGTAACTTAACATCATTTAAAACTTTAATAAAGACGCAAGACTAGACTCGGACTACGAATGAGCGTAGGACGCAATAATCTTTTTTATAGAAGGGGCGTCTCTGATATATAAGATAAAAAGATAAGATACCTTTCTGTCACTCTCTTAGTCATTTCCCTTCCCCCTCCCCTGTCTCTCCCCTTTTAACTCTCCCTTACTCATCGCTCTCTCCATCCCTATCTCCCTCCTCATCTCCCCCTCTCGTCTTTTCCCCACCTTTTCTCTGTCTCTCTCTCTTTGCTTCCATATGTCTCTCTCCGCCTTTCGCTCTCCTTCTCTCATCGCTCTCTCTCTCCTGCCTCTCACTCACTCATTGCCTTCTTATTTCTCTAATTTTCTCAATGACTCAACAATACGACTGTCTTTGTGTGCTCTCTGAATGCTGGCGTCATAGACACTAATGGCATAACCAAACAATCCCCTTTCCCCCTTCCCCAAGATTTATAACCTAAGACTCAAAACCTGGACGGAGTTCATTTGTTCACGCATGGAATCAATATCGTCGTCTGGGTCTAATGGCGGACCAACGTCAATATGTTGACATCAACATTGTGAATCCATTTGATGTTGTTTGTTACTCTCTAAAGAAAACATACCGATCGTCTTCTAAAGAAACAAGTTTTTCTTCTGCAAATATATTTTTCTATAATGACTGTGT
Source organism: Anisus vortex (assembly GCA_949126835.1). Lineage (NCBI taxonomy): Eukaryota > Metazoa > Mollusca > Gastropoda > Planorbidae > Anisus > Anisus vortex. The sequence goes on from OX421497.1 coordinate 43,942,574, forward strand.
CCATTTTAGATTCGTTCCATTTGTCACGATCTTATGCGTTGTTTGTTTACATTTACTATGTTATACGTTACTGACTCTCCTTCTATACATTCAGGCCATTGAGAACAAATGCTACAGAAATCTTTTAGGAATACGATATTAAAAAAGAAAAACAAATGAATATGTTTTGCTCCAGGTCCATAATCTGGCGGGGAAACTCTTTTCGACTGTTTGGTCATAACTGTAAGACATGACTCCTTGGTTAAATAATCATCCTACAAGGTACAGTGGAAGGAGCACGCAGAAAAAGTCGCCAGAAAAAGTTTAGTGGTTGGACAACCTGAAAGAGTGGACCGAACTACCTCTTGATACGCTTCTATAAACGGCTTCTGACCGGGACGAATGGAGAAATCTCGTTCCGCGCACCGTCGTAGCACCCCCCACGACGAAAGTCACGTGGTCTGATGATGATGATTACATCCTACGCTTATCCGTGGTTTGAAATTAGTCTTGAATTTTATTTACGTTTATTTATAATGATGTTAAGTTATTGGTTTTACTGGTTTGTTCAGGCAACCCATTCTATGCCTGGATGCCAATCGGGAAGAAAGAAAAGTTGTATGCGTTTGTTCTTGCAAAATAATATGGAATACTGTTTTTATCTTTTTGTTTAACAGAGCATCGTATTAGATGGTTATGGTGTTGTATTTGTAAGTTACATACAATTTAATGCCCCTCAACATGCCGTAACGGAATGATAACGTCAATGACTCAAACCTTGTGAATTTAGTTTTGCAGAATGCATTTATTTGAAACAGTCTTTACAGGTTGAACTTTGTTCTCCAAGAAATAAATGGAAAAGAGAAATTTGGGTTTGCATAAAACGAAACATAAAAAGTCACGTGATCTGGTTCTGAGATACTATTGTACGCATGAGCTTTAAAGCTGGCGAAGTGCGTACACCGCCGATGCGCTCCCACAAAGAGTACACTGGAGGGGCTAATACACGGGGGTAGTTTCACTCTGCGCGTCCAAGTGCTACAACATGATGACTTTTAAGCTGTTGGCCCGCTGAATAGATTAGAAAAATCTTCCTTAGGCACACAATTATCAAAAGGTTGACGACCCTTTCTGTAGACTAATACAAAAAGGCGCAGTAAAAATTGTGTTGACTTAGAATTGGTAACAAGTGACAAGATCGTTTAGTTTTTAAAATGTTACAAAAACATAGCAAAATAAACCCTGGAGTGTAAACTAACAAACATCTAATGCTACATGATACAGTGATGTAGTTTGACAATAGCAGCTCTGATCAATAATTCTATTATGTTTGTGATGGAGAAAAAAAATTGTTCACAGTAATAATGCGAATCGATTTCCAGAATTGAATTCAGTGATAACAGTAAAATGGCTGTAAAATAGATTGACATTTCCTATAAAATGTCAACGTGATCATCTGGATAAGCTCTAAGAAAGTCATTTATTCGAAACTTTTTTTTAGTTCTTTATTTTTATAAGAATTGACACATGAATGATCAACGGAGAAGCATTTTTTCAATAATTTATGGACAATATTATCAAAAAAATAAATAAAAGAGTCTCGGTGTTATGGGGGGGGGGGGGGGGGTAAAAATAATACAAGTATAGAACAATAGAACAAGGTTATTGAAACCTTATTTTTTTTTAAACTTGACACTATGTGTATGTTTGTGTGCTGCAGTTTTTGGTTTTATATAGTGTCATTAGTAATACGATTCAAGAAAAGAGGCATTGTTTGTGCATGAAGAAATTGAGTATAGTTAAACAAAATACTATAATAAGATGAACCGCTTGCTTTGATATTTCTGTTATTTGATAAGTTGAAATACTCTGTAGCGAAATTTCAGATTTCACCCGGTCCTATAGAATTCCGTTTTAGTAATTCGCTATGATTTTTTTCAATTGGGAAATTAATTAAGATTAAAATTGAAAGTTGAATACAGCAGAAAACTTTAAAATAGGTTTAGGAATCATTGGGGACAGCGTTATTGGCTGCGCACGGAAAAACAGCAACACTTTAGCTCTAAAAATAGAGCAAGTGGTCCATCTTATTATTATTTTTAGTTAAACACATACCGTAATGTCCTTAAACTTTTCCTTGATATTGACAAGTCTTAATTAGGCGTGACCTTTTGAACTGGTGTGATCGTAAACTTCCGGTTCTATTTTTAAATGTTTTAATTATTTTAGGCATTTCCGTAAACAAAAAAGCATGCTTTTGCTGGTTATCGACAGTTGATTTCAACCTCGACGCCTAGTTCTAGTCTTTTAGAATTATACAAAGGATACTATATTTGTTATGAGGAATCCGTTTTTAACATCAAAAGTGAGTAGGCGATAATTAATACTCAAGTGTTAGTCGCATGTAACTTGTTTATAAAATAAATTAGTCAAGAGTTGCGTTTTCTTGGTTTAAAAAAAAACTAAATTCGTAGATTCATAAAAACGAATAACAAAAATTATTTTGCATTAAGCAATAAGTTTGATATTATAAAAAGGTGATTATAGAGCGATTGCAATCACGTGACAAAAAGCGCGTGCTGTGTGTTTACTTTGTCTAGTGGTGATAAATGGCAGCCGTATTATTATAGCCGTAAAAAGGTTTTGTTTTTAAATGTGATCATTTCAACAATATAACGTAAAACATATATAAAACAATGTCAAGCGATGTAAATTAACATTCAAAGCTAAATTTAAACCATTAAAAATCAATGGAAAAGGTTCCGTAAGTGCAGAATATTTAATTGTCAAATGTTAGCCTAATTAACTTACTACTTACTATCTAAAAGTAGGACATAAAGCGAAATGTAGCCTGCAATGTTTCAAAAGAGCAATTGAAAAACTATAAAAGCCTAAAATATTGTTTACTTTGTGGATGGACTACTAAGGACTAGTATCACAGTTAAATATCAAGATTTATGGAAACTAATTCCTTATATTTTGGGTTTAAACTACACATGGTAAATAACAATGTTTATTCCCCATTATGATTGATGCCATTATCGCCAAGATGGCCGCTATTTATTCAAGTACGTCACTAAAAAACCTAAGCCACGCCTATTGCAATCGCTCTATTCCTTTCTGACTTTCACAATGCATTGTTTTCTTTTGTGAACTTGTTTTGGAAATGTAAGAAATTTTAATCCCCAACAAATGTTCGTACAACCAGTAACCCAGCACACAGACATGTTTCGAATAAAATGATCGAATTCGACCGGAAATGTTTTTTCTTGTGAACTTTTATGCATGCACACACGTTAAGACTTGTCAATTTGGATGTAAAAGGCGAAACTTTTCCTGTGCACCAGAAATTGTAAAATAAATACAGCATTTACTTTCATTATTTTATAGTTCTGACATTACTTAATCTGTTTTGATAGGAAAAAAATCGCTTGGCCATAACATTTTTTTTACACAGTTTCAGTTGAATTTTAAAAATAAATGAAACATTTGATAGATTTAAAATAAAATCGATTTGTAATAATAAAGACATGATTTTTTTTTTTACCGACAGTTGATATTTTTAAATTAACAAACAAGAAAAACATTATTTTATAGTTGAAATTCTTTTGCAAAACAAAAATAGTTAGGCCTTTCTTTTATTGATAAAAATACAACATTTACATAGGCCTACTAATACTAAACAAAAGGTTACTAATTGGTAGGCAAACATTTTTTTTTTAAAATTAATATAAATAAATAATAGAAATTTAATTGACGCAGAAAGCGGGCGTTAAATAACAGTAACCCGTATGTGTGTGCTTCTCAGGGTTCGGCAAAGCTAATACAACTCTAGCTAAATCACAGATTGTAACAGTAACACTTTTGAAAGTTCTAAGTTAAACTATTGGCTAATTCATAAAAAATATATTTGCCAACCTAACCTGTTTCTGTGTTTATGTGTAAATAATTTTTTTTCAGGAACGATAACTGCGAAGAGCGTTATAGAAAATTTATGTCTTAATTTCCCTTTCTATTTATTGTCTATCCGATAGACTCTATCGGTAAATGGTTAAATCCCTCCGCCCCCCCCCCCCTTCTCTCACACACACACGAACCCCTGGCACTGATCGTTAAATGAGCATAAGATTTATTAGCGCCCGGTGCATGCCTCATAAATTTCGCTTGCCTCTGCAGCATTGAGCAAACACACACAAACTTTCTGCAACGTCCGCACAGTTGATTTTTTAGGTCAACTGCATATTGGGTCATTATTTATGAAGTAATTAATTAGCATTGAGTGATTTATTTAGATTCAAGCCCACATTCTGGCCTTAAATTTGTTACTGTTATTACAAGGCAATTTATTCACCATAATAAATTATGGATGAGACCTTCTATTTATATCACACAAGTATAATTATAATTTACTAGTGGTTATGCCTGTCAAAATGACGGAGAAACGAACGACTACAATATTACAATATTAGTTAAGTTAAGTTAATATTAATGTTAAGAGAGAAAGAAAAGAGACTATTAAAATGAACGTTTCTTTTCGGTATTTAGTTTTTGTTCTTTTTAATTGTTTCTGACCCTGGCATATGCATAATAATTGTTACTGTCAAGCGTCTGGTATTATAACGTAGCAAACAGTTGTGTTGACTTGACTTGTTATTAAAAATAGCCTATTAAATTAACAATAATATACTATCTAAAAGAAAAAAAACACAACACCAAACAATAAAAAGGTAAATAAAAAAAAAAAAAATATTTCAATACAATAAAAACAAAAGTGATAACGATTTTTTTCGGTATTTAATTTTATTTCTTGCTTATTGTATTAGACATCTAATAAATCAGTGTTGAGAATGTTTCTTTCGGTATTTAGTTTTTGTTAGTTTTAATTGTTTCTGGTCGACATGACCCTGGCATATGCCCAAAAATTGTGGCCTCAAGGACTGGCGTAGTGTGTAAACCGCCGATACATTCCCAATAAGAATACACTGGTCGAACGCAATGGGGCACAGCCCCCGCAGCGGGTCTGAGGTCCATTACACTGCCGTGAGGCCACTGATCTCGGGGGTGGGGGGGGGGGAGGAAGCAATGTACGCTGCAATCCCGTCTCGAGAACCACTCGATACCTGAATGCATGTACCTATAGTATAGGATTTGTACTACCGGGTGACAGTGCAGGTACACAGGCGAGCCACCACGATAATGATCCTTAGGGGAACCGCATTGAACGATCGCTGGGCTGAGAAACCTTACCCGTTCGGCGTGTCGTTTGGGTGGCTGGAGCCCGGACAGAGATTGCTCAATCCTAAGCGTTACGCCCTGGACACAAGAGCCGAAAGGCTAGTCCGGGATTTTTAAAGAGACTTTTTAATTCGATATTAAAATGTAGCGAACAGTTGTGTTGACTTGACTTGTTATTAATAATATTACATTAACAGTAATGTACTATCTAAAAGAAAAAAAAACATAAACACAAAACAATAAAAAAGATAAATAATATTTAACAAAAATAGAAAATGATATTTCAATGCAATAAAAACTAAATTGAGACAGATTTTTTTGGGTATTTAATTTTTGTTTTTGCTTATTGTATCAATAAAACAGTATTGAGAATGTTTCTTTCGGTATTTAGTTTTTATTTTATATTGTTGCTGTCAAGCTTATGGTACCCGGTATTTGAAAGTAATCATTTATAAGCCTACTTGTTTGTTTTTTTTATAATTCGTATCATTTAATTTATAGAGTTTATACAGTCGCCTATTAAAGGATATTCTCAATAGCGATGTAAATCCATTAAATAATTAAAACATTTGGTTACTTTTACTTAAATGATAATGCAAACATCAATAATGAAAAAAAAAAATTTGATAGACATTACGTCATATGATAGTTTTTTTTCAAAGTAGCCTACACCATTCAAACTCTCCAAGAAAATTGCGGTGCGTAACTTTTAAAAAAGGTCTCGCCACATTAGAAAAAACAACAGCAGAATTGGGAAAACCCGAAAAGACCCTCGCGTTCAACATAGTGAAACTCGCGTTCAATATAGTAAATGAACGGAAACGGCCATTTGCTATGTACCGTTATATTTATTTGCATAGATGGATATAACATTTTGGATTTTTTAAATCAACACATTTGTGATTATAAGTGATAAAATAAAATTATCTTTTGGAGGACGTTTCCAATTTATACATTTAATTTTTGGCCCGAATAGTCAAACGGCTTAGGAGCCTATAGCGAACAAACATATATATAAATATATATATATATATATATATAAACAAACATATAAACAAACTCACGGTAATTATATATGTTGATAATGTTATTACGGCTAGAGCCCCCATTCAATTTATGAAAATAATAGTTATAGTATTGTTATTATTAGTGTGAGTATCCTTGTATTAGTGAAGATCTTATTATATCATTCTGAAGTTTATTTGTAGTATTCCTGGTTCTTATAATCCCCTGGCAATTCACATAACGTAGCTTTAGAGTTTTCAGTTGATTTTACTTCATGTATAATTATTTGTGTGGCTCATATTATACAGCAAGAACCTCGATGTCGAGTGGTAGTGTAGATTATTAATATAGTTGAATAAATATTACACATACACACATGTATATAACTTTGAAATATTGACGTTAACCAAGTTGTGTAGAAAGCAACGATAAATTTGGTTTAATTTACAACATCAATCCAGTAGGAATCCAAATAATATTATATACACAATCAAGAAATACACGTATTCCAATTAGTAATGAATATCCTCAATGAACATATAGCATTGTAGTTAATAGTAGAATAATAAATTTTATTCCATACTACAAATGAAATAGAAACGATACTCAGAGACTCAGAATCTTAGATGTTATCCGATCGGCTGTACGCCAAGAACTAAACTAAAAGTGTCGAATCGCGTAGAAATATATTATGGGTCAATCGTTGGAAAATCCAGTCAGCCTAGTGACACGAGAATTTTAATCAAGCCTGCGTGCTGACTGCGTGATAAGATTGTTTTTATTAAGAACAAGCAATAATGCTCTAACAAAATAAGGAGAGACCGGACGGCCTTGACACGCTGTAGGTGCATGGGCAGTTCATGTTTTTATCGAGGTTAATAAAAAACAATAATGCTCTAATTAGGTTAGGAAAAACCCGGGGAAAACCTTGAGTTGAGAAATATTTTATATCGTTTAAACTCAATTCGCTTAAATGATTTAGTTGGTTTATTAACATTACAATGTAGGGAATTTACGTTTCGTAACAGTTGCCCATACCAAAAGGAAAAGAACATTGCATACTAAACAATAGAAGTGTGCAATTTCTTTTAGAACCGCCTGCACTTAACTTTAGTTCTAAACAATATACAAAAAAAAACTGACTCCACCTGGGTAGTCCGTTAAATAAGACAAGTAAGGGAAATAATTTATTCTATTAAACCCTCATCATATAGGATCTCAAGTTATCCTTAGACCATAACACATGTTCGCGTTATTCTAAAAATTATACTCTCTGAGATATCATTCCTTATAAACATCATCATCTTATTTATAAGGTAAAAATCAACATAACTAATGTTATCATATTAAACAATTCAATCATTAATTAATTCAACTTAAATGAAATTAATATTTAAATAAACTTAAGAGTAAGAATTTAATCTTAAGTGTGTAAGCATGTGAAGTGTATGCACATTACTCTATTTTGGTTTTTACATAATCACAACTATAGTTTGATTGTTTCAAAATAAGGATGTACATTTCTGTTCATTCATTATCTTACTAATAAAGAAAAATTATGTTCGTAACTCCATAATATTTATAAGTAACTTATTAGGTTCTTTCTTTTTTTTTCCTACAACAATAATAATATTTGTTTTAGCAAATGGAAATATTCATGGCATAAAATAAGGCATAAGATATTGCATAAAATAATCACAACATATTCATATATTTATGCATTTATATTTTAAATGATCCAATTCTCTTAGTTAGGATTATCAGAATATATACATGAAGTTATCCCTTTATACATTTGTTACATGCGCGATAGGGTGTCCGCGACGGTGTGATCTCTTACCAATACGTGAGTTATTCTAAAGTTGTATGGGATTAACCCTATACGGATGTTGTTTGACAGGTTTAACATTATCATCTTTTAAAACTACATCATGGGTAACCAAAGTTGTTTTGATAGGAACATCACTAAACAAATTTACATGATCATAGATTAAACCCTTGATAGAAGTCTGTTCACCTGAGTCTAGATGTGCCAGTTTATCATTGAGGTTTTTAAGTGCTTCAGTGTTTTGAAGTTTACTTTCTATGATTGTCTTTTTAAATTTAGGCGGGGGTGTTTCAACAGTTTTGATAGCACTCACTGGCCTAATGTCAGTTTGTTCTTCCCTAACAACATAAGGTTTTAGCATGTTTATATGGCACAGTCTCTGTGTTTTCCTTCTATCAGAGGTTTTTACAAGGTATGTTACATCACTGATTTTATCTAAAACCTGATATGGTCCTGTATATTTTGCACTCAGGGGTTGTCCAGACAATTGGGTCAACATGAGGACTTTATCACCAGGATGGAAACATCGGGATCTGGCCTTGACATCATAGTACCCTTTCATTCTTTTCTGAGCCTGCAAAAGATTATCTTTAACATGATTAAAAGCATGATAGATTCTATTGCTAAATTGTTCCACATAAGCTACGAGTCCAGTCTCTTCATCAGAATTTAACAAGGTTTCCTGCAACAGTTTTAGAGGTCCTCGAACTGAATGTCCAAACACTAACTCGAACGGACTGAATCCAAGAGATTCCTGCACAGTTTCTCTAGTCGCGAAAAGAGCGAATGGAATACCGCGATCCCAGTCTTTAGTGTTCTCAAAACAGTATGTGCGGAGCATGGTTTTCAGAGTCTGATGATATCTTTCTAGGGCACCTTGGCTTTGCGGATGGTACGCAGTTGAAGTTGCATGTTGGATGCCTAGTTTCTTTAAGACCTGGTTAAACAGCTTTGATGTAAAGTTAGATCCTTGGTCTGACTGTATAGTCTTTGGAAGACCGTATCTTGAACAAAATGCAATCAGTGCGTCAGATATCTTATCTGCGTTAATGGTGCGTAGCGGAATAGCTTCAGGATATCTCGTGGCAGTGCACATTATAGTGAATAAGTACTGGTGTCCTGTCTTTGTTTTAGGCAAAGGACCTACACAGTCTATTAGCAAGTGGCTAAATGGTTCTGCAAAGGCAGGTATTGGCTTTAGAGGTGCTACCGGTATAGTCTGGTTAGGTTTACCAACTATCTGGCATGTATTGCATGACTTGCAGTATTTTGTGACGTCACGATGTAGTCCAGGCCAATAGAAGTACGGAAGAATTCGACGGTAAGTCTTGTTCACTCCTAGATGACCAGCATATGGTGTGTCATGAGCCATGTGTAAGGTGTCATTACGATATATGGCTGGTACCACAATCTGACTTCCTTCTCTGCAATTGTCATTATCACATTTCACATCTCTCCATTTTTGCATTAATATTCCCTCCTTCAGAAAAAATCCATTTCCTTTAGTTTCTGCCTCCTGTTCAGTTATCACCTTTTTCTTCAGGTGTTTAATTCCTGAATCTCTATTCTGTTCTGATAGGAGTAATTGTCGAGGTGACAAATTACTTTCAGTAGTCTTGACTGAGGGACCACTCAAAATGTCAGCCAGGAAAGTTGCCTGTAGGTCAATTTCTGGTTCTATTTTTGACTTTGACATGGTTTCGACAGACTTTTGTTGTTGGGCCATACCTCTAGTGACGATGCATATAGGTTTGATAAAGCTCTCACTTTTATTAAGGCATTGTTTTTTCTTGGATATGGAATGCACCACATCTCCAGCAATATCATTTCCCAGTACTAAAGAAACGCCTTTAAACGGAAGTGATTTGTATACACCCACAACTACATTTCCAGTGAAGTACGCACTCTTCAGCTGTATTTGATGCAAAGGAACTTGTACATTTTTCCTTGATACACCTTGAATAGTAAGATCCTGTCCTGTATATGTCGATTGTGACGTAGGAACAGTATTCTCTAAAAGTAGTGAAACCTCAGCCCCTGTATCACGGAGTATTCTGATGTTCTTTTCACTAGTGACACCATTTATTATGGATGACACGGTACCTTCTTCAATGAATGGTAAACAATTGCTTGGTATCTCAGTATCGATGAGATCTGTATCCAAGTTATTTTTGTAAGAGGTATGTTTAGTACTCATGGTGGTTCTATCTGTTATAGACTCCTTGGAGCTCAGATTAGAATTAGAATTATTGAAAACCATTGTCTCTATTTCAGGAACTATTTCTGGTTTCAAGTTTCCTAGATACGTGTGTTTTGTCAGGTTATCTGCATTAGCACTAGGTATCTCTGTTTGAGTTCTAACATCCTTCTTTACATTTACATGAGTTCTTTGCTTTGGCATTGCTACATACGATAAGACAACATTCTTTTTATTCGGGTTCCCATTCAATATCCAGCACTTTTCCTTAGTATGTCCAATTCGTTTACAATGGCTACAGGTTGGCTTGGAATTTGTTGGACCTTCATTGCTCTGCTGATGTCTCTTTGATTGATAGGATTCATTTGGATTTATGGTTTTCTTTTCTACCTTCATATCTCGATTCTGGAATTTTGATTTATCAACTGTTGTAAATTTATTGCTGGAATGGATAATAACATATTCGTCTGCCATCACTGCTGCTGTTTCTACTTGTTCTACACCTTTGTCTGCTAAATGTATTCTTACATCACCTCTGATGTTATTGTTAAAGTCTTCCATTAGCATAAGATTAGCTAATTTATCAAAGTCTTTGTTTACACCTTTGGATCGAATCCATCTTTCAAAATATTTCTTTTTCTGTCTTAGAAAATCAACATGGGATTGTTCCTGTTCTTTCTTAGACTCACGAAAAACTTTCCTATATTTTTCAGGTGTTAATGCATAACTTAGCAGTACTCTATTCTTGATCAGTTCATAATCATACAATTCCTCTTCAGTAAGACTTAATACAACATCAAGTGCCTTTCCTTTGTTCAGAGCTGAGCGTAGGAGTAAAGCTTTCTTGCCCTCGGGAAATTGATAGTCTCTAGCGTTTCTCTCGAAAATCATGAAGAACTCTTCCACCGAATTATCTTCAAAAACTGGAATATGTTTCTTAAACTTATACAGTTCTGCATCTGCTTCAGAGCTTGCATTCGAATGATTTGACGTACGAGACCTTGCTAGCTCAATTCTTTCTTGGCTTGCTATTTTCTCTCTTGCTATTTCTAACTCAATTCTCTTGTTTTCTCTTTCCATCTCAATTCTCTTGTTTTCTCTTTCTCTTTCCATCTCAATTCTCTTGTTTTCACTTTCCATCTCAATTCTCTTGTTTTCTCTTTCCATCTCCAATTCCATCTTTCTTAACTCAAGTTTAAATTTCAATTCTTCACTTAATTCACCAGTTGTATGCTTCACTCTTTGTGTTATAGGAAAAAGTAATTCATCATCTGATTCATCATTAATGTTATCATTAGCAGTAGTTTCTTCAATAATTAGTGTACCTTGTTTTCTTAAACACTCAGTTACCTCTTGAAGTAATTTAGTTTTTGATGGCCTAGTTTCTGTGATAGAAATGCCCAATGATTTAGCCAATTCTTTTAATTGTATCATTGACATTTTATTAAGCTGTTCTGAGGTTAGATCGAATATCTCTGGATCCAATGTAAGATTATTTGTGGCTTCCATTTTATATATTATTAAAATATAAATCTTGTTAATAATACAATAAAGAGTCCACCTTACTTTCTGTCCTTTGAATAATTCACTACACCACACAGTTCAGATTTTTCACAACAAGGTCATAAAAATAATACTTTCTTAGAGTTACTTTGTTTGATAAGGTAATACACAAGATAATTTTCCAGGCTGAATAGTTAAGTTTTCCGATTCTCAATAGCAATGTTCAATTCAATCACAATCTTTAGTAAATTGTATATTGTTCATATTTTCCAACACAATCCATCCAAGTTACGAGTATGTATTACGGCAGTTGTAAATAGTTTGTGTAAATAGTATAACGATTCTTGAAATTGAAGTAAATCCTCCAAACGTTTGTTAGTAAATCCCGGACGAGCCCCCATTTTATTACAAGGCAATTTATTCACCATAATAAATTATGGATGAGACCTTCTATTTATATCACACAAGTATAATTATAATTTATAATGTTATTACGGCTAGAGCCCCCATTCAATTTATGAAAATAATAGTTATAGTATTGTTATTATTAGTGTGAGTATCCTTGTATTAGTGAAGATCTTATTATATCATTCTGAAGTTTATTTGTAGTTGTCTAGAGTATTCCTGGTTCTTATAATCCCCTGGCAATTCACATAACGTAGCTTTAGAGTTTTCAGTTGATTTTACTTCATGTATAATTATTTGTGTGGCTCATATTATACAGCAAGAACCTCGATGTCGAGTGGTAGTGTAGATTATTAATATAGTTGAATAAATATTACACATACACACATGTATATAACTTTGAAATATTGACGTTAACCAAGTTGTGTAGAAAGCAACGATAAATTTGGTTTAATTTACAACATCAATCCAGTAGGAATCCAAATAATATTATATACACAATCAAGAAATACACGTATTCCAATTAGTAATGAATATCCTCAATGAACATATAGCATTGTAGTTAATAGTAGAATAATAAATTTTATTCCATACTACAAATGAAATAGAAACGATACTCAGAGACTCAGAATCTTAGATGTTATCCGATCGGCTGTACGCCAAGAACTAAACTAAAAGTGTCGATTCGCGTAGAAATATATTATGGGTCAATCGTTGGAAAATCCAGTCAGCCTAGTGACACGAGAATTTTAATCAAGCCTGCGTGCTGACTGCGTGATCAGATTGTTTTTTATTAAGAACAAGCAATAATGCTCTAACAAAATAAGGAGAGACCGGACGGCCTTGACACGCTGTAGGTGCATGGGCAGTTCATGTTTTTATCGAGGTTAATAAAAAACAATAATGCTCTAATTAGGTTAGGAAAAACCCGGGGAAAACCTTGAGTTGAGAAATATTTTATATCGTTTAAACGCAATTCGCTTAAATGATTTAGTTGGTTTATTAACATTACAATGTAGGGAATTTACGTTTCGTAACACTGTGTATGTTTGTTTGTAAATCCTTTATATATTAACTTCCCTTTTATTTCTCTAGTATGTAGTTTTTTGTATAAAATTTATATGTATGTTGCCTATGTATGCTTCTGGCGACCAGACATTTGAGAAGGCTAATCGACTCACTTCACGTCAATCTACCGAACTTGAACTTTGAACTATGTAGCAGTGGCGTAGCTAGGGTAATCTGCGCACGGGGACATGACACAAAGTCTGCGCCCCTTCTCGGACCGACAAAGTCTGAGGGCTCATTGCGACCCCAAGAAAATTTTGAAAATTTTACGGTTAATATGGTTCATTTTCGAAGCATCTGGTATTTTAATGAAATATAATACAGACTAATAAGTCTCTATATTAGTGTAAACAATTTATGTGAAAATAATATTCTACTACTAGATATCTAATATATGACTGGAATAGACATAGTCTACAACAACATGATCCTCCTTGATTTGACTGTCGCAAACTCGTCAATCACGTTGTCAAAATTAATATTCTCAAGTGTTTCTCTTTCGATGCTAAGGAGTGCAAGATCACTCAGACTTGGGGGTCGGCAACCTTTGGCTAATTGTGTGACAAACTAGGATTTCTAAACCATTCAGCGTGCCAACAGCCTAAAAGTCAACCTGCTTTATTATACTTGTTTTATTTTATTTTTTTATAAGACAAATTAACTCCGTAGCAATACCAAGGCCAAAAGCAAAGGAAAGTTATGGGAAAGAAAACGGTAAAGCGTTTTATATTTAATAACAATAATTAACGCGTTTGTGATTATCAATTATCCAACTGTCAAAAAAATGGTGCCCCAACGACCCTCGCTCGGGTTATGGGATAGAAGAAGAAGAAGATTATCAACCTTTTTATTTGCATTTATACAAAAAAATAATATGACCAAACCTTCACATTTTTTGTAATGATTTTGTAAACATTATCATTTGGTTGTCCAGATAAGGATCTAGCAACTGATAATATTGATGATAGTTTATTCTCAGTTTAACTGAGATTGTCTTTAATTTGCTTAATGCTCAAATTTAATGCAGAGAAACTATAGTAGAGCGGAATTCGTATGTAGTAATCATACAAACTGGGTAGTTAATGTAATGTTTAAAAAATGTGCATGAAATGTTTTATTCATATAGATCTAGATCTAATATTTATATATTTTTCAACTACATTTTACAGTTTGGTCATTATAACGTTATAAGTTGTAGGCCATTTAGTCTATTAGAAAAGAAAAAAAAGAAACACAATATTAAAATAATAGCATAAATAAAACGGGCTAATTATCTCCCTTTAATTCAAATAAAGTTTCTCATTTTGATTCAATATTGATGCCATTGTCAAAAAAGTTTTGTAATATAACATATATTACTGACTAATTATTTTTTTTAAAAATAAATCCAGCATTATGGTATTCATTACAATATTTAATTATTAGAGGTATACAATTGATTTACGTTAAACAGTTGTAAATAAACATTTCCTGCATTAATTGTTTGTCCATTTAACCCACTTGATTTAACCCGTCCTTGTAAATGCGTTCAACTAACTGAAATGTGTCGCTCTGTCATTCAGAAACATCGTCTTCAACAGTCAGTTTTCCTCATTAAGAACTGGAAAATGTTTGTTTTTTCATCAATAAAAAAAACACCTTTTTTCATCAATAAAAAAACACCTCTTGGAAGTCTCTCGCGTGCCATTGAAAATCGCTCTGCCTGCCAAATTTGGCACGCGTGCCCCACAGAATAGGAAGATCCTAGTGCTATCTAGGTTTGTTTTTTTTCCCCGGGTCTGGAGTCTATCCAGCTTTGATGGGTACCTGACCTTAGTTGGACAAAATCGACCCATATCCTATCTGTCACCACGATTCGAACCCAGGTGCTTCGGTACGCCAGCCAAACGCGGCTCGGTCGCCATGCCAGATTTGCATTGTTTCTCCACCTTTGAAACTTTGGCTTCACCACTATTGTTAATAGACACATTTAGGAGCTTACACTGTCACACTACAAGATAAAATAGGCCTAGCCGAGACTTTAATGAGTGGCTGCGTGAGAAATAAATTGTGGAGACGATTAAGTGTTGTAACGTCACATAGAGTATGCAAAATTTATATAATTTTATCAAATGTTGTATGTTTTAGATAAATTTAACTAATTACTAATCACTACAATAAAAGTTCTCATAAAAGTCTACAGATTAATATTGTAATACAAATAAACATTCAATTAAAAGTATCATATTTTTCACCTTTGTTTTTAAAAAGAGAGGAGGCCCTGACATGTTTTGTAATGCTCTGTTACATTACGGGGAAGGTGTTATAGGAGGTTTAAGAATCCCTGACAAAATCACGTGACATACTTTACAAAGTCTGCCCTTGCAGTGTTTACTTCTACACGAAGAAGTTCTCATTAATCAAATTTTAGCTTTTATATTACAGTAAAATATGTTAATGTCCTTTTCACGGTGTTTAATATGTACGTGAACAATACATAAATGGATAAGTGAAGCATTTAATGATACCGATTGTGTGGCCAATACAATGCGAGGCCACCTTTACTTTCCAGAACTAATGTCTCACATTCCGTGTATAATCAGTCTAGAATCCAAACGCGATACTTCCACCCAACACACACATACACACTGTTAACATACATACATATGGATTGCAAAAGTCTTAAAGTCTAAATGCATAGATCTAAATCAATTAAGAAAATGGTAACATTTTTTTAATAAAATAATTTAATCTGAAAGTGAATATTCTAAAAATTGTACGCACCTGCTTATAAACAGTTCCCGTATCATTTTCTCAATGTCTTGTTGTTAAAGTCTTCAAACGGAAATACACACAGTGGAGTTTTCACGCTTGGCTGCATTCCATTGACAGAAACGCTATTTCTTCAAGAAGAAATAACAACAAATAAAATGAGGCCCCATGTGAAAGGCAAGTCAGTTTGTCGTGTTATCGATTCTACTATTGGAATATTTGATTTCTCGACTGCTGGCTGCTGAATTCGAACACTTTCACTAAGTGCACAGACAGATTTCAGACTCTTTAATTGGGTGTCAGGTTTCTTTTCACAAGGCTTAGATATATTTTTTTTTATTGGGTGGGTTCAAAGTTTTTTTTCTTTTTTTAAAGTTTGCCACGTGGGTGAAAGGTTGAGAGCTGTTTGTCATTTTCAATATTTACCAAACGCATGTATTGCACACTTGAATGTATCTAAAGTAAGCAAGGCCGGATTTAAACGTGTTGAGGCCTTAGGGTATACTGGGTGAAAGCCCCTCTCCCGTTTCTCATCTCGCTAGCAGGGGCGAAGCCTATATCAAACAACAAGTCATAGCTTAGCCCCTGCTCGCTAAGAATGTAAGTTTTTTTGTTTTTTTAAAAACAATCCAAATCAGTTAGTGTAAATTATCATTGGTTCTGTTAGTTGTAACTAGTCTATAGAAGATTGAACCTCACGTAATTTTTATCCTTTGGGTGAGCTTTTCTCCCCACCCATTTTTTTTATTTTAAGTAGGTCAAGGTTGTTGCGACTGCGGGATCTTGTGTACAAATAAAGTAATAAAACAAACTAATCGAAGAAACTCAAGTCGATTGAAAGGAAATAAAATTAACAATTAATGAGTAACTGATAACGTGTACAACAATAGTTTATCCATGACGTTATCTGACCTAGTTTATCCATGACGTTATCTGACCTAGTTTATCCATGACGTTATCTGACCTAGTTTTTGAAGTTTTCTTATTCTTCTTTTATCAATCCGGAAATTTTACTTTCTTGGACCGGTACCGAGTCGTGACCCAGCATTTCGAAAGCGCTCATTTACAGCATTAGCTCATATTGCCAATGAACACTTGAACACTTATAGTGCCAGCAAAAATTTGAACACTCAAAATAAAAAAAAACAACAACACTTTACTTTCTATAACCGCATCAAAAACAGAAACATAATTATTATTTCAATTAATTCTTATTCTTCAATGTGAAAGTAAAGTACCCTTCGGACCAAATTGATCATAGGGCCTGTGAAGCATCGTTCACCAATTTCAGTGGCCACGGCATACTAGGGGGATGTGTGGCCATCCGCCTTTACTTTACCCCAACTAATGTCGGGTACCCATCAGAGCAGGGTAGACTCCCTCGAGTCCAGGGGGAAAAATCCTAGCCTTCACCAGGATTCGAACCCAGGACCTTCGGTACGCCAGTCGAACGCACTGCCGCTCTGTCAACCCATTTAATGCTTCAATGTGTATATTTAAAATCGATCTGTTTACAAATTTAACATTTTCTATCAGATCATGGGGCACAGTAGCCGAGCGGCAGCGCGTTCGACTGGCGCGCCGAAGGTCCCGGGTTCGAAACCTAGTGCAGGCTAGGATTTTTTTCCGGGTCTGGAGGGTGTCCATGAGTCTACCCAGCTCTGTTGGGTACCTGACCTTAGTTGGGGTAAAGTAAAGGCGGCTGTGCATAGTGCTGGCCACACAATCACCTAGTATGCCGTGGCCACAGAAACTGGTGAACGCTGCTTCATCGGACCTATGGATCAACTCAGTCCGACGGGTACTTTACTTTTTTACTCAGATCATTTTGCATTCTCATCTAATAAAATTTTGTTCCACTAAGACTTCTCAGTACTAAAATGTACCTAAAAAAAAAAGGGATCTTGTTTTTAACTATGTACTTTTTTACACAACTAGCCAAAACATTAAAGATAAGATAATACAAAACTTTTTGTATTTACAAGCCTGTGTATTTCTCTCCCTTTGCCCATTTTATCTTTGTTTATTTTGCCGTTGAAAATTTCACTGCTATTCACAATTTATGTTCCGTTAACTTCAAGGTAGAAAGTCACACCCTGGGGCTTCTATCAATAGATATTTGGATATATCTCTAACCTATAAATAAATACTATTTTATGACCTTTTGACATTATCTTTTGTAATAGATTTTATTTATAGCTGTGAGTGCTGTGAAAGAATTTACAATGGTTCTAAAACTTGAGGTGTCCAGGTGTCATTGTCAATTATTTGAAAGGTAAGCTTTAAGATAAGGGGCCGTTCATAAATGACCTCGGGGGGGGGGGGGGGAGTAAGGCTGTGTTGGACTAGGGTTGGAAGAAAGTGACTAAAGTCTAGACGTAAACAAGTTTTACTTAATTAAAACTCATAAATTAAAATATTCCTGATCCATAGACTCTGTAAAGCAGCGTTTAACCGATTTCTGTGGATACGCCATTCTAGGAGATTGAGTGCCAGCACAATGCCCAGCCGCTGTATCCCAATTTAACACAAGTAGGCTTTAAAAATACGCATGAGAATCACTGCTCACTTGACCGCTCCTAAAGACCTTTCAAGCCAACTCGAACTTGAACTCGAATATTTTCCATGAACAAATGTTCTATTCAATTAATTGAGTTCTTTTCACTTAATCACACGATTTAGGCTTAGACGTTGAGCCTACGAAAACATATGTACAAGAAATCGAGGCTTATGGTGAGGGCAATAAGGCGTAGACTATAGTACTTTTATCCATACAATTAGTTGTTTTATAATGGTGTCGTATGTTGAGATAAATATATGCTGAATACTATTTCCATAACTTAACATACGCTTTGTTTAACGTTACATATATTAATGGTGTTATTGAATGAAGACTAAACAATGTAATGATCTATCTATCTATCTATCTATCTATCTATCTATCTATCTATCTATTTCCCTATCTACCTACTTATCTAGCGGCCCACCTAGCTATAAAAATACTGTCTACATACCTACTGTACTACCTACCTCCTGCCTACCTACTTAACTACCATTATACCTGCCTACCTACTTATCCATCTACCCAGCTACCTATCTATCTAGCTTCATAACTACCTAAACATCTTCCTACCTACTTACCGTCCAACCAACCTACCTACCTATTTATTAAAAGAAATCTATGCAATGTATATTTGTGTAACACACATTTGAAATAGACTTATTTGTTTGATCAAACTCTATAAGACATCGTATTCAGAGCTTGTCAAAATTATTAAAATAATACTTTTTAAAAGTAATTTAAATAGACAGAGTTAAATATCACTAAGATCCCCAAAACAGACTCTCTATTGGTTCTATAATTATAAAAGAACACTCTTGTAACAAACACAAATGTCGTTAAAGCAAAATGGAGCAATTTTTAAACACTATATTTTCCTCCTAATGTCATGACTATGTTATAAAAAATATACTACATTAAAAATAATTACACCAACATGTTTAAAACTTCACAAATGCAAAATTAGCTGTATTTATTAGTTGTAACATTGTTGGTTACATTCATATTCATCACTGTAGAAAACAATATAATTAAAATAACAGTTTTGTATAACACTTTGATTAAATTGTCAATATATTCCAATATAAGTATTAACTTTTTTTATAGAAAGTACATTGTTTTCTTATGAAAATTGAATATTGTGAACTTGTTTACCGGAATGTTTTCAAAAAATATTTTGCAATAAGACATCAATAATCATTATACATTGGCGGCTTGGGGAAAATGAGTCGCCAGTTCTTCATTAGCGGAAGGAAAAATGAATCCAAATGCGACCAAAGTTTAAACAATAAAAAAAATTTGAATAAGTCTCAATAGTTTGAAATCTTCACCACTTAACCCCGATCTTCATTCTTTGTGTAGAAGGAGCGTCATGTGGGATAACGAGTCTATCTTTAATAAGACTTTTAGATCAATTTAGTTTTTCGAAATTTAAACTTTCCCCTTCAAATCGTATTATTTTTAAGTTTTTGTTTTACTTTCGGTTGGTTGAGATAACAAAAAGGGACATCATTTGTTTTAATGCTTTAATTTTTTCACAACGAAAGGAAGCTCCCGGTAGAAGCTCAAATCCCTGACCGTGTCGGTCACAGAAAGGTTAAAGATGAACTGGTCAAGGCAATGGAGGGCAACGGGATGCAGGTCGATGTAGAACTTGTTGGCGAACAGTTCTGGCCTCGTCATCAACATAGGTAAATCTGTGAGGGAAGGGAAGACAAGGAGTTCCTGAGAACTTTATAGAATTCATAAAGGTAATACTAACTACTAGAGCGCGCTGAGCATGATAAATGTAATAGCGTGGATAATAGATGTGCTACATAATAACTATCGTCATCATCAACGCTAATTAGAGATAGTACCCATTCAGAGAACTTGAATAGGAAAACTCACAATAACACTAAAAGCAGACTAGTTCAAATATATCCATAAGGCTGAACACTTAACAAATATTTCTTTAAGAAAATAATTACTTAGACAGTTACGCGTCGTAAGTCGCATTGGGCCGATTATTATTTGGGCCGCTAACATTTTCCAGAGTTACACTAACCTCTTAGCGTCTTCCCAATCTGCACCGATGGGCGGAAAGTCTCTCTTACAAGTTGCTTTCCAGGACTTTGTCTTCTCAATTTTGTCGGTTTTCAACTGAAGGCCATCATGGGGTGTCTATTTTATTGAATCTTAGGCACATGGCACTTATATCTACATCTTATCTAATCAGGTCTGCCATTGTTGGTATGGTAGGTCACACCGTTTTAGTACTTAATTTTTTTTAAATATTTTCCTCACATTTTGGAAGGTTGCAATGGCTTATCCATATCGCCCCTGAAGATCCAAGTCGCGGCCATAATTTGTAATCATTACAGGTAAATGAAACTCTGTACTTTAATAACTTTTAAACTCAGAACAATGAACAATATTTTTGAACAATATTTATTTTGCCACATAGTACATAGGTACAATAAAGGCATAGTCAAAAACATAAGAAAATTATAGCATTTGTGAATAATAAAACGACACGTAGCTTGGTGATCCTGCAGATGCTCTTAATCCCTTTTTTGAGTGCTATTTATGCAAATACCAAATTCATCTTCAAAGGCGAGATCATTGTTCCGGGTACTACCTGGCGTTGACATGCCATAGCCTGGGTCATTAATTGACTGCCGCATAATAAGTTCTATTTCTATTACCAAAAAAAAAAATAGAAGCGGCGATAATACGCATCCTTGTCTAACACCTGTTATAATGCTAAGCTCTACAGTGCAGGAGTCGTCAGTCCTGACAGAGCAAGGTGAGCCCTAGTATATACTCAACGCAAATATTGACTGGCAGAGTTGAACATAATTAATATGGAAGACTTTTCATAACAGTTTCTCTTTAACACTTTCTTTTTTTTTTTTCATAAAATCCGTCAATGAGTATTAACTTTAAAGACATCCATATCATCCATCATGTCAATCATTAGGTCACCCATTACGTTATCCGTTAAGTCATCCATTGGGTAATGTACTAACGACATAAGAAAAAAAAATAATATAAAGATTTTGCAAATGTAATAACCGTTAGCAATTTTTCGGGCTTTTTATTTACCTTAAAATATTTCCATGGCATTAGGTCTTTCTCTACAAAAAGGTCAACACATTTTTAGTTTCATTAAAGTGTTGAAAGCTATTTTGCACAATTGATTTTTTTTACCTGCAGCAGAAAAAATACAGATCCAACGCACATGAATAGATTCACAGGGCATCTCCTTCTGCCAGGCAACAAATGTGGTTATTGCCCTTTTGCTCTCTGGTTCCCCTGGGGGCAAATGATTGCCAAAAAGATATTATAAAGAAATAAAAATCCGTAAAATTATTACTGGTCTATATGGGCACGGTGGCCGACCGGCAGCGCGTTCGAATGGCGATCCGAAGTTTCTGTGTTCGAATCCTGGTGGAGGCTAGGAATGTTTCTCCCGGGACTTGCGGGTGTCCCTGAGTCTACTCAACTGTTGATGGGTACCTGACATTGGTTGGGGTAAAGTAAAGGCGACTGGGCATCCCCTAGTATGCCTTGCTCCACCAGCCCTCTGATCAGTCAGGTCCGAAGGGTACTTTACTTTACTCCCTTACCGTGCACAAAGCTTTGCATACCCATGTTTTTGTAACACCACTTATTCATACTAATAGCATTTATTTATTCCGGTGGAAATTTATGTTACAATTATGATGTGCAATACACAGAATTTAACATATTAAATAATAATATAAAACTGTTCAAACATGCGACGTACATAAAGTGCAATCAATACATAGATACAACAACTAATCACAATTATAGATTTTAAAGTGTTTTTTTACAATAAGTTCATTAAACATGTTTACATTGTAAAATAACTAAAGTAGATCTAAATGGGATCTTATTACGAAGTCTAAATGTTTCATTTTAGTGAATGTTTCCTTACCATTGAATGTTTCCTTATCAGTGAATGTTTCCTTACCAGTGAATGTTTCCTATTAGTGAATGTTAACTTACCAGTGAATGTTTCCTATTAGTGAATGTTAACTTACCAGTGAATGTTTCCTTATCAGTGAATGTTTCCTTATCAGTGAATGTTTCCTTACCATTGAATGTTTCCTATTAGTGAATGTTAACTTACCAGTGAATGTTTCATATTAGTGAATGTTAACTTACCAGTGAATGTTTCCTTATCAGTGAATGTTTCCTTATCAGTGAATGTTTCCTTACCATTGAATGTTTCCTATTAGTGAATGTTTCCTTATCAGTGAATGTTTCCTTACCAGTGAATGTTTCCTATTAGTGAATGTTAACTTACCATTGAATGTTTCCTATTAGTGAATGTTTCCTTACCAGTGAATGTTTCCTTACCATTGAATGTTTCCTTATCAGTGAATGTTCCCTTACCATTGAATGATTCCTATTAGTGAATGTTTCCTTACCAGTGAATGTTTCCTATTAGTGAATGTTTCCTTACCATTGAATGTTTCCTATTAGTGAATGTTTCCTTACCATTGAATGTTTCCTTATCAGTGAATGTTCCCTTACCATTGAATGTTTCCTATTAGTGAATGTTTCCTTACCATTAAATGTTTCCTTATCAGTGAATGTACCCTTACCATTGAATGTTTCCTTCTCAGTGAATGTTCCCTTACCAGTGAATGTTTCCTGTTTGTGAATGTTAACTTACCAGTGAATGTTTCCTTACCATTGAATGTTTCCTTATCAGTGAATATTCCCTTACCATTGAATGATTCCTATTAGTGAATGTTTCCTTACCATTGAATGTTTCCTTATCAGTGAATGTTTCCTTACCATTGAATGTTTCCTATTAGTGAATGTTAACTTACCAGTGAATGTTTCCTTACCATTGAATGTTTCCTTATCAGTGAATGTTTCCTTACCAGTGAATGTTTCCTATTTGTGAATGTTAACTTACCAGTGAATGTTTCCTTACCATTGAATGTTTCCTTCTCAGTGAATATTCGCTTACCATTGAATGATTCCTATTAGTGAATGTTTCCTTACCATTGAATGTTTCCTTATCAGTGAATGTTCCCTTACCATTGAATGTTTCCTATTTGTAAATGTTTCCTTACCATTGAATGTTTCCTTATCAGTGAATGTTTCCTTACCATTGAATGTTTCCTATTAGTGAATGTTAACTTACCAGTGAATGTATCTTTACCATTGAATGTTTCCTTACCAGTGAATGTTTCCTTACCATTGAATGTTTCCTTACCAGTGAATGTTTCCTTACCATTGAATGTTTCCTTATCAGTGAATGTTTCCTTACCATTGAATGTTTCCTATGAGTGAATGTTAACTTACCAGTGAATGTTTCCTTACAATTAAATGTTTCCTATTAGTGAATGTTAACTTACCAGTGAATCCACCGGGAACTTTCATGACCTTCGTATGGTGAAGAGTTGACCATACATATTCGTCGGGGCTCTCAATGCCCCTGGACCACTCAATCAGGTCCAGGGCCTTTCGGTCGGTCATGACAAACTCCACGAAGGCTCTGGAGAATGTCCCGTAGGCGCTTCCTTTAACCACTTGGAAGTTATGCGGAGGCAGCGGGTACCTGCCGACAGATTCCGCTGTGATATTTTTACCTACAAAATAGAACAGTTGGCTTTTGTTTTTTAATTACGCTTATTTCGAGCATTGAAGTATATAGCACAACAACTTTAAAGACTGTCTCTTGCCTGCACCATAACGTTCTTACCTGTGACTTTGTCAAATATCACGTGATGTTTGACCTTGTAACGCCTCGGCAACGACTTCTTTCCAGAAACGCCCAGCAGGTCGTTGGATCCGTTGTAAATTTTTAGAATTTTCACCATTTCCAAATTTGTCCTGTCAGAGGAACAGAACAACTAGAATCTATTACCACTAGGCTTGCATTACACATCACAAGATGAACTTGCATTTCACAATCATAAATTACGCTTGCATTTCACAATTTTAAATTACGCTTGCATTTCACAATCATAAATTACGCTTTCATTTCACAATCTTAAATTACGCTTGTATATCAGAATAATAAACTACGCTTGCTTATAACAATCATAAGATGAGTTTATATATCCCAATTCTAAGAGGTACTTGCACATGATAAAATGATATGCTAATCTTGCATAACACAATCAGATCACAATCATAAGATATTCCCGTGTATCACCATCATAAGATGTGCTTGCATATTTTGTGTTTTATCATTATTATTTGGGTTTCTTTTTTATTTCAACCACTTGTATTGTCTTAGATTATCTTATCTTCTTATAAGCTTATGTTACAGACTTCAGTACAGTAATACTTAAATTGAGATTACAGTGAACAGTACATTGAGACACCAATATAGTAATAAATAAATTGAGACTGCAGGGAACAGTAAATTTAGACACCAATATAGTAATAAATAAACTGAGACTACAGTGAATTGTAAATTGAGACACCAATATAGTAATAATTAAATTGAGACTGCAGTGAACAGTAAATTTAGATTACAG
The DNA here is from genome assembly GCA_949126835.1 of Anisus vortex. Classification (NCBI taxonomy): domain Eukaryota; kingdom Metazoa; phylum Mollusca; class Gastropoda; family Planorbidae; genus Anisus; species Anisus vortex. The sequence goes on from OX421497.1 coordinate 43,967,617, forward strand.
TAGGCTAAGTAGAAAATTGACTTCAGTAATCAGTCACCTTAGAGGAAACTGCTGTCCTGGGAGATTAATGAGATATTTCCACTTGACTGGGCTGAGAAGAAGTTGCCGCATGCAGTGGATGTCTGCCATCAGGCGGCTGAAGCCGGCGTACACGATCTGCTCCAGAGTTTCAGAGATGAACACGTTGGGGAAGCATTCGATCACCGTCATCACGGACTTGATGAACGATGAGCCAGAGTTCAGGTCCACGCTGAGGCAGTACACGTTGTGTGGTCTGTATATGGCCCGCAGCAGGAAGAGAACCTTTTGGACCACACATTTTATAGAAAACAATGTCTAATGAAATTAGAAGACTAGTACAAAGTAAAAATGTAAACTGACATTAGAAGACTAGTATAAAGTAAAATTAAGCAAGTATCATGGCATTTACGTTATAAAATTATCTATAAAATTAATGGAAAACTGCGATAAGTGGAGGGAGAAATTAAAAGTCTCCCATAGGACCAGATTGATCCATTCGATCGGATAAGGAGCGTTCACCAGTTTCTGTGGCCACGGCATATTAGGTGATTCTGTGGCCAGCGCAATGCCCAGCCGCCTTTACTGTACCCCAACTTAAGTCAGGTACCCATCAGAGCTGAGTAGACTCAGGGACACTCACCAGAGCTGAGAACAAATCATAGCCTTCACCAGGGTTCGAACCCAGGTACGCCAGCAGAACGCGCTGCCGCTCGGTCGCCTTGCTCATAAGGTTGAGAGCATTGATTATTTTTTGAAATGGTAGTTACTTTCTTAAGAATTTATGAATTCGTATTTTACTACTGGGACCAGATACATAGTCGACACAAAACCAAGGCGGTTGACGAAAACAGAGACACATATTTTGAATTAAAAAAAAAATCGACGAAAATCGAAACCGACGAAAACTAAAGTCAACAAAAAAAACTATGTTTGACAGAATACCTGATGAAGGGCATCAGCTGAACTGATGCTAGTGTTATACACAGCGGAGAGCTTTAGAGAAAATGCGACCCAAAGGCGAGGTCTGGACTAACTAGCCAGACTTGGCACGCAGATTTTTTTCAATGGTACGCGGAAAGCACACACAAACGCAATTCTTTTCTATAAGTAATTGATTATTTGTGTACGTCGACATTTGTGTTTGTTGAAACGCTAAATGAATTAGAAATCCTACTTTGGCACAATATTGACAAAAGTTGCCGACCCTGCGAACTAACTAATACTTAATCTAAGTCCTTGTGGAACAAAATGACGAAAGCAATGAAGTATTCCCAAACATTAACTAACTGATACCTGATCTAAGTCCTTGTGGAACAAGATGATAAAGGCAATGGGGAATTCAAATTCCTCTTCCGTGACCCGTGGAATCCTATAGAACCCGTGCATGGATAGGAAGGCTGGGCAGTCGAGACTCTCCTCAGCCAGCACTGAATCTGCAACACGGTGGAGCGTCCTCGCGAAGACGTCGTTATTTACATGGTATGTGAGAACGTCCTGTGTTTGAAGACAAGAAAAAACAACAACAACTAACAAACAAGGTAATCTTTGTGTATGGGTGGGGGTGGGGGAGAGGGGATGAGAGTGTGGACCAAGGTGGGATAATGAATTAACCCTTACAGTCCCGGGCGCGTATATAGCGGAACTGAAGGCAGCATAGATAGAAGTAGGTCGGTACGGGAAGGGTTAAAACCCATTGAGATAGCTATGTAGAGCCAACATATTTGTGAACTGCATTGCAACTTACACAAAGTATATAGAGATTCATAGATAGATACAAAGTAAAATAAATTATTACGACATATAGATATCAGAATGTCTAGCTAGTGAACCTGGCACCGAATCAACGATAGCTGTCAATTGTGTCCATTTTGTCCTACTTTATGAACCAAAAATCTCCCCTGTGCTGGTGCTTTCTTATAGTTTTATCATCCATACTGTACAAATATCATTTGGCATCGATTTGCTTCCAGAAACTAACTAACTACAAAAATCGACCCATAAAACCTATTTCCTTTGAAAACGTAGATGCAATAGTTAGTCATGTTGTATTTACACTACCAAAGTCTACCGCTTTGACTTTACCTTACAAAGGATGTAGCCCAGGTGTGGCAGCCCAACCCACTTGTTCTGAAACGCCACGACACCTGCAGGGATCGAAGCGTCGATAAACTCCAGCTTGGCCGGCTTGGGTCGTGGCACCTTGGATTTCGTCGGACTCCAGAGTAGAATTAGGAAGTAGAAGTAGACGATTGGAATAAGAAGGATAAGCGCCATGATCACGTTACGGTATCTGTAGACTGAATACAAAATGAATAGCACTATTATTGGTACAAATAGCTTTCGTTTGGCATTGCCTTGGTTTTCTTGTCCTATGTTCTACTTTTTAAATTTCTCAAACTTTGTAAAAGTTTTGATTTACAGTGTCATGGATTGGACATATTTGCAAATGCTAGATTCCTCTAACTAAGAAGCTACTCAACATCTGTTGAGGCGAGTTGGTGTCGCAATATCATGTCATCCTTAAAATCAAATCATTACAATTATAGACTCTTTAAGATAATGTAATTAAAAAAACATTCAATGCGACCATGCCATGAGTATATTATACTAATACTTGTTCTGTTTCGCTGTAAATCCTAACATCTGTTGAAGAAAATTACTTGATGTGTAGTAAGAAATGTATCGTATCTAATCGTATAATTAAGAAGTGCAACTTACAGCTACTTCTAATCAGAAGTTTAATGCGTCTAAAATCCTAAACTATTTGTGGTTAATCGAGATTATCCTTAAAGCGGTTGCTTAAATTACTAATGTGAACGAACAGCGCTATATTCTGTTTTAACATAAATACATTTTATCTTATCTTATATCTTATCTTATCTTATACATTACAGACGCTCCTTCTATAAAGAAGATTATTGCGTCCTACGCTCATCCGTGGTCCGAGTCTAGTCTTGCATTTTTATTAATGTTTTAAATGATGTTAAGTTACTGGTTTTCCTGGTTTGTTCAGGCAACCTATTCCATGCCCGAATGCCACTCGGGAAGAAAGAGTACTTATATGCATTTGTTCTCGCATAAGGGACAAGGAAAGTGTTTTTGTCTTTATGTTTATCTGAGCTTTGCAACAGGTTGTCATTGTGTTGTATTTCTAAATTAGAGTTTAATGCCTTATGTATTATTACTACTTTACTCTTTGCCCTTCTGTCTTCTAGTGTTTCTAGGTTTAATGATTTGACTAATGGTGTTACTCTTGTTAATTGGGAATATTCGCTAGTTATGAACCTTGCAGCTCTTTTTTGAATTTGTTCTAATTTTTTAATGTTTTCTTTAGTTGATGGGTCCCATACAGGTGCTGCATTTTCTAGTATAGGCCTAACTAATGTGAGATAGCCTTTTAGCTTTATGTTCTTATTACATTTGTAAAAGTTCCTTTTTATGAATCCTAATGTTTTGTTTGATTTTTTAATTACTTCATCAATATGAGGGTTCCAAGATAACTTATCATTTATTATTACTCCTAGATACTTAGCATTGCTCCTTCTATAAAGAAAACTATTGCGTTCTGCGCTAGTCTTGCATTTTTTATTAGTGTTTTAAATGATGTTAAGTTACTGGTTCTCCTGGTTTGTTCAGGCAACCCATTACGTGTCGTAGGCTAACTAGTTAAACTAGAACGTTTATTGTGTTAAAATTAAAGCAAACCTTTACGAAAAAAGTAACGTAGACATAGCTTGAAACTAAAATTGCTGCACAATTGCAGCGCCATTATTGTTTTATGTTTTTACTTAGCCATAAATTAAAAAGTAAAAAACTTGCGTACATAAACATTACTTCCTGTGGTGCAGCATCTGAGCTATTTATAGCCTGCATTAGGTGCTTTTTAAATATCGTTAGTTACATTCAACAGATACTTTTTAGGTCAGTGACTGTTACTTTCTCTAGCAAAACGATAAATATAACAATAAAGTTGTATGCAAAAGTATCGTCTACGCCCTACGTCATCGGCCCCACGTTGGACGTGCTCACCAGTGACTGATTCAACCAATCCTTGCCCAGAAGGTACGCTAAATGTTTGGACAGAAGATGGTAGAAGTGGCACCTGATGGGTTTTTGGCGGCACGGTCTTTTCTGGTCTCGGCAACTCTTTGTATGTTGGTTACAGTAATCAAGTCTTAGTTTATATACTACATATTTAAGCAGTCCTAAATTGATTTAAGAATTTATTTAAATTGTGCAATAGTGATCATCAAAGCATTCTTAAAATTTGTAAGTTTAAACATAAAAGCATTTGGGATTTTTGTTATTTACTAGACCGTTAGCCTACTTATTTTTCATTACTCTACCTGTTAACAAACACATACATCTGTACCCATGGGCCTCAAAGCTCACAAAGAGATAAATCATTATTACTTGTATACCGCTTGAAACTCTTTCTATATAAGTCATGAGTGCCTCATTGAATGTGTTGCTAGCTAGATCAATATCCACGTTAAGATCATTATACAGTTGCCAACACGGTGTATTTTCAAGAGATAGGCAGATGTCTAATTAAATATACTCGATAAGTAATTAACATTAAACTACTTAACTACAACCTTGCCCCGGGGAAAATTGGTCTATATTGACGTGTAATACTGTTGTATATACATGGCGAGCTAGTATATTGCAAGATTGGACACCGTGAGCAGAGCTTTTAAAGATCCCAGAGCTAAGAAGTGGAAGACAATATCCTGCCCGAGACATGCTGAACAAGCATGCATGTTTCATATTAAGGCACCGTTTGCAAAGCTGGGATGCGTAGAGTTGGGATAATTAACAATGGGCATGACTCGTACACTTACTATTTCAACTAACACTGTGACGACTGATTGACGCATGAGGTCCGCAGGGAGTACAGTAACCGCTTAGTTATATTTATGTGCTCGGTTTTTTTTTCAAAGCGATGTACTGCGGCCCAAGGTATTTCACGGTAAGTCGCAACATTTAGGATTTTGCATCGATGCCACGGCATTTGCGGCACATTATGGTTTAATTAGTTTCTTGCTTGTCTGTGGTTTGAGTCTAGTCTTGTATGTGTTTTAAGTGATCTTAAGTTACTAGTTTTTTATGGTTTGTTCAAGCAACCCATTCCATGCCCGGATGTTACTTGAGAAGAAAGAGAACTTAAAAGCTTATGTGTTTTTTCTTTGACATTGAATTAGAAAAGTGATATTATCTCTATTTTTATATGAGCATTGAAATTGATTGTTATTGTGTTATAAGTAAAATACCCGTCGAAGCAAATTGGTCATAATGCTGGTGAATGCAGCGTTTCACCAGTTTCTGTGGCCACGGCATACTAGGGGATGTGTGGCCAAAACAATGCCCTGCTGCCATTACATTGACCCAAATAACTAATGCCAGGTACCTATCAGAGCTGGGTAGAATCAGGGACACCATCTAGTCTATTGTGTTGTAGCCTACTCTGCATAAATATTTCACTGGCTTGATTTAATGTATATGATCCACTTTTAGAGTAGGCCTAATATGCAATAATCCGCAAATTGCATTCTGTTTTTTGTTTCATATTAGGTTCATTAGGTCAATCTAAAATATAATAATTTAAAAACTCATGTGAACTGGTGAATATCAGGCTAGAACAGACGTTCAAGAGAATAACACAAGAACAAATAAACAAATGCGATTTGCCATGATAGTACTTTAACACACACAAAAAAACATGCTTCACTAACACGAAAATAAAGACTTCATATTTCTTTCTTTCTAACACTCATACAATAACATAACAAAAAGGATTACAGAAATAGTTTTCAAAGATTTCTTCAAGAGTTAGGAATTACAAATCTAAGGCCCATTGAAATATTTCACAAAAATAGCGATGTAGTCAGCACTTCCTATTTTGGCATCGTTCCAGTTCAGCTTGCCATCGGTCGTGGAGTACTTAAATGCTGGAAAACCAGAGTTCTTCTCCCATGAGCATCCTCCAGACTCGCTATCAACAGCAACAAACCAGCCAATGTCATTGGGACAGGTACCGTACGCCTGGTTCATGAAGAATGTCCTTCTAAGAGTGGTGTCCTGGTGGCCTGCAATGCTGAAATAGTTGGCCAGGCTGGACCTCATGTCCAGCCAGCTTGACTCGATGACCTTCGCTTTGTCCAGCCAGTTCATGTAGGTGGTGCCGGTGCCGTCGAAGATGACCTGCTTGACCTTGACGTTGTCTTTGTACACGACCAATGCGACCTCAGAGATGCCGCGCCAGTTCTCTATAATCTCCGTGTTTCTGTAGTGATTCTCACAGGGCAGACTTTGACCAACCTGAAAAGTAATCGGTAGCTTTACAATTATATGAACAAATCATATTATCTCAAGTACGTTGAAAAATAATGATTAAAAGAAAGTAAAACTTTTTATGTATAAAAAAAAAACATTAAATAAATTGCTCTTGAATAAAAGAAGAAGAATCCTTAGGATAAGTTGGTCAGAAACCATCAGTAATGAAGAAATCTGGCAGCGAACTGAATAGAGGCCTCACACCTCACAAAAGAGACGGAAATGGTTTGGCGACATCCTAAAGAAAACCGGCAATCAGTGTCACTCGGCAAGCGCTCTCTTGGAACCCCCAAGGCAAATGGAAAAGAGGTCGGCCGAGAAACATCTGGAGGCGCGATAATTATGGCAACTGGCGTTAAAACGTTAGGGCTTAACTGGGGTCAGATAGAGAAATTGGCCCAGGGTCGAGATACCTGGAGGACTCTTCTTGGCGGTCTATGTCCCAGGTGGGGCTTGAGGCATAAGTGAGTAAGTAAGTAAGAATAAAAAGAAACATACCTTTAAGGCCAATTTATGCAATGCGCTAATAATTACGTAGACGATAAATGTAAAACGAACATTTAGACACTAGGCGATGAACTGTTTACAAAAACGTTTTTTAATATGTTATTTAAATATTTTTATCTCTCTGATGAGGTTTCAAAAAGTCATAAATTAATCTTTATTTTTTTTAATACACGGCATTACACGACAAATTAACACCAGCAACAGATGCGTTAAAGCTCAATGTGCTAATTATTTGTGACAATACGATTGAAATTATTTATGTGGTAATTTATAGTAAAGTATCGTATCGACAAAGTATTGTAGGCCTACAACTGAAAACGTTGTCATAATACAGATAATATAACATAACGAGCCTATAAAACATATACATCATAATATGAATAAGCCGTTAAATGTAAAAAAAAAAATCCATTAAGAGTTAAGTTTGTTATATATACCATGTTGAAATATAGTTGGTACTGGTGTAAATGTAACATCAAGAAAAGCTTTACCTTAATAAGACAGACATATGTTGAGATATAGTTGGTACTGGTGTAAATTTAACATCAAGAAAAGCTTTACCTTAATAAGACATACTATAGTTTCGGTCCATATCAACGTGTTTACCTGTTTGCAACCACTTTCCACATTAACGGGTATTCCAGTCCCGTCTCTGAAAGCCGCGAAGACGGACTTGCCGATTCTAGCTGTTCCTCGAAAAGCCAGCTTCCACTGTTGTCTGGCAATGGATTCCGCGTCGCAGCTACTGGATGCCTGGAATAGAAACAATAGCCGTCAAAACTTTGGAAATACTAGACCAGGGTTCGGCAACCTTTTGATAATTGTTTGCCAAAGTAGAATTTCTAATTTATTATAAGTGCCAACAGTCTAAAAATCACCCCCCTCTTTTCTTGTAGAAGATACTCTCATTGTCTTTTTTTTTGGAGCCCTGCGCGATGTATTGAAAATGGCTCGGCGCGCGAAGTCTGGCACGCGTCACGTAGGTTGCCGACCCCTGTAGTAGACTATATTATGCTGAGGTTCTATCCAGATGCCTACGGTTATATTTACTAAGCCTTTAGCGTCTCGAAGTCACTAAGTTGAAGACCAAAGGTAAATGGTAAAGTCGAGATGGAATGCAAACGGGAGGATGGGATAGACCCAGACCTGCTCTCATAAGTAGTCTAAATTCAAAAGCATGAATAGATGCGCTATATAAATAGTAATTATTATTATTATTAGATAATAAACATAGTTATAAAACATTCCAAGCCAATATTTTTTTTAACCTTGCGGTCATCTGTGGATAACGTCATCCATTACATGCAAGCATTGTATAAGCCTATAAATGTTTTTCTCTAAATGTCTTAAAATGTGTTCGGGTCGCTGCACTTACCTGACAGCAGGTGGACAAGGTCTGGTTTAAATTGACCACCAGATCGGTCAGTCTGGTTTCTAGAGCTTTCAAGGCTCTAATTACGTCTTTGTATTCCTGGCCATGTGAGCTCTTGACTTGAAGTAGTACTAGAAATATGATAATGCAACAAATATTGACAAATGATGTTCAAAGTTATTCAAAGTTATTAACGCTGAATAAATGACATTCTAAAGGTATGCACCAAATAAAATATGACATTTTAACATCGTTACTGAACATAAAACTGTAAACTATTTTATTAATATTGTAAAAAAAACAACACTTGAAAATGACATAATTTGATGGTATTTATATAACTCTGACACATTACATTTAAATGTAACGATCAAAAGTTAAATGTGACTTCAAACATTTATTTTAGTGGTCTCGCGGATTCCAGGTTGCTTAAGTAATGTTCGGCAACAGACATTGCAACAGACATTGCAACAGACATTGCAAGCACAATGTAATTCAAATTTTTGTTTGCTATGAATTTAAAAAAAAAGATTATATTCTACCAGACACATAAATATACAAACAACAACACAATTTATTTAAAATTAAAAGGGGAGTTAATGTCAGATTTTTATTTGAGTAATCTCCCACTTTCTAAGTCAACCTGAAGTTCACGATGACAATATTATTGCATTTATTAATGCAAACCTTGCAGCATATTTTATCATTTATCAACACGTTATTAATTTAATTAGTTGATGTTTTTATATAAATATATAAAAAAATACTAAAAGTAAGATTAGCATTTTACAAGTAATTGTAGTCACCCACCGATACAACAAAGCGTTGTAAAACTGATCAGTTTCTTTGGTAACATCCTCAGCACTCTTTGATCAAGACGTTAGTTTTTTACCTAGATTGTAGAAATAGTAAGAATTCATTTTTTTTTATAACTTTATTCAATCTTACATATCAACATTATTTTTACAGCTCTTATGTAGTCTATATGTAACTATTTTTGTATTAATGAGTGTCTATTAATGGAAAAATCTGCAAGTGAAAATTAAAACTAAACAATCGCAATATCATATTTAACAAGCTAAATTGTCCAGCGTTGCCCAGTGTAAAATAATACAGGTTAGTATCAGCGCGTTGCCCAGTGTAAAATAATACAGGTTAGTATCAGCCAAAGATGAAAATTTTACAATCTTCTACAATGAACAGAAAGCTATATTATTTTTTACTGAAGACTTTTAGGAAATTAATTTTAAAAAAATATTGTAATCGGGTAAAAAATAGGCAAGTCTTTTTATTTAACAAAAATATAAATTGCCTTGTGATGCTCGTAGATTTACAATCTTTTTCTTTTTAAAGTAATATTAATTGAAATAAAAAAATTGTAGAAAATAAGGCATAGACTAACTGGAGAATAAAACCTGGGTCGCCCGCATAGCAGTCCGATACGTTAACCACTTAGCCAGCGAAAACACATTTCCGAAGTGAGATCGCAAAAGTATAATATGAGACAATAAAGTCACGTGTCTTTAAATTAACAGATATGATTGGTTGAACACACAATCAGTCTACTTTATAAATATACATGTAACTAAAAATAAAATACTTCAGGAAAGAATATTCAGCAAACAGCAAAGTTATATAAATTAAAAAAGCATTAATTTCTAACTTTGAAACACTAAAACAAGTATCTTATCATACTTAAACATAGAGAAAACAAATATTGTTCTTATTGCATTGGCAAGGACAGAGTAATATGTTATCTCTTTCATTTCACGTGGCAGTAAGTCTTAATGTGGTCTGCATGTAAAAAGTATCCAGTCAGACCAAATTGACCGATAGGGCCGGTGAACCAGTTTCTTTGGCCACGGAATACTAGGTGATTGTGCGGCTAGCACTATGCAAAGCCGCCTTTACTTTACCCCAACTAAGGTCAGGTACCCATCAGAGCTGGGTAGACTCAGGGACACCTTCCAGTCCCGGGAAAAAGTCCTAGCCTGCACCATGTTTCGAACCCGGGACCTTGTACTGGCCAGAAAATCAGACAATTTAACTTCATTTAATAATTTCATTACTCTAGAATGAACTTAAACCTCGAATATTAGTAGGACGCAGTACTCTTCTATACAGAAATAGCGCCTTTAAAGTATTACAAGATTCTACAATGAATGGTTATTCTTATTTAAGCCTATACGGTTTAAAATTGATAAACTAACTTGATATTTGAAGTAGAAAAAGTATTAACTTGATTTTTTTGTTAATGTATTGTTTGATTTGTGATTTGTATACCTTACCTACTGAGGCACGCTCGCTTGCAGATTAAAGGTGGCTTCCAAAGTTCAATGAAATAAATACCCACAGGTTAGATAATATTAGGCCCAGGCTGCTAGGCATCGATTAGGATCTCATTAGCAGAGGTGACAGACACAAAATCTATACAACCTCATTAACTGTCTCGTTAGATTTTGTCTTTTAATTTACGAAAAAAGGTTTTGGCTGATGTAGTGCATACGGTGTTTAATGTGTTCATGTGTTTTAGGTGTTCGTGGTGTCTATAGTTTTTTTTCCTCATGTTTTATTTTTTTATCGTTCTTAATGTGTTGATTATTTCAAGTTGTGTATATTCTTTATTGTTTTTGTCATGAGTAAATAAACCATTTATTTACAAAGTACATGTACGACAATAACTACATGTATCTAGTTAGTATCTTTGGCCCTAGTTTAACCCTCCCTGTACCGACCTACTTTCTATCTATGCTATCTTCAGTCCCGCTATATACACGCCCGGGACTGTAAGGGTTAAGTTGAATTCTAATCCAGACACTTGACTGGCAATTATAGACAAGTAAGAAAGTTAGAATGGATGTCATTATTTTGAAATGTTCGCATAAATGTCCATTTTTTTATTGATATTATTACAATTCTATATTGACCAGCCCTTTATTGTTCGGATTATTATTTCACTGTATTGTGCCACTGTCATTTGTGGACATTTTTGCCCCCCCCCCCCTTCGATTCGTTTCACACAGTGGATGTCTGTGCGTGTGATTGATTTCTCGTGAAAGACAGCTGTCTGATTGATGTCCTGAAGATTCAAGTAGGACCATCCAACATCACAATCACGATATACGTCTTCAGTTTGGTCACATGATGAGAACTCGTCTGTTCAGTCAATTCGTGTGTGTGAGACAGAAGAAGCAGACAGTCTGTGTGAGAACCTGCACATACATAAATATCGAGCGTTGCCATCTTAACCAGCCTTGTCTTTTTTTAAATATAATTCCAATTTCCACTGTTTACACAGTGTCTGCAGTGCTTATGTCGGCCATAAGCTTGATGGTGCTCACATATTTTATTGCAGTCCAGTTTTCAACATTTTCTCTGTGTTCATGATGATACAAGTGTACATTGTGCCAAAAGACTTTAAAAAATTGTGCAAAATATAAAATTGAAATACATCAAATATTTAAGGCAACACTATAAACGTAACCTTAACAAACGAACAAAAATCCACACAGTGAAAACAACTTCAGAATTTTAAACATTGTTTTATTGTTTTATTTTCTAAATTGTAGAAAAAAAAATAGTTCTTAATTTTGTTTAATGTGCAAAGCAATATCATTGCTTAAATGTTTATCAAAATTGACTTAAAAACAATTTTAAAAGATTAAAGTTATAACCAGTACACAGCCTTCTGAAGGAATTTGAAGCAGTTTAGTTTTAAAATTATTTCACGTAAATAGCCATGACGTCAGCACGGCCAACACTTCCGGTTGCCCAGTGGGTTCCCCTTGTGCCTTTGGCGTATAAGAAAGTAGGGAAATTTTCTCTACCCTCCCAGGGACATGGCGCTAGATTGGTGTCAACGGCAACAAACCAGCCCCAGTCGACGGGGCACCCTCCGTAGTTTCTATTGACAAAATATCGTCGGAAAATGTTGTAAGTAGGATTTAAATCGCCCTCGATGCTGAAATAGTTGGTTTCGCTTGTCTTCAGATCTGTCCAGGAAGATTCTATTAGATTTATCGGACTGAACCAGTTCATGTAGTTGCTTTCCTTGCCATTGAATATCATGTATCCAACCAGTACATTTCTTTCATATAGAACAAAAGCTACTTTAGTTAAAGTGGTCCACTTCTCGAATATCTCATTGTTTCTGTAGTGATTGGAGCAGGGCACTGCTGAATCTACCTGTTTGAAATATATATTAAATTAAAACGTTCGTATACGATATGATAAATATATTTTTGTAGCGACGCCACGGAATGCATCTAGCTGCAGTGATAAATCTCGCTAAGGTTAGACTCTAACCAAGGATAAGTTTAAGACGTAATTGTATTCCTTATGGACAAGTCTTAATGAGACCTGGATTTTCTTTATTAGGTCATGCTTAATTATGTTCACGAACTTCCGCTTTTCTTCCGGCAACAAAGAAACATCCTTTTGCTGGTGTTTGACAATTTAATGCGAGCTCGACGGCCAGGTAGAAATATACAAAGACTACAAGATTAGTAATGCATTAATATTCGAAGTGTTAGTCGCGTTAAGTTAAATTGAGCTCTATTTATAAAATAAATTCAAGAGTAGGGTTTCTTGACTATTAAAATAACACGACCCATAGATACTTAAAAACACAAACAGAAAATTATGTTGCATCAAGATATAAGTTTGGGAATATAAATAGATGATTCATCACGTCTGACATTTACAATCCATCGTTTTCTTTTGGCAACATCTTTTGGAAATAAAATTTAATCCCCAATATCTTTTCTTAATTGCAGTACAACCAGTAAGGCAGCATACAATACAATACTTATTTGCCACATAGTACATAAACTCAATAATGGCATGGTCAAATAATATACAATTGTATCGAATTTCTCTGTCACAAGAACGTATACCTTCAACAAAAAATCTTTATAAACATCTTTTGATATTTCTGTTAGAACAATGTCATGCCAAAGTATGTGTCAGCATCGTTTGACTAAAGCAAATAATATGTGGTTTAAAATGAGCTGATGTAAACACATATATATTCACGATACGCGCCGAGGAATTAGAAAACCGTGCACCAGACTTTATGATTTTTTTTACACCGGTAAATCATAAATAAAGTACTTATAGGACCAAAAGCAACGTTCACCAGTTTAAGGACCAATGCAAGGTATGATATTGAGTGGCTAGTACAATGCCGAACTGACTATACTATAACCCAACTAATGACCATAAGAGCTAGGTAGACTCAGGGACATACCCTCCAGTACCTGGAACAAATTCTACCCTTCAACGGGATTCGAACCCGAAAGCCTCGGTACGCTATCCCAATGCGCTGCCAAGCTCTGCAATCGTGCTAGAGTTATTAGTTAGTGTATAATACCTGCCGACATCCTGCTTCTACATTATCTGGAATACCAGCTCCTGATTTGTAAGCATCGTAAACAAATTTGTTTATATTGGCCGTCCCACGAAATGCTAAAGTCCAGGCGTAAGGCAAATCTGCAGGAGGAACCACGTCTTGACACCCAGAACACTGAAAACATAAAAGTAACAAAGTGAATGAAATTAACTGACCAGTATATATGTGTCCGGTGACGTCGTTAGCTACATTAGGCCTAACTCCAGGCCTGGAAAAAAACTTGAAAATGTGTAGAAATAAAACACTATCAACTTTCCCTTTCGGCCTAAGAGCAGTGGCGTAGCCAGGATTGCAAACTAGGGATTGCAAAACTGGTGAAGGTGGGGATGGTGCTGATGGTATCGAGCAAATAATATAAAGTGTCTGTGTGTGTGGGGGGGGGGGCAATTGCAAGAGGTGATTAGTGCAAGGTTGGGGGGGGGGGGAGAGGGAGAGACAGGCTAATTCTGAACCTGAAAAAATAATATTTTATATAATCATCAATATTTAAAAGTTAAAATGTATCAATCTGTGTCTTAATAACGTTCTATCTTGTTAAATAGGATTTGAATAGAGTTTTAATAATTGAATATTTTATTAGATAATTATCATGTATTTTTAAGAATTTAGTGCCTTAATGCTGTGTTTCAAAAAGTTTTTTCCTAAATATTGAAAAAAAATCGAAAAATATAACAAATTGTATTAATAATTTAATTGTTACCTTGTATGAAGCCAGATTTGCCAACAAAACTACTAGAGTTAGTAGTAACATCTTCAGACTTGCATAAAGGCGATATGAATTGATGTCAATGTTTAGGGCTTAACTATATATTGTTTTCCGTGACAGCAGCTGTTTCCATCACACCTTTATATAACATGAGCTTTTTGCACTTTCACATATCGAATCTCATTTTGTTTGTTACACTAAATACGTATAAACTTTGGCGAATGTGTTATTTTCATGATTGATTAAATCCGTAGGCAAAAAGACAACAAGAACAACGTTTTATACCAAAATATCATTCGGCAAGTAAGGGAGATTATAAAAGTGTAGTATTTGTACAGGTGTTAGAACAGGTGTCAAGGCTACGTATGTACTTTCCAATTTTTCATATACTAACCCTTTGAGTCCAGAGAACACTATACATATTACATACTCATTTCTTCATACAACCCTTTCAGCCTTGAGATCATAGAAACCAATTATTTCCGTAATAAAACTATTCTAACATGACAGGGGACAGAATCTACAATCTATTGTCTATTTTGCAACCTTATCACTGGACCAGCCATATGCCACTGCTGCAAATATATATCGTCTCGATTTCATTTCTCATTAGATGACGTCATTTACAATTAGGGTCGTATAATATATTTTTTAATTGAAAGCTCCAGAAGATAAATCATGTATCTGTTTATGTTATAAATAGTTCTATGCTAGTGTATTACCATAGACTATAATAAGATGGACGGCTTATATGTACTTTTTTCCCCGTGCGCAACCAATAAGGCTGTCTTAAATTACTTCTACGCACCTGCTTGTTTCTTAAATGTTTCCGCTGTATAGAACTTTCTATTTTATTTTTAATTTTTTATTGAGAAAATCAAAGCGATTCAATAAAACGGAAGTGCAAAGTATTATACGAATCGGGAATTCCGAAAAGCAGTTTTTCGAGTCATCATATAGCAGAAATACTAAAGCAAGCGGTCCATGTGTATTATCATAGACTATATTTATTTCTTTTTTTCTTATTTCATTAAACACATATAAAACATAACGCACTTTATAAGTCGACTGTTGCAGCAATATTACTTCATTAACTTCATACACCCCACATCATATAATGGAATAATCACATATATATCCATTGAAGGATAACATAATATATTTAAGTCCAACTTTATGAGAAACACAACCAGATTCATACACGTCCTTACTTTCTCAAATCCAGACGTTAAACTGCCATTCATCTCCAATCAAGTGACTTAGTCTCCTTATCAAACTTCATGCATTTCATTTCTTTCATGCTAATACAAATACAATGAGTTCATCTCAAAGAACATTCTAGTCTCAACAAGTGACAATCATAACATTTAAAATATTGCTCTAGTTTTCTCCCTTTAACTGTAAATTGAAACATTGCCGATTTTAAGTATTTTAAAACATTCTTCAACTTATTAACCATTACCAATGTTTCCAATCATTAACACACGTACGTTTTAGCATCAATCTTTGTTTAACTAAGTTACTACTGCATGATCTACATAATATGTTTACAAACTTTGAACCAGATCTTATTTTCGCTACACTTGCATCAGTGTTCCACAGCGTAGTTTTGACTAAGGGTGTAGCCTTTTATGGACTCTTATAGAGTCTTTCGTGTTTACATTTAGCTCTCCTCGCCACCCACCCTACCCCAACACCAATGCACGACGAAATGGTCCACAGTGAAATACTTTATGTACAATATATTCATTGGACCATAGACTATAATACACACGGACCACTTGCTTTAGTATTTCTGCTAAATGATGACACGAAAGACTTTTTTTTTCGGAATTACCGATTCCCTGTTCTAATATGCACTATTGAATCGCTATGATTTTCTCAATGAAAATTGAAAGTCGTATACAGCGGAAACGAAACATTTAAGAGAACGTAGTAGCGTAAAAGTTTTTTAAGACAGCGTTTTTCTGATGCGCACGGAAAAAGAACATATTATTATAAAAATAGACCAAGCGGTCCATCTTAGCCTATTAAAGTCACTATTGTGTCTATGATTGCACGTTGTTTCAGTTTGTAAAGACGTATTAGCAAGGAGCGCAATTTTTCATCTAAAGAAATATAAAATATGCCTATACACACTACAGAAGACGTAACAAAGTGTAGTTAATAGAACATATTATTTATTTGTCTTCTTTTTTTTATTGACAATCTTAGTTGGCAGTTACTTCTACTGTAAATATTTGTGATAATCTCATACTAATTCGAAAACATATGCCAGAACAAATGCATATAAGTACTCTTTCTTCCCGAGTGGCATTCGGGAATGGAATAGGTTGCCTGAACAAACCAGGAACACCAGTAACTTAACATCATTTAAAACATTAATAAAAATGCAAGACTTGACTCGGACCACGGATGAGCGTAGGACGCAATAATCTTCTTTATAGAATGAGCGTCTGTAATGTATAAGATAAGAAAATAAAATGTGATAGTTTATTCTGAATATGATTCATTATTTTAAAAACCAAGCTCTCGTCATTTGGTTAAAACACAAATAAACCCAGCAGCAGTTTCCTCATCTCATGATGTTCATGACGGTACCTAGAACTCATCTTGTAATAAACCAAGATGTTGACACTACAGTTTATCGTCTCCATAAGGAAGGCGAACGAGAAACAAAATTTCAAAACCTCGAAATATTCTCCGTCCATCTTTAGGCCTCGGACAACGGCAAGCGTGGTGTTTAGTATTGACTGCGGTAGTAGACAAACCACACAAATGACTGAAATTGTTATGAACATCACAACAACTTTCCGTTCTCTGTAAGTCTTGTCTACGGAGCCACTGTCTGTTTACAAAATCGGACCTTAAGCCTTAAACAAAATCCTAGGCCTACAGTCTACTGACGAATAGACTAGGTCTAGGCTAGTAGTTAAATATAGGCCCTACTAATATAAGCCCAATTATAATACATAGGCCTAATAAAAAGAAACTTAGACAAATAAAAACATATAGACTATTAAATAATATTATAGTAATATATATAGTAATAATATAGTAATATAGTAAAACTATTAGGTAGCCTAACCCTTAAAAAAAAAATAAAAAAAAATGAAACTCTTAGTTCTAATCCTAGCCCTATTTCTGGTAAGGGCACTAAAACTACCAAAATATGAAAATGTCCATAAACAGATAGTAATTAACCATCACAACATTAAAGATATTGACAACACAATTATTTATATCACCCTTAAAAAAATCACCCTAAACCATTTTAAACATAAAATTTGCAGGTATAGACAAAAGCAGCTTTTGCGAAAAAAATTTTTGAAGATGTGTGTGTGCCGAAAAAAACAGTTACTTTTTACCCGAATTCAAAAGCATGGGTTGACAAAGACATTAAAAGATTAATAAGTGAGAAGGACAAAGCCTACAGAAACAGAAAAGAAGAACCAACACTGTTTCGTCAAACAAAGGCGAAGTTGAAAAAAGCAATTAAAGAAGCAAAAAATAAATATAAAGACAAAATTGAAGATCTTTTCTCCTCAGGGCAAAGTAAGCAAATGTGGGCCAATATGAACAACATAACACAATACAAGGGCACACCTAAGACCACCGAGCGTGATGACCCCACCCTGCCTGACAGGTTAAACGTATTCTACGCAAGGTTTGATAAAGACAACAAAACTAGCCCTGTCCCATTGCCATCCAATGACTCGCCACCATTCGTCGTAGACGAGCATGACGTAAGGCGCTCGTTTAGTAGACTGAAAGTTAACAAAGCCGCTGGACCAGACAAGTTAACAACAAAACTACTAAAAGTGTGTAGTGCAGAGCTGGCACCTGTATTCACTGTTATTTTTAATTGGTCGCTAGAAACCTGCTCGGTCCCTACTTGCCTTAAAAAGTCTACCATTGTGCCTGTGCCTAAAAAGCAGTCCCCACAAACATTAAATGATTACAGACCAGTAGCCTTAACATCTGTGGCTATGAAATGTTTTGAATCAATATTTTTGAAATTTTTAAATACTTTACTACCATCAGACTTCGATAATTTTCATTTCGCGTACAGGTCTAATAGATCAGTAGATGACGCTATTGCAATAAATGTGCATGAGGTATTAAACCACTTAGAGTTAAGCAAGTCATATGCAAGAATATTATTCATAGACTATAGCTCAGCTTTTAATACCATTATACCACAACAATTGTACAACAAACTTAACTACCAACTCTCTTTTCCTGTTAACATATGTAACTGGATTTTAGACTTCTTATTAGAACGCCCACAGGAGGTTAAAATTAGTAACAATGTGTCAACCAGTATAACGTTAAATACTGGGACCCCCCAAGGTTGTCCATTATCACCTAAACTATATTCTATTTTCACTTATGACTGTAAAGCAGAACAACCTGGCTGTCTGGTTATAAAATATGCCGATGATACGACGGTTACTGGCCTAATCAAAAAGCGCAGATGAGCACGCATATCGTAGCCAAATAGACACTATCGTGAGCTGGTGTAGCCAGAACAACTTACACCTTAATGTATCGAAGACAAAAGAAATGATCATAGATTTTAGGAGAAACGAACCCTCACCCCCACCCTTGGTTATACAGGGATCAAATGTAGAACGAGTTTATGATTTTAAGTTTCTTGGCACTGTCTTATCCAATGAACTAACATGGGATATTAACTGTACTGATATCCTTAAGAAAGCAAGACAGAGAATGTATTTTCTTAGAAAGCTGAAGTCCTGTGGGGTCAATAAAGTGATAATGACTAATTTCTATAGGGCTATTATTGAAAGCATACTGACAAGATCTATTGAAGTTTGGTTCGACAGGCTACCTGTAGTTAATTTACACAAGCTAGAATCAGTTGTCAAAAATGCAGAAAAAATTATTGGCACTAACCTTAAGTCGTTAGAAACATTATACCAAGAGCGCTTAACAGGTAAAATGACTAACATTATGAAGGATAAATCCCACCCCTCGAGACACTATTTTGAATTTCTTCCACATGGCCGTCGCCTTCGAGCATTTAGAGGTAGCAGCAGATTTGTTAACAGCTGTTATCCGCAAGCAGTTAAACTGTTCAATAATACAAGACAGAAGCGTCTTATAAGATCATAATTGTAATAATTTTCCTTATATTCTGTATATTATCATAATGTACATTGATATAATAGTTTAATTGTCATTGTTGTGTCTTACTATTATTGTAATGTAATTTTCTTTTCTGTAGATGTCACATTCAACATCACATATTTTCGATGTAAAACGCATTGACTGAATAAAATTGAATTATACTGTTGTTGCTCTTAGCTGGTGATGTTGAATCTAACCCAGGCCCAGTCAAGACAGTTAGAGATAGGTGTAATATTTGCAGTAAGTCATGCACAGCAAAACAACGAGCCATTCAATGTGACACCTGTGATGAATGGTACCATGCTTCATGCTTACATATGAACACCCCAGTTTATACAGCGCTAGAAAATAAAGATGCCTCTTGGCACTGTGTACAGTGTGGGTTGCCACAATTTAGTTCAGGTCTGTTTAATTCTCATGACCTGGACACCACTAACCCCTACAGTGCCTTGACAAGTCCAGAAGTTAATAACTTAGACCTAAATAAACCCTTAGCTAGATCAACACCAATTAAAATAATTAAAAAGACACTCTTCAACACTAAATACCATAAAACCCCTAATCAGCATAACCTTAAATCACTAACAATAAACTTCCAAAGCATTAAAAATAAAACCGCTGATTTGGAAATCCTAATAAATAAAGAAGAACCAGACATAACTACAGGTTCCGAAACATGGCTTAGCCCAGATATTTACAACACAGAGATATTCAATAATAATTATGAAGTTTTTAGGAAAGATAGGTCAGACAGGCATGGAGGAGTCTTACTAGCCATAAAATCTACTCTAATAGCTGAAGAAATTAAAATAGAATCTAAAAATAACATAGAGTCAGTCTTTTGTAAAATAAGTAGACCTAATTCTAAACCACTAATTGTAGGCAGTGTTTATAGACCACCAAACTCAACATCAGAGTACATGACTGATCTATGTAATCAACTGACAAGTATTGAAACTAAATATAAAAATGCTATAATTTGGATAATGGGAGACTTCAACCTCCCCGACATTAATTGGAATAGCTACTATATAGAAAAACACCAAAACATAAAAGAAATAAATGAAATGTTTATCAATACCATCCAAAATCTAAACTTAAATCAAATTAATAAAAAACCAACAAGAAACCATAATATACTAGATTTATTCTTAACTAACAGACCAGGACTAGTAGTAGATTATGAAATAATTTCTGGACTTTCAGATCATGATATTGTCAGAGTAAATAACAAAATAAAAACCCAAATAAACAAGAAACCTAAAAGAATAATTTACCTCTGGAATAAATGTAACACAACAGAACTACATCAAGCAGCAATAAAATTCCAAACCAATTTTCTTACTAAATACAATATAAATAGTCCAGTTGAAGATATTTGGCAATTCATAAAAACCAACTTAAAAGCAATAATGGCTGATTCTGTGCCAACAAAACAAACATCAAATAAAATTAACAAATGTTGGTTTAACACTAAACTAAAGAAACTGTGTAAACAAAAAGAAAATCTATTCAAAAAGTTTAAGGCAACTAATTCAATTAGACTACATAAAAAATACCTAAAAATTAAACATTTAACTCAGAAACTAAGCAGACAGCTGCAAAATGAATATGTAAACAATGTAATTTCTAAAGATAATAATAAAAACTTATGGTCCTACATTAAATCAAGAAAAATGGACACTACAGGCATAGCTCCACTAAAAGGCCAAAACAATGAAACTTATAATGATAATGAAACCAAAGCTAATATCCTTAACCTCTAACCAGCATAACATGTAAATTACTTGAACATATTATATATAGTAGTATAGTAAATCATCTAGACAAACTTAATGCACTGTGCCCACACCAACATGGCTTTAGGAAAAATAGATCATGTGAGACTCAATTAATAGGCCTAATAGATGACTTGTCAAAGGGATTAGATAATAACAACCAAATTGATGCTATATTACTAGATTTTTCAAAAGCATTTGATAAAGTTCATCATTCTAGTCTACTAAAAAAACTTAAATATTTTGGCATATCTGGTCCCTTACATCAGTGGATTCAGGACTTTCTTATAGGCAGAGAACAAACAGTGATAATAAATGGCTCTAAGTCATCACCAATAACTGTAAACTCAGGAGTTCCACAAGGAACTGTTCTAGGACCCCTACTATTTCTAATTTATATTAATGATCTGCCAAATTGCATCAACACAGGAACAAAAGTAAGATTATTTGCCGATGATTGCATAATTTATAGAATAATAAAGACAGGAAAAGATAGTGAACTCCTACAAAAAGACCTAGATGAACTACACAAATGGGAATCAAACTGGAGTATGTCTTTTCACCCAGAAAAATGCCAACTAATAAGGGTATCCAAGAAAAAGAAACAAATAATAGCAAACTACTTCATTCATGGTAAAGAACTAACTCAAACTAACAATGCTAAGTATCTAGGAGTAATAATAAATGATAAGTTATCTTGGAACCCTCATATTGATGAAGTAATAAAAAAATCAAACAAAACTTTAGGATTCATAAAAAGGAACTTTTACAAATGTAATAAGAACATAAAACTAAAATGCTATCTTACATTAGTTAGGCCTATACTAGAATATGCAGCATCTGTATGGGACCCATCAACTAAAGAAAACATAAAAAAATTAGAACAAATTCAAAAAAGAGCTGCAAGGTTCATAACTAGCGAATATTCCCAATTAACAAGAGTAACACCATTAGTCAAATCAGTAAACCTAGAAACACTAGAAGACAGAAGGGCAAAGAGTAAAGTAGTAATAATACATAAGGCAACTCTAATTTAGAAATACAACACAATAACAACCTGTTGCAAATCTCAGATAAACATAAAGATAGAAACACTTTCCTTGTCCCTTATGCGAGAACAAATGCATATAAGTACTCTTTCTTCCCGATTGGCATTCGGGCATGGAATGGGTTGCCTGAACAAACCAGGAAAACCAGTAACTTAACATCATTTAAAACATTAATAAAAATGCAAGACTAGACTCGGACCACGGATGAGCGTAGGACGCAATAATCTTCTTTATAGAAGGAGCGTCTGTAATGTATAAGATAAGATAAAGACTGCAGGTCTTGTCTACTGAGCCACTAGGGATTTCCCGTTCTCCGTAGGACTTGTCCATGGAAGTATAAGGTACGGAAACTGTTAACGATTGTCTCCATCTTAATTTGGAGTTTAGTGTGATTATGATGACAGCATTGTACGCGATTAGAAAAAGGATTGTGGCCTAGGGCAAAAACAAGTCGGCGATGAAGTAATATACCGGAAATACGCTTTCTCTGGCGCCGGTAAAGGAGATAATGAGGATGGTTTTATTTAGGTCAGGGAGAAAGAGTCTTTCGGCCCTCATCAGGTAATAGGGAGTGATTACGTACGCGATAAGAATGACAGCAATGGCGATGTTGGTGGCTTTGGTGACTCTCTTGGTGACGAACTTCTTTACTTTTAAAGGAAGCGTCACACAGAGTCACCGCTCGAATGTTGAGAACGAGGTGATCAGTCCGCCCACACGCATAAAGTAGAATTGAACGTACACGGTGCAGGTGAAGAGGTGGGATTTCTTCATGAAGAGGTCGTACTCATTGATCCAAGGGCACAAGAAGATGTTGGAAAACTGAAGCGCCAAGAGGGCGCCCGTGTCGGCCACGGCCAGGGAGAACAGAGTCACGTTGACGCCATCTTGAAAACCTTGTCTCTTGAAGTTGAGCATGTTCAAGATATTGGCTACGATACCAAACCAGCCGATTACCTCTGAACAACAGAGAGCGTTAAACGTCAACACGGCGCTCACTACAGTTGGATCGATTACAAAAATCTGCATTGGTGGAAAGGAATTAGAGCCATTGGTACGATTCATTATGTAATCTTACTTTTGATTAAACTTGCTCAGAACAATATGTAATTAAACAAAGCGAAAATATTCTATTTGTTATTGAATCCAAACTGCAAATATACTTTGTTTCGTTATATTATATATTTTTGAGATAACTTAAGTTGACGTTTTTGCTTCGCCAGCATCAAAATAAAAATGTTTTACTCTAAAAGTAACAATATATAAATACTTTTTACCTATTTACTTAGTAACTAGTCAGAAACGTTCAACTATTTTCTTATAATGTATTTCTAAGCAAATTTTAAAAACCAAAATAAGAAGACTTTTTCTTTTAACGTTTTTCTGAAATAATAATCTCAATTATAATTATTTGTAAACGTATACTTGTTGTTCAAATATCTTTTGTCTAATTTGCTTGATGAGCAAACATAAATATAGTCTGATACCAAAAAATCATTATATCATTGACCAGACGTTACCATCCTTGGGTTAATATAATGGTATTTGGAAGTCAACCAGTCTATTAATTGGTTGAATCAGACAAAAAGACTTCTATCAGTCTAATAGAGGTCAATGGTATATATTTAGTGAAGTGTTTAGAAACTCTCAACTCAAAGGTTTTGATGTTGACTTACAATAAAAATTGGTGTGTAATTATTGTATAATGAAAAACTCTCTCAGAAGAATGACTTTACAATAATCGATAACGTGAGCTCGACTCTGTCTTTTAATCACAATGATAGACCAGAAGTTGGCAAATATGGATAGCGCTTTTTCAAACTCTACAATACAATTCTACAGCCGCAACGTTATAAAACATTACAAATTGTATTTAATATTGGGGTATTCATTATACCACGATATAAATTAAATCTTCAATTTACAGACCCAGTGTAGTCTGCTGTAAAGAGATATAAACGTCTCTCATCGAGAATACGCTTATCATATATCTATATCTTAATGTATGAAAAGTCATTTTCCTATGTTTTTACATATTAAATAAATTTGCCAAAGAAGTCAGTTGAGTCTTTATAAGTTCAAGAAATGCTGAAGTTTTTTCAATCTTCAGTGTTATATAAAAGGACTTTAAAGTTTTAATAAACAATGATTATCTTACGTGTTTTTGTTTATATAGAATTACACATCAGAATGACGTTTTTAGTTCTCTCTATAAAATTGTGGACATTTATGTTCATATACTCTTATTAAACACTTTACGTAAAGAAACGTTTTGTAATAAATTACTTTAAAGTTTTTCAATCATAAAGATTTTGTCAAGTATTAAGTTGTTGAATTCGCTTCCATTCAATTCTGTTAGTAAAATTGATCTCTAAACTTTATTGCTCATGTACTTTATATTGTCTTGGTATAGTTTATATTAGATATTTGTTCATTATATAAAAATGTCATTTTTCTTCAATTACCCTAAACCAGGGGTCGGCAACCTGCGGCTCGCGAGCCGCATGTGGCTCTTTCGATGTTAAGATGCGGCTCTCCAGTTGCATGAGCAAATATCAATAATTATATATTTTTTTTTTAAAATTCACATTGAAATAAACTGCATTAAAAAAATACTGCAAACGGGATAAAAACTCAACAGAGAACAGTGAGAATAGGTGGAGTAGAGAGTAGACGGACAGCTGACAGCCGCTAGTCACTACTGCCACCTATATATAGCCAGCAACCCAGCGGATGGTAGTGTTCAGTCGTAGTCGTTTGCGTTCATATGCAACACAGATGGCCTTCCGACTTGTCACATTTGCTAAGAAAAACTTCACTACAAAACATACCCAATTCGCTGCTAAATATTCAACCGGTGACGCGCGGAAAAAAAGCTGTTAAAGAGCTTCAAAAACAAAAAGCAACAGTTGAGTTCTATGTTAAGTAATTGGGCGCGAACTTCAAATAATGTAGATCTGGCAAGCTATGTAATCTATATATATAAAAAGAGACTGTTTGTCCGCATAAGAATCCCCATTGGTCAATTTGAAATCACGTGTGTTTGTGTCACTGACCTATTTAGGCGTAGGTATATACTGTCAAAATTTTTTTCACATCGGTCATGTGTCTTCGCTATTTATGGTGTCCTCCAGAGTCGCGTCGAGCTTAACGAAGCTGGTTCGCCTGTGATGCCGCCTCGTAGAAAGTGTAGTTTGCAGCCGGGGAGGGCACGGGAGAAATTAAAATACGGCGAGTGTCTCCCGCCCCGAGCTCACAAGTCGGCCGAACGCCTCTAGACCGGCGGCGCCTTCCGAACGACTCTAGGTCGGCGTTGTTAGGGAACGATAGCTATCTGGTTGATCCTGCCAGTAGTCATATGCTTGTCTCAAAGATTAAGCCATGCATGTCTATTTTGCAGGCTGACATCTTAATCCAACGTCCCAGAAATAGTTGGTAGTGACCAATATTTGGGGTCCCCTTCGAGACCCCAGGCAAACGGAGTACACTAAGCTGTACCAGGTGGGAGAAGTTGAACGAATCCCACGCATATACAAACCCTCAATTGAGCTATTGAACATGAGCTGGAAAACCCGCAAGTCCGCAAAGCCGCACGTCCGTCTGTCCCACATCGTTGCACGCGCACGAGGTCCCCCGGCGAATGAGGTTGCTTAACAACTTAGGGATAAAAATACCAGATTCGCCAAACAGCGATGCGCGCTCAACCTGCTCTCGGGTTGCCAACCGAACGCTCTGTAGGTTGATGAGGCCTCTTCAGTGTGTACGAATCGAGCAATCGACTGTGCCACGGGCCAATGTGCGTATACGGTCCCCGTCGTATAAGACTTCTACACCAACAGAAGACTAGGGATAAAAACAAGTGATACGGCTTGCACAGATCCGGCTGTGCGTCCAATCGAAAGCTCTGTAGATTGGCTGTCCGAACGTCTCTAGGATTGAAAAGCGCCTCCGCGAAGCCCTAGAGGATTATGTAGTAGTGCTCGACTACATGGGTTTTTCAAACAAAGTTCCGCTAACTCCCTGCACAAGACGCAACGACGACGCTTCTGGCGGTTCTACTAACGATTACGAAGTGAACTGCTAAGAAGTGTTGAAGTGGGGGTACAAGAGAGCAATCTCACCCCTCGGTCAATTGTAGGTTCAAGTCTGTGTCTTCGCTAGCTTAGTATGCGGGCGACCCGGGTTCGATTCTCCTTTTTTTCAAAAAAAATTTTTTTCGAAATTTTAAAACCAAAAGACTCTGTAAATGTACGGGCAATTTAGATTTTTGTTAAATAAAAATACTTGCCTATTTTTTTACCCGATTACAATATTTATTTTAAATTACTTTCCTAAAAGTCTTCAGTAAAAAATAATAATTTAAATATTAGATTTATATATAGATCTATATTTAATTATAGTTTATAACATTTTTATCTGCACCCTGCACCTTATTACAGTGCTGTTTTTTTTTCACCCGGGCAACGCCGAGCAATGTAGCTTGTATCACTATAAATTTTAAAAAAAAGTGGAAAACAATTCACAGATGGTGAGTACATTTCACGAACTTGATAATTAAGATCATTAACAGCATTTCGCCAGTGTAAGGAATTTCTTGAAGAAATAGAAATACAGTATTATGGCCTACTTCTGCACAATATTATAAAGTGCGATGACTTTCCAGGGGTAACATTTTGAAATGTTTTGCTTCTTGCTTGAGTGAAATAAAAACATTCTTCAGTGAAAAAAAGCATTGTCCATCCCGAATTGAAAGAAGACAAATGGCTGCAAAAATTTAATTTCATGGTGGATATCACAAAGAAACTAAATGAGCTAAATGTAAAGCTGCAAGGAAAGGGAAACCCAGCATATGCCTTGCTTGAAGAAGTGGTTTGTTTTGAAAATAAAATATTTCTTTTTGTCGAAGACATGGAGAGCGGTAAATTACTTCATTTCGAAAATCTGAAGCAATATCGCGATGAAACCAATGCAACCATTGACACGAATTACTTCAGCCGTGCTATAAACAAAATGAAAGATGGATTCGCTGAGAGATTTGAGAAATTCAAAACAAACGCTAGTACTCTGGCGTACATAGTAAATCCCTCGACACAAAGACAGATGAGATCAACATTGAGCCATTTGGAATTAATGCTGGTTCGCTTGAAATGCAATTGCTAGATTGAAAACCAAAAAACTTGTGGAGTGACAAGTTCACAGAACTCAAGAGCAAGTTAGAAGCATGCACGTCGCGCTGCACAACTGGACAGCTCTAAAAGAAGTGCCACGAGTTGAGGCACTCATATTTGACGCATGGAATAGTCTTCCTGAATGCTACAGTGAGGTGAAAAAGTTGGCATTTGGAGTGCTGACGATCTTCGGGTCAACATATTATTCGTGCGAGCAAGCATTCTCTTCCATGAATATAATAAAAAGTAAAGTAAGAAGCCAAGTAACAAATAAAAATCTTAAGGCGTGCTTGAAACTGAAAACAAGAAGTTATGAGCCAGATTTAACCAAACTTTCAAAAGGCATGCACCGCCAATGCTCCCATTGATGTAACTATTGTAACTATTATTAAAAAATTATAGTTATATTACTTGATTACTAATTTTAGCAAAGCTAGCTAAAATAGCCTACTTTAGCCTAATATGTTTTGTGCGGAATATTTGTATGTTTTTATATTATGAATAAATATTATTTCATATTTAAAACTATTGATTTTAAATCAAAAAATAAATTTATATACCCAGTTTAATCAAATACCATAATATTGAAACAAAAATGTTAGTGGCTCTTTAAAAACTGCGACATTTTGTAAATTGTAACTTTTGGCTCTTCCGTCTCTAAAGGTTGCCGACCGCTGCCCTAAACCATAGGCGATTTTTTTACATAGCCACATTTTCTAATCACTTGTATTTTCCTACAATGTAAGTTTGTTCTCTTCCTTTTTTATTATGTATTATTTCTCTGTTACTTTCGCAAGAAACATGCCTGCAATTCGTAATAACACTAAAACATAAAAAAAAATTGTATTTATGTTTCATATTTCGAGTTAATTTTAGTTGTGTTCTAAGGGCCATTACGCAAATGGCTCACGATTCACCCCGCTCAGAACATTAGGGTATCAAAAAAGACTTAAATTAGAATAGTCCCATATTTCACCTGGCCAAAGCTAAAAAGAGATGTTACTAAATACTGCAGATCATTTAGAGCTATTTTTTTTAACATTATGATAAAGAGATTATTTGTGTTACAATAATGCGAACTGTTTTTCTTTATTATGACGTAATAGAATTTGCGTACAAATAATATATTTACGTAGTCTCTACAAGAAAACTTTGGTAAAAATCTATTCTAGCACTTTCTGTACCAAAGTCTATATAAGGCACACAGTGGTGTAGTTTGTTATTGTTTTGTATACTGATACTAAAATATAATTATCATTGACCAGTGTTTTATGTAATTATTATAAATAAGTTCAAGCATTTATTAAATAGCATTCTCCTTTTTATAACAGTTTTAAAATATTTTAAAGAAAAACTACGTTACATAAATATTGAGGAAAGTGTTGATAAATATATCGTTTGTATTTGTAAAATGAAACGATAATTGTTTCTAAATATTATGTCAAATTTTTTTTATTATTAGCTTACAGAAACAAACAACACTTAACATGGGCTTCAAGCCTGGCTTTAATGTAACACGTTTGAAATTAAAGGTAATGTAGCATAAAAATAAATTAAGAAAGAATGTTAAAAAAATCAACCAACAGGCATACAACCAGAACACTATCTTATCTTATATGTTAGAGTCGCTCCTTCGATTATAGTTATGTAGTTTTCATTGCACATTTTTCAGAAAAATAATTAAAATATCTTAAAATAAATGTATTGATTTTGTAAATATATAAATGTATGTTATCTTTTGAATACTTCAAGCTGAAAAATGAAGTGAAATAGTAGTGCCATCATACAGATTTTAAAAACACAATTCAATAATATTGTAAATATCAATAAAAATAGAGTGCGTGTACGATAAGTAAGAAATATATAATAACTGTGTTTAATTTTTATTTTCACTTATTTTCAGAAAAGATAAATTGTAACACTAATTCAATTATATATACATCTAGACAATACCATTTATTACAATATTGTAAAAAAATATTTATATAATCTACATAGTTACAACAATAATTTTTGAATAAAATCTTTATATAGTTTAGATCTACACATTTTGTACAATAATTATAGAAAAAAACAAAACTTTTCAGAGTCTAGATCTACCCAATTAGTACAATAATTTTAGAAAAAATAAACCGTGTATGGTCCAGATCTACACAATTTGTACAATAATATGACAACAAAAAAATAACATTTTGTATAATAATTATAGAAAAAAATAAACTTTACATAGATCTACATTTACACAATAGCTACAATACTTTGGTAAAAAAAATACTTTATATATCTAGATATCTACATATTTATTACAACAATTTACAACAATCACCAAACTCCCCAGATATTCAACTTTATTACCCACTATTGACAGAGAGGTGAGCCTAATGTCAGGAAACTTCGCCAACTTGCGAGTGATCATTGGCCTACCTGTGATATATTTGGGGCTAATAGGACAATCACATTCCTTTGCTATAAGACTTGTTTTATTTTAAAAGGTGGTGTTATCAAGGTAGAACAGTCTGTGAAAGCCTATAAATTATGTGAACTTGGACATAAAATGTTAAATCATGAATATTAAGGTTAAACTTTCAAATTGATATCTATCTACATACAATAGAACAGAATATTCAATCCATGATAACATTCAGGCTATATTTCAGTTATCACATCACGATAATCTATTTTAATATTGGTCAAAGTTAATCTTTAATCCTTGAGTCTGACGAGGTAAAAAATCTTGAAGTTGTACATTTGTTGTATATAGCTGGTAATGTGTAAATAATTGGGTTTAACGCAGAATTTATCGGTAATACAAAAACTGCAACCCAGGCGTAGATTTCAAGCTCAAACGTGTGACCTAGAACTGAAACAAATCCAAGTATCCCGATCGGAAACCAGCACAAAAAATTGGTCAGTGTTACAAAGGCTAACTTTTTGGCTACATTCAAATCTTGCCGCCTTCTACTTTGATTACGTCTGATACTTGAATTGGATCGATTTATTTTGTTATAGTTTAGAAAAATTGCCAACTGACCAAGAGCTATAAACAGGAACAGGAGAAAATTCAAAACAACAAATATCACAAAAGAGAATTCCCAACCATTATAGTTTTCCGAACTAAAAGGCATAGCCAGACATAATCCATTTGATGAATAATTTTCCCATTCTGGAAGAACAATAGGAAGTAATGCCACTATAAAACCTAAAATCCAAACAGATATAAATGATAACAGTTTACTTGTATTGTTGAATCTGTGTTCCCCGAATGGGTATTTGATAGTAAAGAATCGATCCAAAGTAATCAAACAGATGAAAAATGTGGAAGTTTCACTTGAAAGTGTAGAAAGAAACCCAGCAAAACTACATAAAACACTAGTTCTCCATTCTAGTTGTTTCAGGACATAAACAGCTTTAAAGTAAACATCTGTACTGGCGATAATAAGCAGATAAAGTCCCATTGTCCAATCTGATAATGCCAATCCGGTTATGAACAGATTATAAGCTTTCGTATTAATGTCTGGCTCCCAGATGAGTTTAAATAACAATACAATACTATTTCCTACAAAAGTCAAGATTCCAACTATCTAGATGACGATTCTCTTTGCTTTGTCTCCAACAAGATGATTACATGAAGAGATTGAATAATCAGATGCATGACATTTGTCTACTGATATATTTGTGTTTAAAACTATAGAACAACACAATGTAAAGTCTTTAACCCATAAACCGGATTCTATTGTCAATCCTTTAAAGAAGTTTTGTTCAATGTTTGCTATAATGACGCCTTCAAGTCTCAGTGTATCTAAGTTATAGTATTCAGGTAATCCCATATCTATGAATTGAGAAACCAAGGTGTAACTTAAATTCAAATGTCGTAAATAAAGTAATTTATCAAAAATATTTCCTTTTAATGTTTTTATTTTAGTATGAGACAAATCAATAATTTCTAATAATATTGGAAACGTACAATTTTCTAATATTTTGAGATGTCCATTATGGGAGAGATTTAAAGATTTTAGAATTGTTAATTTTTCCAAAGATCTCAAATCATCACTAGTGTAAAGAGAATTGTAACTGAGGTCTAAGATCAAAAGCTCAGAAAAGTCCCAGTAATAAAACTCTTTGTCGAAATGTTTTATGTTACAGTTTGGACCTCGAAACGAAACAAGAGATAATGTTGGATTATGTATAATATTTGAAAATATACTTTTTGACACGTTGTAAAGTGTATATGTCCTTTCCTTATGTAGCACTGAGATTGATTCTGGACCATTATTGGATTTCTTTTTTCGTCTGCGAGATAAACATTCATAATTGACAGGACATACAACGTTACAATCATATACATATCCATCCACAAATATATCGTACAAAGGTAAAGTTCTATCAATACATATATCTTTAAAAACGACTGTGATATTTACCGAACATATTATATTTCCTTCCTCTATTTCATCTTCACCAAACGGACAGTCGCGTTGGCCATCATTGATCAAGGAGGTTAAGATACAAAATGAATTTGGGCATTTAAAAAACTGTTTGGGGCAAATAAAATTTTCACAATTCTGTACATTTGAATTATCCTTGCAATACATATAACGAATCTTTATGCATCTAAAAGAACTTCCTATCCCATTTGTACTACAGTGAAATTGTTCAGGTGAAAATTTAATGGGGATAATTTGAACTTTACATGCATTACTGTCAATATTTTTATTGGAAGTTTTACTAGTGTCGATATTGATAGTGTCACTTGCGCTTTTCTTTGGATTAATACAGGATATATGTAAAGACTTGTCAAGTCCCAATGAAATGTCAGAGTTCGTAAGAAACGTTTGTTGACATTTGTTATAATTCTTACATTTAGAAATGTCAACCTTTTGTATAGTTGAAATATAATCTTCTCTTGTTAAAACTGTGATATATTGTTGTCTTTGATTACGCTTATTAGTTGCATCGTTTTCACAAAGAAAGTTTTCTATACTACCTTGAATATATTTTGTATGTGTATAACACACAATATGAAAAAAATCGTTTTCAGAATTTGACATTATCTGTCGTAAGTAAAACCAATGCATTGTATACATGTTTCGATGATGCATGCTTAGAAGAGTTGTTTGCACATACTCAACAGTCTGGACTTCGTAACATTCACAAATTACAAATGAGTGATGGATGATTTCATTACAGTTAATGATTTCTGAATACATCATGAAACCATCGGGAACTTCACTAGCAGTTTTATTGTCATCCGACTTTAAATTTAGATAAAAGCAGTGGTCTACAGGTACCTCTAAAAAAGGTTTAAAAAGGAAAAACCAATTTCCTGAACTCCATTTAAGCATGCTTTTATAATATGCTTTAAGCCCAAGATGAAGCCGAGTTATGTTTTTATCATTATCTAACATGTATTTTACTACTACAAATTTAATAAAATTAAATTCATCCATTGTCTCCAGTGAAAGTAAATAACTATCTTGATTTAAACAATATTGAGATGCTTCATTGTGACTCATGTTTGATGTTTGATTAATGTGATAAAATGACGTCCCATACTTATGGCCAGTGTAATTTAGAGAAAACTTTGGACATTTTAAAAGACAAATATTTGATGTAATAAGATGAAAATCTAAATCACCAAATGACCGCTTAAAATATAAGCCATTCAAATTTTGTGTTAGTTCTGTAACATTTTCAAATGATTGAATTGCAAAAATTGTATGATATTGTTTTGTCTTTTTTTCTATTTCATGTAGTATATCGTTTTGGCTGTTTTGATCTTGTGTGAAATTATACATAAAAATAAATGTCATTGACAACTCTTTTTCTTTTTCCCTTGTCAATGTTTTAGCTATATCCAGAAAGTCTGCAACAGAACTTGGTTTCTCACAATCAGATATATCACATAAATTATAATAGTATTCCGAAGATTTCGTGCAAACATTTGAAATAAACGTTTTAACATTGAGATTCATGTCCTTATTTTCTAAATAGATGCGTAACTTGTCCATTATACCTTTTTGCTTGTCCATTTCTCCTTTACAATCAAATATAACGTTCAACTCCAGTTCTTTACCACTGCAGACTGGAAACGGCAACGGACAAACGAAATCTGCAAATATTTTTAAGGAAGCCCTAATTATTAATAAGAAACATAGAAAGTTATTAAATAAAACACTATGGTTAGGTACAAAGAAATGTAACTACTATTACCAAATTGTTTTAATTTAAGAATAACTAAAAATAGTCGGAAGTGCCTCTTCAGAGTTAAACGGAATTCGTACAAGTAATGTAAATGCTCGTTATGATCATTTTTAATAACCTATTTCGCTGTTTCATGTATTTTCAAGTCTATATAAAAACATTCTTAAAACACTAAAAAAAAAGTTTTCAGTTCCCATTACGTCTTAAGTTTATAAGTGTTTTTATTCAATGTGTACCTGTGTGCCCAGTGGTCTTATTTGAAATATATTTTTTTTTCGTTTACCCGGTTTGTGCTATTGTCTGAAGTTATCGGGTCACACAAGATTTATAGGCTCCCTAGTCGCGAAAGATGATTAGTCTTCGTACACCTTCGAGGTGGGCTTACATCAGCTTTGCAGTGTTTCCTTTGACTATAGGACAAGGTACTAATCACTGTAGCAAATGATCTAATCTCCGCACATCTGATTTTGGTCAAGCGTCCATTCTCGCAATTTTTTTTACCTATCAGCTGCATTTGATACGCTTGACCATGAGATTCTTTTTGATACATTGTCTACCACATTGGGTTTCTCGGGTTGTGTTCTCAGTTGGTTCAAGTCATACCAACACAAACGCACCCAAAGTGTTATTATAGATGGGTATGTCTCAATAAGCTCGACTTTGTAATAAGCAGTACCGCAGGGATCATTTTTAAGCCTATTATTGTTCACAACGTACACACACCAACTTAATGATTTTATCAAGCCGTTCGGTATTTCATACCACTTCAACACCGATGATTTGATATTGGAAGGGTCGGCAACCTTTAGATAGCGTGCCAAAGTAGGATTTCTAATCCATTCAGCGTGCCAGCAATCTAAAAGTCACCCTGATTTAGCATTCAATTTCTAATAGAAGATACGTGAATAGTTTTTTTAGGAGTCTTCCGCGTGCCATTGAAATCGTTCTGCGTGCCAAGCATGGCACGCGCGCCGTAGGTTGCCGACCAATGTATTGTATGATTTTGCTTTTCTCGCTAAAGTTTCTCGTCTAGTATCTAACCTCACTTGTGCTATTGCCAGTGTCTCCTCCTGGATGGTCAAAACAGACTTAAAATGAATGAGGATAAGACCGAGGTCATTCAAATCAGGACTCAAAACAATAGAGACTCAAAATTGTCCTTCTACGTCCACGTAAGACTTTATGTATTGTTGCGTAGACCTGGTGAGTTCCGACCTTATCTGTCCACTGACTCGGCTAAAAAACTTTCCGCTGCCTTGTTACTCTCGTGCTTCGATTCATGTAATGCTCTGTTAGCGGGTATGTATGTCGAAAAAAATATCGCTAAATTACAGCGTATTCAAAACATTCGTGCTAGGCCAGGTCTGCTTACAGAATGATTCCGTGTAATCTTCCCATGCTTCTACATCATCGGTTCACTGTAAGATTAACAACAGAATACACATTTTCGATTTTTCGTTATGAGAGTGTCCATTATGATGCAATGCCCTCATATCTTACGAAACTATCAACACCTTATGTTCCACAAAGATCCCTACGTTTCGTTGACTATTCTCTAACGTAGCCTACTAGGCATATCCCGTTTTTCCTTGAAGAAAGTTGGTATAAGTATCTTGGGGCTCAAAAGTAATGAATTCTCTCCCCATTCAGCTCAGACAAACACATGCATCATCACTTTTAAAGAGTAAAAACCTCAATTTTTAAGATGTAATTCCTTATCCAGTTTTACCCCCCCCCCCCCTTTTCCCCCATAAGTGTTTACTTTTATATTAACTTGGCAAAACTAGTTTATTTTATTTTGTCTTTTTTTCTTCGTACAATTATTGGTTATTCGAATTGACAAGTCTTAATTAGGTGTGACCTTTTGAACTGGAATGATCGTGAGCTTCCGGTGAAATTTACCGCCATTTTCATAAACAAAACCATGCTTTTGGTGCTGTTTGACTATTGATTTCAACATCGACAGTCAGTTCTGGTCTTTTAGAAATATACAAAGGCTACAAGATTAGTTATGAGGAATCCGTTTTTAACATCAAAAGTGAGTAGGCGATAATTAATACTCAAAGTGTTAGCTTTTGTTTATAAAATAAGTTAGTCAAGAGTTGCGTAATTAAATTGGTAATTAAAAAAACACAATGCGGAGATTAATAAAAAAACAACAACACGAAAATTCTTTTGCATCAAGCAATTAGTTTGGGATTATAAATAGGTGATTCTTCAAATCCAACATTCACAATCCAACGTTTTCTTTTGGCGCCATCTTTTGGAAAGGAACCAAAATTAATTCTCTACATATTTTGTACAACCAGTAACGTAGCACACAAACATGTTTTGAAGCAATTAATCGAATAAGACCGGAAATGTTCTTCTTTTCGACCTTTTATACCTGCATAATCGTTAAGACTTGTCAATGATGATTTACCTTGTGATGTAATAAAATTAAAATTCTGAAGCCAAGTGAATTGTAGCTCAACTCTTTCATTAAAGTAAGGTATAAGTAAGTTTTTGTTACTTGGTTTTAAATGAGCTCTGAGCTTACAGTGTGTTTGATCGCACAGCTTTACAAAATCAAATTCAAATTATTATTATTACAGAGTCCTACCGGCGAGGAACAGACTTTGTTGCAGCACTGAGATGTTAATAAAGGACATCAAGGCTGGGAATTTGACATATATAAATATATAAATTGATAAATAGGATTCAGTTTGTGTCGGGCAGCTTTTGACTTTCTATTGGCTTTCTTATAAAGGTATTTGAACTAGTTTGCTTTATTTTCATTGAATATTGAGTTGTTAACTATATGTGTATGCAATGTATTTGTTAAATCTTAATAATAAACGTAAATCAAATTTATTCTGTTATGGTTAACTTACAATAAAACATTTTCAATTTTAGGGAGACTATTTTAAATTGTGCAATATAATTATATTAATTTCGCAACATTAAATTATTCGAGATAATAATCTTTAATAATACAGTGCAATTACTTACATTTTTTAATGTAAATATACACAATAACTTCACGTACTTACATCAGAGTATTTAATGTTACTATATTGTTAATATTTGAATTTTAAAAATTAATAAAAGTGTAGATAATAAATTTGATTTAGATTGAAATGGCGCATGAGACTAGTAAAGCAGCATTCAGAAGTGTTTCAGTGACCATCTAAAATCTAATACAAGGAGATAATGGGACCGGCACAATGTCCGTATACATTTATTGACTTTTGACCTTAAGTTAAGAACTGGGTAAACTACCGAAATAAAAAGTCTCTTAAGAACCCGGACGAGCCGAAGCTCTTATGTCCAGGGCGTAACGGTTAGGTTTGAGCATAACTCTGTCCGAGCTCCAGCAGCCCAAGGACACGCCAAAGGCTTGGCGTGCCGTGTAACAGGGAAGGATTGCGCAGGCCAGCGACCGTTCGCTGCGGTTCCCCTAAGGATCATTATCGGGCTGGCTCGATCGTATCCCTGCACTGTCACCCGGTAGCACAAATCCTATACTCTAGGCACGGGCATCCAGGCACCGTTGGTTTTCGAGACGGGGTTGCAGCGTCCTTTGCTACCTCCCCACCGAGACCCGGTGGCCTCTCGGCAGTGCAATGAATCTCGGACCCGCTACAGGGGCTGTCCCCCATGCGTTCGCCCGCTGGTGTATTCTTAATGGGAATGTATCGGCGGTTTTACACACTACGCCCGTCTTTGAGGCCCATGGGTACAGTAGTGGGGTAAACTACCAGATCTGTGGGGGAAATTGGCCTTTATACTGTATTGAAGCCAAAGTCCTTATAAAGATCTGCCACTAGAGCAAGGTGTACAATAATGTGACAATATAATACACCTACATTTATAGCATTTTTAGCATTTTAATGTTTAAAATCTAATTCAACAAAAGAAAGTAACATGTTAGAAAGCAACAGTAAGTGAACAAAAAGTTAAAAAAAAGGATTAGATCTAGTACTTGATAACTTATACTCACCAAAACATAAAAATATCAGGACAAAGAAATGCATATTGTTTGGTAAGGATCGGAACAACTCTGTCAAAAGTATAGGGGAGCCTAAGAATTTTTCCTGGAGACAAAAACATTGGCATATGCAGAACACTGTCAAAAGTCTTTGATTGGAATCTGCGAAACTAGTAACAACGGAAATAGTGCATCAACGAACATTCCACAAACACGCGTATGCATTCATATCAATCTTTCGAAATCATCACGACGTTTGAAAAACGAGTCAAATATTGGTTTTATAGAAATATTTTGCATTTGACATTTAACAGAAAAATGAATTAGAGTATGAATTATTGAAAAGTGAATGTTTAATGAACTAGGCCTTGTTGCTTAAAAAAAAAGACATTTTCTAACTATTTGTATTGTTTGTCTAAACAAAATATGTCGAAATATGTCAGCTCGCCCTGGCCTGAAAAGTCCGAGCAACACCTTAGTTTTACTATCATTTGTTTTGGTCAGGCCGATATGACACATATTGAGGCTAATCTAATGACTAAAGCTAGTTCTTACCCATAACTTGACAACATTGTTTTGTAGGAAAATGTAGGAAACCTTTTTTAAAACTAGGTATTTCATCTGTGCTTACATTTAAAGCAATAGTTCTAAACATGTTGTAATATACGCATATATTTCTTTTATTGACCATTGTGCTTTTTTAAATATTTTAACTCCAGCCTACACTGTTGTGAATGGGTCTATGCTAGTGATTACTTGTAACTATAGAAACCATTAATGAGTTGTACTTGAGTTCTGAATGATCAGGGCGTTTCTTATTATTTCTTATTACATAAAACACATATCAAATATAATACATTTTATAAGGCGACTGTTGCAGCAATGTATTGTTTTATTAACTTCATTTATTCCACATCATATAAAGAATAATCACACATAAAGCCATTGAATGATAATAGTCCATCTTCTATCCAAATCACTAGAATCTTCAATCAGATTCATACATTATCCATATCTCAAATCCAGAAGTTAACTAATTTTCATCTTCAAACCACGTGACCAAGTAGCCTTGATAAACTCGTGCATTTTACTCCTTTCATACTTTTATGAGTTTATCTGAAAATCAAGTAGAACATTCTAGTATCTAACAAGTGAACAATCATAATAGAAAACAACATTTAAAATATTACTGCAGTTTTCTCCCTTTGACTGTAAGTTAAAACATTATCTATTATAAGTAAAAACATTATTTCACTTTAATTAGTAATCATTGGCAATGTTTCTATTAGTTATTCTGTCTCTAAGCAACTGTTGATGTCTTGATAGTTTAGAAGTCACAGATTAGTGGATCAAAGTCTCGTTCTCGTTTTAAAAGTTTTTACTCAACCAACTCTGATTACATTTTAGTTCACTCTGTGCATTTATATCTTCCAGTCTGTGCACAGATAACACTCACTGTACAAATATATTACCTAGTCTGTGCACAGATAACACTCACTCTATGCATTGATAGCACTCTATTTGTGCATATAGATTCCTAATCCCAGCAATGATTATTACAACTTTATTTACTTGTATTGACAGTACAGTTACGACTGCCCTTGTACAAGTCTTGGAAACACAAGATCAACTGTAGGGGTCATTTTCAACATGTAAACATCAATAAATTAGAAATTAGGTTGATCTAAATGTCAACAGTGTCCATTAAATCATAAAAAACTTCTATAATTTCAGGCACATATTGTAAAGGCACGTTGACGTCACACACGCTATATTTCTACAATAACCTTTTAACAAATTTTGGGTGATGTTCAATAATCTGTCAAATACGGTATAACCAATCCGCTCTTTTTTAGTTGCTTTTGTTAACCTCATTAATAACTGCGTCACTGACTTAAAAAAATGAGGTCATACGATCATGGCTACAAAAATATCCCACGTTTGGGAAAGACCATCAGAAAAAAAACAAATATAAAATGTCATAGCCAACAGAAGAAAAAGTGGATTAGGGAGGAGCTGGGCGCAGAAATCAAGACAAAAATTTATGGTTTTGTTACGAATATCGGTCATAAATGAATGACGTAGTAAGGCATTGACCTCTTAACAAGTGCGTATCAGAGTCCAAAGCGACCAAGGTTTGACCTTTATGCCCTGAGGGCAGTTTAAATAAAATAATTCGTTCAAATCCCGTGGAAATTGGGGGATAATTCTGGATCGTAGTAATTATAGAGAAAGAGGTTAAAATGCGTATTAAGACCCTGTAGAATCTTCGATGATCGTTTTCTTTGTAAAGTCCCGACCTCCTTAAAGTTAGTTCAGTTTAAACGTTTGTAGAGTGAAGTCGCTATATTCATACATGTACATATAATGCCATTTTATTGATACTCATGTTGCCACCAGTTGATGAAGTTTATTGATCGTTTATATTGAGTCTACAATTTAAATAAAATTGTTTATTCAACAACTGGAGTTGTTTGATCTATCGTTGTTGAGAAAGGTGTTGAAGATAATTATCACGAATATAACTACATTACTGCATAGACCTGTCAGTCAAGGAACCCCTAGCTTGGGCTACAGATTAGCAGAATCTAGAGACTTCTAATAAAGATACAACTATATTCATTGAATCCGATTTAACGAGTCGTAATAATAATAATCAACCTAAAGGGCCATAACAATTTG
Organism: Anisus vortex; assembly: GCA_949126835.1. Lineage (NCBI taxonomy): Eukaryota > Metazoa > Mollusca > Gastropoda > Planorbidae > Anisus > Anisus vortex. The sequence goes on from OX421497.1 coordinate 44,007,968, forward strand.
CGGGCTTGCGTCCGATATAGTTGTATAGTGAAGCATATATTCAAGTTGTGTTGTGTTGTGTGTTGGAGCAGTGACCTACTGAGCAAGCCTAAGAACGCTGAAATTATTCTTCCGATTGGAAAAACGTAAGTTGGAAAAATTTACCACTTTATAAATCTCTTAACTAAAGAATGGAATTTATTGAAAATCCAGAAGAAGAAGTTCTGAAAACTTTATCAATAAAGAAGTTAAAAGAGATCGCTGAGATCTTAAAGATAGAAGTTACTGAAACTACACCATCGAGGACTGTGTTGACACAGCAGATAAAAGATGTGTTGATTGCGAGTGGCAAGTTGAAAGTAGAATCAAGCGCGGAGGGATATCAAGTTGAAGGTCAGACGTCGAAATCTATGTCCGAACAGTTTAGATTTCAGTTAGAAATGAAACGGATGGAAATGGAGATGGAACAAAAACGTTTTGATCGTGAGATAGAAGAAAAACGTCTTGAGATGGAAGATAAGAAAAGTCAAAGAGAAACAGAAAGTCAGGAAAGAATAGAACTAGCAAAGATAGGAGCTACTAAAAAAGAATCTCATACTGATGTAGAGATGGCCAGATGGAAAAAGCTAGTCCCTACCTACATTGATAAAGAAAGTGAAATAGCTAATTTCTTCCAGACCTTTGAAATTTCTTGCAGAGATTTTAAGTTCCCAGAAGATAAATGGGGAATATTAGTAAGAACAGCTTTTACTCAGGGAAGGGCAAGAGATTGTGTTCTATTGTTAAAAGAGGAGAATTTAAATGATTATGAAATCATTAAAGACACTGTACTTAAAGCCTATAACCAAATACCGGAAAGTTATCGGAAAAGGTTCCGTCAGTACACAATGTCCCCTTACCAAACACACTTAGACTTCCTTAGAGCAGAAGAAAAGTTAATGGATCAGTGGATAAAATCCAGAAATATCTCCACATTAAAAGAAATGAAAGATATCATTCTCTTAGAGGATTTTATTAACAAAGTGAGGCCGGATATAAGAATGTATTTATCCGAGCGTGATATCACTGACCCACATAAGGCTGCTGATTTAGCTGAACAGTACACATTGTGTCATAGGACAGCTGATGGAAAGAATGTTAATAGGCCACAACGGCCAGCAGAAAACACACAACAACAACATCGTGAAAAAGAGCATTTTGTGAAACAAAATGATGTTAATAAAAAACCTATCAACAAAAACGTCCAATGTACTTTTTGTAAAAGGACAGGACATAGCATAGAAGACTGTTGGAGTATACGAAGCGACAAAAGACCTAACAAAGTGGTCATGTGCACTAGCCATAAACCAATACAGAATGTACAAGAAAGCGAAAATACAAACGAACTGAATTCGAAGAAAGATTATTCTAAACCAGAAACACTGAGGGTGGATTTGCCTGAGAGCAAAAGTCAGAAGGTAGAGAAATCTACAACTGAAGATAATGAGGATAAATATCCTGATTATAAATACAGAATGGCTACTATTGGATTAATTGTCCAAGTCCACAGAGACGAAAAAGTAGACCAAAGTATTTTTGACTCGGAAAAGAGTCTGAAGTCATCGAAAGATGAAACAACACCCGAAAGTCATGGTCAAGGGAAGAATAAAATTGACACAGAGACCCTGTGCAGTTTTCAACCGTTCATTAGTGAAGGTTGTGTGGCCTTACAAAAGGAAGGACCACTGAAGTCCGTAAGAATATTACGAGACACAGGAGCATCATTAACACTGCTGCTTAAAGATGTATTACCATTGAATGATAATACATTGACAGGACAGACTGTCCTATTGAGAGGTTTTGAATGGAAAGAAGAAATACCTCTACATAGGATATACCTAGCATCTGACTTGGTGACAGGATATGTGACAGTTGGAGTAATATCAAAACTTCCTGTTGAGGGCATATCCGTTATCCTAGCAAATGATTTGGCGAAAGGGAGGGTGAGACCTGAACTGATTGTGAAGGAAAATCCAGACCCTAGTCCTATGGTGGAGACAGGAAAAGAAAAAGAACTTTATCCTGTAGGTGATGTCATAAATGGTATGACACCACAGAAAAAGAAAGAAGAAATTCTCTCACAAGAAAAGGAAAAGAAAGAAGAAATTCTCCCACGAGAGAAGAAAGAGGAAGAAGAAGTGGAACGTGATACTACTATTTTCTCCATGATTGAAGATTGTCCGAAAGGAAATGATCAATCAAGGAAGGCATCACAAAATGAAATGATTGCTGAGCAGAAAGTAGACCCAGAGTTGTTACAGCTACCTGAGAAAGCTGTCGACGAGGAAGAAACTCCTACTACTCATGTCTATGAACAGATAGACCACAGCATGCTCAAACAACAATGCAAACCTGCAGTTGCCGGTACAGATGAAGATTTGAGGAGCATCACTGAAGAAACGAGTGCGGAGAGCTGGACCGAAACTACCAAAAGCTATGGGTTACCACAATCCATACCGACAGATCGAAGGACCAACTTCGCCCCGGAACTCTTCAATCCAGTCCTAAAGAACTTATGCCTGGAGCAGGAGATGTCAACTGAATCCCATCCGGAAAGTCGAGGAGCCTATGGACCAATCTTTGGACCCACTGTCCAAGGACCACTCAAACTACTTCAAGAGGAATGGCAGACCGAATTGGACCTCCTTGGGCTGATCAAGTACCTAGATAAGTACATAAAATTTTTGTCTGACATAACTGTGTTTGTTAGAAAAAAATTGTACACTGCTTACATGCAGATGCCATTGTTGTGTGATGAAAGAAAGGCAAAAATATTATATCATTTGAAAATGATAAAGCCTTACCTTCTGAAAACAATTGGAATAAGCTTGATGTTGTTAACATTGTAACTCTTTTTTGTAAAATTTATGCCTGGAGTACAGGATGAATTGAATGACAAATTCACTGATAGTTAGTTAACAAACTTACTATTTTAAAACTAAATCCCTTACTTGTGATGAAAAAGGAATGAGTAAAAGTATTGTTAGAGTAAATATCATTATAGTGTGATATTTCTAAACAAACTTGTTAGGTTGAGCATTAAAATAATTGCTATAAGAGAAAAAGATCAGTTTTATCCGCAGAATTGGTTTCTAAATCAGAGGACATTATAAATGTGGACTGATTATAAGATATGTTTGAGAATCTCTGGAAATGATAATTGAAACATTTGGCAGAGAGGATAATCTGATTGATAAAGATGTAAATGATTTTAAGAAAAGAGAATTTTCTATCACTAAAGTATTGAGAAATGTTTTTATTGTACTATGGAAATTTATTTTATCATGTACTGTTGTTGAAATATTGCACTGAGTCAAGATGCAAATTTCTTCTATGTGAATTTATTCATTTGTTCTATTATCACTGAATGTATGATAATGAAGGGTAAAAATAGTTGCAGCAAGGCAGAACTATGACTAAAAAGAATTCCAAGAATTGTATTATATATGATTTTTCACTTTTAGGATACTGTTACATGAAAAGCAGACCAAAAGTAGAAACTAATAAAACTTTGTATCCTTGTTTGTATAAATTTAGGATATGGGCCACTGATTTGACACTGCAAACCAGAATGATTGAGAATTTCATGGTTGAAAATTTATAATGTTGACATACCAATGTTCAACAAATGTATTATTAATTAAGGATTTCATGTCAAGATTGTAAAACTAATCTATTTTTTTTTTGTATTAGTTAAAATAGATTGAATGAATTGTACTGAAAAGCAAAAGATTGGGTAGACCTGAACACTGTGAAGTAACAGGAGAACCTAGAACCTAATGAATAAAACCTTTATGGAAAATGGAAAAGAGCAATGTACACCACTGAAAAGATTGGAAATGAAATGTTTTACCACACCAGTCAAACCAGCAGTTTGTTTTGTACATAAATTGTTACATTGATTTCGCTATGAAAAAAAAAAATTAATAGTAGCCTATGCTTAACTTTTCTACTTCAATAATATTGTATTTAATGTAATCTAAAGAAAATAAGTACTTACTGTGTAGTACTAAGATTGTATGAAGATAATATAACTTGTTTTAATTGATAGTTAATTAAGTAAATTAACCAAATTTGTTTAAGTAAATCCATGATCGTCTGAATGTTTCAATTTAACCTGCTACGATGTGAACTCTTTTAAAAAGAAAATAATGACGTCGAAAGGTCATGGTAAAATGAAAGATTGAAATATTTTTAATGAAATTGTCTATAAACTATTTTAATTCGTGAACAGACTATGTTTAATGTTCTCCAAAATAACATAAATGAATGTCATATTGAGATAATGGTTGTTAAATAATGCTCATTTAGTTACGATAACTATTTAATCGCGTAGCAATATTTTTTTGACCTAGGCTGTGATGAGGTAAATTTGCATAGCGATGTCAATATTGTTAGAATCAATTGGGAATGAGAGAGAAAAAAAAAGAGAGAGAGAGAGAGAAAGGCGGAATTGACCTACAATTTGGGTCGCGTCACCGACAGTTGTCTAATGTTGTCCAAGCCTACAGGCTGAAAAAAAAAATACTGTCGAGAAAATGATCGTGTTGTTGGGTAATTAGGTCAAGCCTAGTAGTATTTTTTTCATCAAGAGCGTTGGTTTTTTTTTCTCCTTATGAAAAAATAAGTCGTGTCTGCATAGACATTAAGTGATTTTTTCTTTTGTTGTTTGATTACAAATGTAAAAGATATTAGTTTATAAATTAAATGGACGAGAGAGTTTTTATTACAGTGGAATGTTCAATGTAATAGAAATTATTAACTTGTATTATATTATATCTATTAAGAATGATTATGTATTTTTCTTGTATACAAGATTTAGATAAACAATTTAATTGTCCATTGTTTTGAATTAAAAATGGAATGATTGAATGACTATAGTTAAGCCATTTGATAAGATGAATTTATATTGCATATATTATTATGTTATTGTTATCAGTTCGATTGAATTATTGGGATCGCCAATTGAACTGTATTGTTTTTCCCGGAATATTTTCTTTTATAATTATTCCTTAAAATTAACATTTTTCGTATGGTTAAAATGTAAAGGAAATAATTATAAAGCTTTAGAAGGGGGGGGGGGATGTTACGAATATCGGTCATAAATGAATGACGTAGTAAGGCATTGACCTCTTAACAAGTGCGTATCAGAGTCCAAAGCGACCAAGGTTTGACCTTTATGCCCTGAGGGCAGTTTAAATAAAATAATTCGTTCAAATCCCGTGGAAATTGGGGGATAATTCTGGATCGTAGTAATTATAGAGAAAGAGGTTAAAATGCGTATTAAGACCCTGTAGAATCTTCGATGATCGTTTTCTTTGTAAAGTCCCGACCTCCTTAAAGTTAGTTCAGTTTAAACGTTTGTAGAGTGAAGTCGCTATATTCATACATGTACATATAATGCCATTTTATTGATACTCATGTTGCCACCAGTTGATGAAGTTTATTGATCGTTTATATTGAGTCTACAATTTAAATAAAATTGTTTATTCAACAACTGGAGTTGTTTGATCTATCGTTGTTGAGAAAGGTGTTGAAGATAATTATCACGAATATAACTACATTACTGCATAGACCTGTCAGTCAAGGAACCCCTAGCTTGGGCTACAGATTAGCAGAATCTAGAGACTTCTAATAAAGATACAACTATATTCATTGAATCCGATTTAACGAGTCGTAATAATAATAATCAACCTAAAGGGCCATAACAGTTTCAAAAATATTTGTGTAAATTTGAAATTTGATAATACAGGAAGTAGGTACACTTTTATTTTCTGTCGCGCTGTGATAGATGGAAACGTTGTTATCTTAATTTTAGGCGAGTTAAGATAGATGAGCATTTTCAGAAGTACACTATTTAGATCTATATTAAAACAATTAACTAGTTTGGTATCATTAGCATCAAATTTGGATAATTTACTTAAAGGGAGATAATTAACCCGTTTTCATTACAGTAATATTGCTAATCATTTTGGTAACTTTATTAGGATTAAGTGACTTGGGGATTAAGTAAATCGAGGATTAAGTGACAGGGATTAAGTGACGAGGATTAAGTGTCTGGGGATGAAATGACTGTGAACCATGCCAGGGTCAGGGCGACCAGAAACAATTAAAAAGAACTAAAACTAAACACCCAAAAAGAAACGTTCTCACTCCAGTTTTTGTTGTAATATTTTTTTTCTTTCTCTCTTAACAAAACACACTGTAGTTATTCGTGTCTCCGTCATTTTGACGGGCATAACCACTAGTTAAATAAATATTTTATGACTAAAGGATGTCCATGTACGTTTTTAAACATTAAAATAACTACCCAGTTTGTATGATTATTATGTATTTCTTCCTCCAATTTGCAATATTTTTTTTTGTATTTCGCTTCGGATTAAATTAATGTTAGAGTAAATCTCAGTTATTCTGAGATCAAACATTAAAGACTTTATATCTGTTAATAAAATAACAACTAAATTCAAATGTTGATAACTATTAATGTGTAAGTTGAGTAATGAAATTCTTTATTAGCTACGAATGGATTTTTTTTTAAATCTGATAATAACAAACAGGTTAATTTTTTATTAAAAATAAAACGCTTTGATGATTTTCTCTATTTAGCGCCTTTTCTTTCGGTCTGGGTCTTGCTACGGCACTAAATAAATTGTATTATAAAAATAATATAGTTGATCAGTTTGACTTTCACGCTGTTGACACGCTGAATAATTCAAAATGATTGTAATAAATAAAATTGTTGAAATGCAATTAAAAGAAAAGAAAATAGAAACAGCATAAATTGTGCTACGTGGCTTGTTACAAATTATTAATTAAATAAATTAATTAAACCCAACCAACTCAGGCAGACAAATTCTATCATCATTTTTAACAAGAACTTAAAAACACTAATTTAACATGTGTCATCGTTAAACTCTTTTTGTAGACCCCTGTTTTACTTTGATATTAAATATTTGCTACATTTATTTGCTTTGTCCAATGTTTATAATGTTTTAAATAATTAATTAGCCTTATATCCTTTTCAGCCCTAGAGAATTAAGTCGGTGTTCTTGGTTGTTTGTTGCTCGATGTTAAATGCGCTCTGAGTTTACATTATGTTTGTTGGCAGCGCTATACAAATAGAATTGCTATTCAATATTCGACATAGGGTTTTAAACTTTCGCTAAGACGTAGATCTATACAAAATCTAAAGCCATAACACTTACAATGACACCGTCAAAGTACATTATCCTGACGTCATTGAATGGAAAAGGGCTAGGCAACCGCTGCAACGCGTTTTTTTTCTTTCTGACACTAAAAAACCATCTTCTGCAATTGCCCACGTAACTACTTTATTCAATTGGGCCTTTTTGTATATTTTTTAGATGAACACAATATAGAGCTACATGTTGAGTTGCATCTCTGAAAACTAAATTGAACATGACAATTTAAAAAAAAAATCCCTTTAACTCAACGGTCGTTTGGGAGGAGCTAAAAGTGAGTGTCCATTAGTCCTTTCAGTGGGCTTGGTAGACTTGGCGGTGCTCATCTCCTCTCTAAGTCAGCTGTGGATTTTTTTTTTCGGAGGGATTGATTGTAACTATTTTTTTTACCCTTGTGGTTTTATTTTTGTCGGTTTTTAAGGGTTGTTTTATAGACTAATCCAAAACATTTTGGTTGGCACGCGAGAGAATTTTTCTCAGAGATTTTGTCGGCTTTGCAAGCGGCACTTAAAGTTTTGAACATCGACACTGACATTGAATTGGATTCAACCATCATGCAACGACCAGAACAATCGACTGACCGCAAACATGCCCTCCGGGCAAATATACCAGGGATCATTTATCCGTTCTCTCTTTTCCAAACTGTGGGTTCAACATGGCGCCGGTAAATCAGGAAAATAAAAAAGGATTTAAAACCATGTAATAATAATAATAATGATTGGTCATTTATATCGCGCCTCACTCCATGCTAATGCAAGCATGCTCAGCGCGCTCACAAAAACGAAACGACAATAACACTCTAAAATAGTTTTAAACAAGGTTTCGGCCGATGGAGGCACGAAACGACAATAACATTTTAAAATAGTTTTAAACAAGTATTTTGCTGATGGATGTGTACTTCATCAACTTAGTTGAAAAGAAAAGTCTTCTGTGGCGTTTTGGGAGAAGATTAACGTCACACGCAACTAAGAAAGGTCTTAGATGTAATCAGCTCTTATAAGATACTATAATCATATCATATGTACGTACAAACCACTGACACTATGTGCCACTATTGAATGTCTGATTGGAGTAAGAATGTGTCTTTCCTTTCTATCTCCTATAATATTTAAGATTAAAGTATTTAGCTTGTATTGAATTTTATTTACATATATGTATACGTTCTGCATGCTTATCAGTATATTACTTATTGTTATACGATTAGTCATTGATATTAGTTCCCATTCATGTATATATTATAAATGTTGTAGCACGTGTGTGTTCCTCCCCCTCCCCGCCCCACGCCCTCGGAACAAGGCCAGGGTCATCCTGACGCAACCAAGCTAAGATCCCCCCCCACCCCACAGTCTCTTCGACCAGATCACAGGAAATTCACATCTCAATGACGGTTCTTCCCCTGGTCAGAGAATAGGGAACTTGGAATCTTTGATGCAGGACCCCGACGGACAAGAGAGAAACTCTGACCAACAACACAGGGCCTTCGAAGTTTCCCTACCGCCGTGTCTTCCCCCCCTCCCCCGAGCACCCCCTCCCCACTACCGTTTGGTACTTATTTTCACATGCCAATCAATCAAATGTTGAATTGAAGAGACATGTTGACCAATCGGATACGCTATCTACGGGTCAATCTTACCCTTGCCCCTCCCCCCTCATTACAATCACGTGGGGGTTGCAACCTAACTTGTTGTTTAACATGTAACATGTAATGTAAGTTAGTTTTAGGTCAGTCTGGCTTAAGGAGTCTCGAGGGTTGGATGCCCCGAGCTCCAACAGCACCACGCGGTGCTACAGTCTGTTGTAGAGTCCTTGTTAGGACTATCTACTACATATAGTTTAAGCCTATGATTAAATGTACACTCTTTATCACTTGTATTTGGATTGTATGAATTATGTGCTCACGTCATTAATGATTGAATACGGACTTTCACGTGAATAAAATACTCGTTGTTACAATACGCCTTGCTTATCAATTGATAGAATTACCTGTTTGTGTGACGTCCAGTGACAGTGTCAATTAGTCAACAGTTAACTCAACCTACGTATTAACGAGCCAAAACGAAACCTGGATATAAATTTGTCTTAGAATCACCTAGGGATCATCTGCACTTCGGGACCACATACCACCTAGAAAACCTGCCTAAATCACCCCTCCCCATCACCCTGTGTACCTGCTGAGTTATTCACTAAGTCTGCACTGATAGCTATACGTTAATTGCAGGCTCGGTGACAGCATCTTAGACCAGCAGGCCACACCAAATTCTTCTTGAATGCTTTTTTTGACAACGAGTTTTTCAGTGTCTCAGGTAAGCCATTCCACAGTGTAGGCGCCACAGATTCAAACGAGCGTACACCAAGAGTCTTTTTTCTGTGACCTTCCAAACCTGGAATTTCCAGGAGAGATTGTGTTGAAGATCGCAGCATCCTTAACGGGACATGCTTCGGTATAAGCTCTTTGAGATATGCAGGTGCTGTGCCTTCCACGCATCCATAGGTAAGGGACATAATCTTATGAACGATGCGCTTCGTGACAGGGAGCCAGAAGAGCTCTTTGAGAAGTGGAGTGATATGTTCATGCTTCTTTACTCGTGACACAATGCGTGCTGCAGTATTTTGAACTTTCTGAAGTCTATCCAGTTGTTTCTGGGGTAAACCCCACAGGCAACTGTTACAATAATCTAGTCTTGACTGTATTGTTGCAACAGCAAAAGCATTGGCTGTTTTTTTATTAATCAGAGGTCGCAGCTGACCCAGGGCACGAAGATGGAAGGAGCAGGCCCTAACCATAGTACTGATGTGTGGACCCATTGTTAATTTACTGTCAATGATAAAGCCGAGGTCCCTGACAGTGTTAGACAAAAAGATATCAGAGGCCCCTACTTTAATAGATGGAATATCGACTTTCCTAAGATTGAAGTCTGAACCGCACAGAATTGCCTCAGTCTTGTCGTCATTTAGTTTGAGTTTGTTGGCAGTCATCCACGCTTTCACCGCTAGACAGCAGTCTTCCACTGCATTAACAGCGGCAGCACAAGCATTATGATCAGGATGGAAGCTTTTGTACAGCTGGGTATCATCCGCATATAGTTTGCGAGATAATCCTTGGCTATCAATTATTCTGCCAAGCTGGCTAGTGTAAACAGCAAAAAGGATAGGCCCTAAAACTGATCCTTGAGGTACGCCACAGATGAGAGAAGTGGCTTTTGATAAGGTCTGATTGATAGAAACTCTCTGAGTCCTGTCTGCCAAGTAGGAAGTAAACCAATGAAGTGCAGTATCAGTGATGCCCATCTCGTATTGAAGTCTTGATAAAAGTAAGTCATGGTTGATAACATCAAAGGCAGCACTAAGGTCCAACAGAACTAAGATAGTCAGATCACCACGGTCAGCACTACATAGAACATCATTCATAACCCGTAATATTGCCGTCTCACAGCTATGCCCAGGACGATAGGCAGATTGAAACTTATCAATCAGGCCATGTGTGGTTAGATGTTGTAAAAGCTGCTGAGAGACAACCCTCTCAAGAAGCTTCGATGCATAGGGAAGGTTAGATACTGGGCGAAAACTCTTGCAATCTCTAGGATCGAGCCCCTTTTTCTTTAATAAAGGCTTGAGGACAGCAGTCTTAAACATTTGTGGGACTGTGGCTGACTCCAGGCTACCATTTATGAGCCGCACTAAAACTGGAAGCAGAATTTCAAGGCAGTCCAACACAATCTTCGTTGGAATGGGGTCAACAATTGAGGTTGTAGGTTTAGATACAGAAATAAGACGCCTCAACTGATCTTCGGAAACTGGGAGGAAATTTGTCAAAGAAATTCCAGAAAATGACTTCTCCACAGTGGGTGGAGTAGTATGATTATCAAAGCTGTTTCTAATCGTCTCGACTTTTTCATTAAAAAATTCATTAAGAGCCTCCGCAGCCTGCTCGCTGCTCATGTCAGGCGAAATTGGACTTAATTCATTTTTTCCAAGAAGATTCTGCACTATGTAAAACAGTTTTCGATAGTCAGTGCCCGCAGCTTCCAGAGCAGACTGAACTTGCTTTGCTTTCGCACGTCTAATCACATTTGTAAGCTTGTTCCTTGCTCTCTTAAACATCTGTTTATCCACCTCAAGGCCACTCAGTCTCCAGTGTCTCTCTGCCTGACGTCGAGCTAATTTAGCCATCCGAACGGAGGGTGTAAACCAAGCGGTATTGGGTCTATCTCTAACAAACAATTCAGTCCTAGGGGCAAAAGTCTCCAGCATGGAAGATAGAGTATTATTGTAGAGTAGAACTAGGTGAGAGATGTCATCAGGTGGTGATATAACCAAATCTGATCTTGAAAGATGATTGCGAAATAAGTCCATATCTATATTTCGTAACTTCCTGGCCTGAATTTTCTTTATTGGAACAGCAGGCATTTCCATATCTGTGGTAAAGGTAACAAGAAAGTGATCAGATATAAGATGATCTTCAACAATTACCGACTTAAGAAAACCATCATTGTCAGATCGTGACACAACCCAGTCTAAAATATGTCCATCCTTGTGTGTAGGTTGCGAAACATGCTGTGCACTGTATCAGTTATCATTAATCAATAAACTTAGATTTGTGTCTGTGTTTGTCTAATGAAGAATGTATAGCACAATCTGTTACAATCATCAGATAAACATAAGGACAAAAACACTTCTCTTATCCCTTATGCGACAACAAATGCGTATAAGTATTATTTCTTATCGAGTTGCATCCGGGCATGGAATGGGTTGCCTGAACAAATGAGGAAAACCATTAACTTAACATAATTTGAAACACGGAAGAATAGGATAGTCTCAGTGCAAGCAAGAGCGTAGGACGCAATAATCTTCTTTATAGAAAGGTGTCTGTAATAATATAATATAAGAAAAGAGGGCTTTCCTTTTTGGAGTTTAGTCAAATCATTTAAATATCGTATAAACATAACATTGTTTTGTGTGGTTTAGTCAGTTGGTTTAACTTACACATATAAATCTGATTCCGTTCAAAGCCTTTAACGGTAAAACATGAAAATCAAACTGAACCAGTATAAATTTACACGGACCCCGTGTTGCTACTGTCTCACTTATGGAACGTTTTGTAAAACGTCAATATCTCAAAAAGTTTTCCATTTAAAGAAAAATCAAAAGCCGTTCCTTCCATTGTGGCCCAAAAGCTAAATAATATTTAAAAAATCAAAAACAATTCACGACCTCAGCAGAAAAATATGTTAATCTTCTAATTATTGCTTATGTTTGTCATTTTATGAATATTACTTCATGATGTTGCGCTCCTTTTAAATAATCACCTGTTCACATGGGCGGTAATGTGTCATCTCTTATTAACATATAGCGCATACCTCATCACCCCTTTGCTTGTACCAGTTTGAGCCTGACGCATGTCTAATGTTTCTTGAGAATGTGCATATTGTCTACAAATTATATTTTCTGCCTATTGTCTGCATATTTTACAGTCCTTGTATTATCTGGATAATATTTTATTTCCTGAATATGATATTGTCAGCATTTTGTATATGACCGTGACCTGAGAATAAATTAAAGTGACGCATTATTTCTAAATTCTACCCTTTACAAATACTGTTTTACCGCTACCAGTTGGGCCGGCTATAAGCGCTGTAAGGGAATCCACCTTGGATCCATTGGGCGTAATGTTATATTTTAGTTGTGTGATTCTATTTTTTTTGTGTGCTATAACATTTTTTATTTGTTCTATCTCTCATTGAATGGCCAATGAACACATAATCCAAAAATTCTTGCGCCTCCTCCAGGACCCTACCAAGGGATGTTCTGGGTGCCTATGGGGCGCAGACAAATCAGATGGGGCACTACTGTCTCATGATTGAGACGCTAAAAGGAATGGCTGCCAGAGCAATTGTTCAATGTTATGGACCTGGCCCTCACCAAAGAGGAGCTGAAAGAATTTTCGTACAATAAAATATACCGGAAAATAACCCGCATTATGGAATGAAATAGAAAAAGGGATGGTGCCGTCCCCTATCCTCCACGCGGGTTTGATATCCCGCCCCCAGCCCAAACCCCTATGAAATGTTTAACATGCAATCTCCAAGTCCATCCCTTTTCTCTTCCCCAGCCCTATCGGTCCCGTCGCCATTATGGCGATAGGACCAACCCCTAAATATTTACATCGCCCATTAATTTCCCCACCCCGCCTATATATATTTTCTTTTTCACACCCACATATGTGCCCCAATCCCCACCCATTGATGTGCCCTAATCCCCATCCATTGATGTGCCCCAATCCCCACCCATTGATGTGCCCCAATCCCCACCCATTTATGTGCGCCAATACCCACCCATTTATGTGCCCCATAGCCCCCAATATGTTTACCATGCAGATCCCCCAGCCTCTTCAGACCCAACTCCCTGCGAACCCCAGATTGACACACCGGCCTCTCCAGACCCAACTCCCTCCAGCACGTTACAGTGAAAGTGTAAAAGGTTCATGTTATATAAAGGTGTAATGCAAACTGCTGCTCTCATAGAAAACTATATGAACATTGACATCAATTCGTATAGCGTTTATACAAGTCTGAAGATGTTACTACTAACTCTAGTAGTTTTGTTGGCAAATCTAGCTTCATACAAGGTAACAATAAAATTAAATTATTAATACAATTTGTAAAATTGTTCGCAATAATTTTCAGTTTTAAGGGAAAAGGATTATGAAAGACATCATTAAGGCATTAAATTCTTAGAAATACATGATAATTACCTAATAAAATATTCAAGTATAAAAACTCTTTTCAAATCCTATTATACAAGCTAGAACGTTATAATAATAAAGACACAGATTGATGCACTATTAACTTTGAAATATTGATGATTACATCAAATATTATTTTTACAAGTTCAATATTAGCCTGATTCCCCCCCCCCAAACCTTGCACTATTTACCCCTTGCAATTCCCCCTCCCCCCCCCTTCCACAAACACTTTATATTATTTGCTCCTTCAGTCCGCCACCCTCAGTTTTGCGCTCCCTAGTTTACAATCCTGGCTACGCCACTGTTCTTAGGCCGAAAGGGAAAGTTGATAGTGTTTTATTTCTAAACATTTTCAAGTTTTTTTCCAGGCCTGGAGTTAGGCCTAATGCAACTAACGACGTCACCAGACACCTATATACTGGTCAGTTAATTTCATTGATTACTTACTTTTATGTTTTCAGTGTTCTGAGTGTCAAGACGTGGATTTGCCTTATGCCTGGACTTTAGCATTTCGTGGGACGGCCAGTATAAACAAGTCTGTTTACGACGCTTACAAATCAGGAGCTGGAATTACCGCTAATGTGGAACCTGGATGTCGGCAGGTATTAAACACTAACTAACGCATTCGGCAAGCATACCGAAGATTCTGGGTTCGAATCTTGCTGAAGGGTAGGATTTCTTCCAGCTACTGGAGGATGGCAATGAGTCTACCTAGCTCTGATGGTTGGGGTAAAGTATATGCGGCTTGGTATTGTGCTGGCTACTCAATAACTTAGTATGCCGAGTGACCACAAAAACTAGTGAACGCTGCTTTTGGTCCTACAGTTACTTTACTTATGTTTTACCGGTGAAAAAAAAGATCGCAAATTCCGGTGCATGGTTTTCTAATTCCTCGGCGTATCGTGTATACATAGGTGTTTACATCAGCACATTTTAAACCACATATGATTTACTTTTGGACAAACAATGCTGACACATACTTTGGCATGACATTGTTCTAAAAAAACTATCAAAATATGTTTCTAAAAATAATCTATTATTTATTTATTTATTTTTGAAGGTATACTTTCTTGTGACAGAGAAATTCGATACAATTTTATATTATTTACCATTGTTTTCTAGTTATGTCTTTTACTAGGTCTTTATTGTATTTCTGTACTATGTGGCAAACTAAATTGATTGTATTGTAGTGTGTGCTGCGTTACTGGATGTACTGCGAGTAATGCAATTTTATTTTATTTCCAAAAGATGTTGCGGAAAGAAAACGATGGATTGCGAATGTTAGACGCGAAGAATCACCTATTTATAATTCCAAACTTATATCTTGATGCAACATAATATTCTTTTTGTGTTTTTATGTATCTATGGGTCGTGTTATTTTAATAGTCAAGAAACCCTACTCTTTACTTTATTTTATAAATCCAACTAAAGTTAACTTAACGTGACTAACACTACGAATATTAATGCATAACTAATCTTTGTAGTCTTCGTATATTTATAAAAGACCAGAACTGGCCGTCTAGGTATAAAGTAATTGTCAAAAACCAGAAAAAGCTTTTTTTTTCTGGAAGTGAACCGGAAGTTCATGAACATGATAAACCATGAGCTGGTGAAAAATGTAGGCCTTATTAAGTCTTGTCCGTACGGAATACAATTATTCAATTACGTCTTAAACTTATCCATGGTTAGAGTCTGATCTTAGCGAGATTTACCACTGCAGGTAGATGCATTCCGCGGCGTCGCTACAAAAAGATATTTTTTTATCATATCGTATACGATATTTTTTATATTTCAAACAGGTAGATTCAGCCTTGCCCTGCTCCAATCACTACAGAAACAATGAAATTTTAAATAAGTGGACCAATATAACTAAAGTAGCGTTTGTTGTATATGAAAAAAATGTACTGGTTGGAAGCATGATATTCAATGGCAAGGGAAGCGACTACATGAACTGGTTCAGTCAGATAAATCTAATAGAATCTTCCTGGACAGACCTGAAGACAAGCCAAACCAACTATTTCAGCATCGATGGCCATGACATCGTTCGCCGACGATTTTTTGTCAATAGCTACTACAGAGGGTGCCCCTACGACTGGGGCTGGTTTGTTGCCATTGACACAAATATTACCATAGTACCGCCGTTCTGTCCCTGGGATGGTAGTGGAGATTTCCCCACCTTTTTATACGCTAAAGGCACAAGGGGAAACAACTGGTCAATCGGAAGTGTTGGCCGCGCTGACGTCATGGCTATTTACGTGAAATATTGATTTTTAAAGTAAGCTGCTTCATATTGCCTTAAAAGGTTATGCATTTATTAAACCTAATTTTTTTTTTATAAAAAAATATTTCAAGGAAAATAAAATTGAAATTTCAGTTAAATTTAAAGAAAATGTAAGAACTCTATGAAAATAAATGACAGATTAAGAAATCTGAAATTGTGTATATTGTGTTGATTTCTTGGTTTTATTTAATTCTTATTACGTGATGTCGTAGTTAATATTGTTTCTAAATATTTCTGTTAGTAAGTCTTACATAAATAGAAGTGTTTAAGCACTATGAACACTTTAAACATTTGAACACACTAAACACTTTCAAATGCTGGACATGAAAAATCAAATATATGAACACTAGGCCTATTGTCGTATGATCGTAATGAACACTATGAAAACTAATGTCACATATTAAAATCGCCCATAGCTCTCTCTCACCGCAAGTTTTGTGGGAGGTACTAAGCTTAGACTTTTCTAAGAATCCACTCTTGTACCGACCTCAAATTATCGGAATAGCTAGGAATAGGTTATTATTTTACGTGCAGGGGAGTTCATGTTAAAACTATCGTTTTTATTATGAGGTTTGTAAATGATACCATTATTTTTACCCCTTTCTTAATAGGTCTGTTCCCCACTCTTCTCCGCGAGTATTTAAGGCCTTGGGCGCATAGCCAGGCAGTCAGTTTAGTAGATAATTTATTTTGAGCCTGTTATTGACGCGCGTGCTTGCACTTTTTTATTCTAACTGTAAATAATAACCTTCACATTGTATATATTTGCACCTAGCGGAGTTGTCACCTGAATTTAAATATCTTCTTGATTGAATCATTTACACTGAAGCTTCCTTGTCAAGTTGCTATTCTACTTTTTTGTTTACGATAGAATAATATATATTTATTTACAACTACAACGTCAAGGAAAGGAACTGTTTTAACGAAAAACCCTGAGTTTGTTCCCAGGACGAGAAGGAGACTTCGTGTAATCCTGAAATATAAATAATATTAACCAAAGTCTACCCTAGGACGAACGAGAATTATCAATAACATTTACACGGCTCTGACCACAAGAGATTGTGATCGTAACAAGAAGTAAACAATAAAACTAGAACTATATAAACACAATGAATACTTAGAACACTACAAACGCAATGAAACAAAAAAATAAGACACGAAAACCGTGAACTCTATAAAATAATATACTCGCAATAAATTCTATAATCTATAACACTTTTTTAAACAATAACCTTTTTCTTTGGGAAGTGGCTGTGTCTAATACAATTACCATTGCAATTCCTACCAAGAGCGCTCTGAGCATGCTAAATTATATAGCAAGGATAGAAGCGCTATAAAAATGACCATTATTATTATTAGTAGTATAATGCGCTTTATTAACTCTTTATGAGAAGCACAAAACACTGTTAGGCCTACGATGAGAATTATAAGCAACCGTAACACTATAAAAACCTTTGAAAAGTTGACAGCTATAATATGAATATCGTACATACTATGAAAGCCATGCCGATTTACTTAGATCTATATAAAAAAAATAATCTTGAAAGAAACACAGGTTATTAGCGTACTATCTCAACCTATATTAATACTTAATACGGTTTTTACTATCGTGACAAAAAGCGCTTGTTGTTTGTTTACTTTGTCTAGTGTTGACAAATGGCAGCCGTGTTATTAAAGGCTTAATTAGGTTTTATTTTTACATTTCATCATTTCAACCATATGACGTAAAAAATATATAAAACACTGAAACACTGTCATGCGATGTAAATTGACATTCAAAGCTAATATTTCAACCATTGAAAATCAATGGAAAAGGTTCCGTAAGTGCAGAATATTTAATTGAAGATGTCGATTGTCGAAAGTTGTGGCATCCGGGCATGGAATGGGTTTCCTGAACAAATCATGAAAACCGTTAACTTAACATAATTTGAAACACGGAAGAATTGACTCAGTGCAAGCAAGAGCGTAGGACGCAATAATCTACTTTATAGAAGGGTGTCTGTAATATAATATAAGATAAGAGAACTTTCCTTTTTGGAGTTTAGTCAAATCATTTAAAATCGTATAAACATAACATTGTTTTGTGTGGTTTAGTCATTTGTTTTAAGCTTACGTTATTATTTTATTGTGTCCTGTTTGGAGCTTTTTTCCCGACAGTCTACAAAACAAGTGAACGCTGCTTCACCGGCCCCACCCAGCGGGCACAGAACGTCGTATCGACGGGGTAAAACGTCGAAACCACAAATAAAACGTGGAAACCACGTTTTTCCCACGTCGTTATGACGTGGTTTACGCCTGTATCCATTTCGGATCAAATTGACCCAAAGAAGAAGCGTTCACCAGTTTTCTTTGGTCACGGCATACTAGATGATTGTGTGGCTATACCATGGACGGCCGCCTTTACTTTGCCACGACTAAGGTCGGGTATCCATCAGAGCTGGACAGACTCAGGGACACCCTCCAGACACGGGAGAAAATCCTAGCCTGCACCAGGATTCGAACCCAGAAAGCTGCAGCTCGGCCACTGTGCCATATACGTTTCATTATTGGTTTATAACTGGTTAACTTCAATGAGGTAAAAACATTAAAGAATTTTTTTTCCACAATAATAAAATGACAATCATATTTAAACTCTATTCGAATTACATATTGTTAAGCCCTCCAAAAACTTTACTGCATTTTGTCAATGACAAGAAATGGCTAAGATTACGAGTAAACCAATATTTAAGAGGTTTTTGTTTACAATAATAATACTAATAAGGATATTTGTAAAGCGCTGCCAACAAACATAATGTAAGCTCAGAGCGCATTTAACATATGACTAAGTTAACATTTAACTAAGAACATGGATATTACGCAAGGCTAGGAGACAAAGCTAATTGATGATTCAAAAAAGACAAATCAAATAAATGTAGCAGTAGTCGACCCAACATATAGGTAAGACAGTAGGGGTCTAAAGCAAGTTAAATGTTATCTAAGGTAAATATTGAACTTATGAGTTTTTTAAGATCTTTTTGAAAGTAAGAATAGAGCTTGTTCGCCTTACCAAGGAGAGCTCCCATACAGTAGCGTAGCCAGGGGGAAGGGGGAGCAAGTGGGAGCGGTTGCTCCCTCCCTCTACGACCATTTTCGAAAAAAAAAGTTTTTTTGGGAGAATATATTTTTTATTAATAATTTTAACAGGCCGAGAAGCACAATCTATGCTGTTTCAAATTTTATTCTTGCAATTGCATTTCAACAATTTATTTTCTTACAATGTGATTAATAAACCTAATTAGATCTCAGTAATTTTAGTTTTATTTCATTTGATACCCAGAACATTGCCTATTTGAATAGCCGAATCCATATATTACCCCCCCCCCCTAAAAGTTGTCAACAGAAGTTTATAAACATTTTTAATTGGTGATCCGTCGCGAGGGTTTTTAAAGAGCACTATGTAATGAGAATTTAAACTGATGGTTCTTTGTTCTTTGTTTTTTCAAAACAGGTTTTGTACAATGTATACAACACTGATATCTCGGTCATGACTCCCTTTAGTAAACAATTTAGTAATCCGATCATCTGTGTCGGCCATCAAATCATCAATGACAACCAGACGACGCCGTTTCTTATCTCCGACCGCCCATTGTTTCATATCAGAGAGACCTTCCACAAATTGAACACCTTTCATGGTCTCGTATATCGGTTGTCATTCCCCATAACACCAAATGATCTCTTATGGTACCGGGTCCACCATGACTGATAGAAGTGACAGTAATTTGTTGGGCCGGCTATAAGCGCTGTAAAGGAATGTTTCCACCTTGGATTCGTTGGGGGTAATGTTATATTTTAGTTGTGTGATTCTATTTTTTATTTTTTTGCTAATACATTTTTTATTTGTTCTATCTCTCACAGAATAATGGCCAATGAACACATAATCCAAAGGATCTTGCGCCACCTCCAGGACTCTAACAATGGATGTTCTGGTTGCCTATGGGGCGCAGGCAAATCAGATGTGGCACTCCTGGCTCATGTTTTAGAAGCTAAAAGGAACGGCTGCCAGAGCAATTGTTCAATGATATGGACCTGGCCCTCACCAAAGAGGAGCTGATAGAATTTTCATACAATAAAATATACCGGAAAATAACCCGCATTATGGAACGAAATAGAAGAAGGGATGGTGCCGTCCCCTATCCTCCACGCGGGTTTGCTATCCCGCCCCCCAGCCCAAGCCCCTATGAAATGTTTAGCCTGTAACCCCCAAGTCCGTCCTTTTTGTCTTCTCCAGCCGTATCGGTCCCGTCGCCATTATGGCGATAGGACCAACCCCTAAATATTTACATCGCCCATTAATTTCCCCACCCCGGCTATATATATTTCCATTTCTCACCCACATATGTGCTCCAATCTCCACCCATTGATGAGCCCAGTTCTCCGTCCATTTATGTGCACCAATCCCCACCCATTGATGAGCCCAGTTCCCCGTCCATTTATGTGCTCCAATCCCCACCCATTGATGAGCCCAGTTCCCCACCTATTTATGTGCTCCAATCCCCACCCATTGATGTGCCCCAATCCCCATCCATTGATGTGCCCCATTCCCAGCCCATTGATTTGCCCCAATCCCCACCCATTGATGTGCCCCAATCCTCACCCATTGATGTGCTTCATTCCCAGCCCATTGTTTTGCCCCAATCCCCGCATATTTATGTGCCCCAATCCACACCCATTTATGTGACAAATCCCCACCCATTTATGTGCCCCATTCTTTACCCATTGATTTGCCCCAATCCCCTTTCATTGATGTGCCCCAATCCCCATCCATTGATTTGCCCCAATCCACACCCAGTGATGTGCCCCATTCCCCGCTTATTTATGTGCCCCAATCCCCACCCATTGATTTGCCCTAATCCTTACCCATTGATGTGCCCCAATCCCCATTCATTGATGTGCCCCATTCCCAGCCCATTGATTTGCCCCAATCCCTACTCATTGATGCGCCCCATTCCCCACATATTTATGTGCCCCAATCCCCATCCATTGATGTGCCCCAATCCCCACCCATTGATGAGCCTCAATCCCTACTAATTGATGTGCCCCATTCCCCGCATATTTATGTGCCCCAATTTCCACCCATTGATTTGCCCCAATCCCCACCCATTGATTTGCCCCAATCCACACCCATTGATGTGCCCCATTCCCCGCATATTTATGTGCCCCAATCCCCACCCATTGATGTGCCCCAATCCCTACTCTTTGATGTGCCTCATTCCCCGCATATTTATGTGCCCCAATCCCCACCCATTGATGTGCCCCAATCCTCAACCATTGATGTGCTCCAATCCCCGCCCACTTATGTGCCCCAATCCTCACCCATTGATGTGCCCCATATTGACACGCCGGCCTCCCGAGACCCAACTCCCTCCAGCACCCCCCTAGAACATTTCCTACACTGTGATCTAGGAAGTTTCTTTGAGTATGAATAAATTTCATAAACTTAAACATTGTATTTTTGTTTCTACTTTATGTCGTTCTGTTGTACTTGTTGTTTAAAAATATTGTAGATGTATTAAATATACACCATCTTTAATAAAATCACGTGCTAAATTACGTGTAACACCATCTTTAATTAGATCACGTGCTTAATTACGCGTGTAACAACACGACGAGAAGCCATTTTGCTTCCGCCATCTTAAATTAAATCACGTGATAAATTCACGTGTAACACTACACAAAACAACCTCGTGTAACAACACGAGGATACGCCATCTTGTTTCCGGTAGAGGTCACTTCCGGTAGAGGTCACTTCCTGGGTCAAATGTCAACCGAGGAGCAGAGTAGCGCTCCTCAAATAATAATCGAATCAAGCATTATATACTACTTACGGTGAAAGTGTAAAAGGTTCATTCTATATAAAATTGTAATGCAAACAGCTGCTCTCACAGAAAACAATATATAGCAATGTCCTAAACATTGACATCAATTCATATAGCGTTTATACAAGTCTGAAGATGTTACTAATAACTCTAGTAGTTTTGTTGGCAAATCTAGTTTCATACAAGGTAACAATTAAATTATTTAATATAATTTGTATAATTTTTTGCAATATTTTAAGTTTTAAGGAAAAAAGATTATGAAAGACATCATTAAGGCATTAAGTTCTTAGAAATACATGATAATTATCTCATAAAATATTCAAGTATAAAATCTCTTTTCAAATCCTATTATACAAGCTAGAACGTTATTAAGACTATAACATCCTCATGTGTTGTGTAACCGATATTATCTCCTCTTGTCAGTGACAGCTCCCACAACACCTTAGGATGCACTCAAATGTCCGACTTCACATATAGATATAACAACTCTGGTTGTAGACATATATATCGTTTATTTACTACATATAATAAAATAGTTATCAAAGTCGTTGTTAACACTTGGTAACCTTTAATACTATAGCTCGAAGTATCTCATACACAATCTCTTCATGACTCTATCAAAAAGTACATGCCCTAAAGCTTAGTAAAAATATCTCTAGCGACCTCCTGTCCTCTGCCAATTACACAAACCTCTTTCACACTCCCCTTCTCATTCCTCGTGTTTAAAAAAATCTGGTCAGACGACTGTGCACGACACAGTCCAGGTCGCAATGACCGGTCGCGGTCTCGTAACCTACATTTGGTCGTTACAAAGACACAGATTGATGCACTGTTTAATTTTAAATATTGATGATTATATAAAATATTATTTCTTCAAGTACAAAATTAGCCTGCCCCCCCCCCCCCAAACCTTGCGCTATTTACCCCTTGCAATTCTCCCTTCCCCCCCCCCCACAAACACTTTATAGTATTTGCTCCTTCATCCCGCCACCCTCAGTTTTGCACTCCCTAGTTTACCATCCTGGCTACGCCACTGTTCTTAGGCCAAAAGGGAAAGTTGAAAGTGTTTTATTTCTACACATTTGAAGTTTTATTCCAGGCCCGGAGTGAGTCCTAATGCAGCTAACGTCGTAATCGGACACGTATATACTGGTCAGTTAATTTTTATTGACTTTGTTTTCTTTTATGTTTTTAGTGTTCTGGGTGTGAAGACCCTGCAAAAATGCCTTGCACCTGGACTTTAGCATTTCGTGGGACGGCCGATATAAACAAGACGGTCTACGACGCTTACAAATCAGGAGCTGGAATTCCAGATAATGTAGAAGCAGGATGTCGGCAGGTATTAGACACTGACTAACGCATTCGGCAAGAGTGCCAAAGGTTCTGGGCTTGAATCCTGGTGAAGGGTAGGATTTCTTCCAAAGATTGGAGGTTGTCAATGAGTCTACTTAACTATTAAAAGCATTCCATCCATCCCTATGGCGCTACAGCCCACGTAGGGCTTTGGTCTGCTCCAGCACCTCTTTCCATTCGGGCCTATCCCGGGCTTTCTTTCGCCAAGCCCGCACACCAAGGTTTTGTAATCCATAAATCATGTCCGTGTTCAGGCTTGGGTCGTAAACCATTAAGACCTGTCAGTTTGTTAAGAAGTGATTTAGATTTCGTAATAGTGTGTTTTCGTGTGGCTGGGTTGTTAGCTATGCGCATAACCTTCTGGGAGGGATGCCCCTTACATCTCTTTGGATAGATGCCTCTTTGTTCGGGTGAGGTTCCATTTCCTTTGTGGATCCCTCCACTAACTGCAAGGCAGCAGTTGCTGATTTTGGTCCGCCCCGGGTATTTTATTTCCCCGGTACCCGCCATATCTGATGGGCGTTCCCCTATCCGCCACCTGGGGAGGCGCCCGATGGAAGTTCAGCAACTCCTCACGAGATGATGGGCATTAGTTGGGATAAAGAATAGGCGGCTCGGTATTGTGCTGGCCACTCAATCCCTTAGTATGCCGTGTGACCACAGAAACTAGTGAACGCTTCTTTTGGTCATACAGTTACTTTACTTATGTTTTACCTGTGACTTTATTTTATAAATCAAACTTAAGTTAACTTAACGCGACTAACACTTTGAATATTAATGCATAACTAATCTTTGTAGTCTTTGGATATTTCTGAAAGACCAGAACTGGCCGTGTAGATATAAATGATTTGTCAAAAATTAGCAAAAGCATTATTTTGTAGCTGGAAGTAAACCGGAAGTTTGTGAACATGATAAGCCATGAGCTAATGAAAAATGTATGCCTTATTAAGACTTGTCTATACGGAATACAATTATACAATTACATCTTAAATTTATCCATGGTTAGAGTCTAATCTAAGAGAGATTTACCATTTCAGCTAGATGCATTCCGCGGCGTCGCTGCAAAAAGATATTTATCATATCGTATACGATATATTATTTATATTTTTTTTATATTTCAAACAGGTAGATTCAGCAGTGCCCTGCTGCAATCACTACAGAAACAATGAGATATTCCAGAAGTGGACCAATATAACTAAAGTGGCGTTTGTTCTATATGAAAGAAGTGTACTGGTTGGATGCATGTTATTCAATTGTCAGGGATGCAACTACATGAACTGGTTCAGTCAGATAAATCTAATAGAATCTTCCTGGACAGATCTGAAGACAAGCCAAACCAACTTTTTCAGCATGGAAGGTGAACTGAGGCCTTCTGGTTATGGTCCTCCTTACCAACTTGCCCGACGATATTTTGTCAATAGGAACTATGGAGGGTGCTCCAACGACTGGGGCTGGTTTGCTGCCATTGACACCAATCTGGCGCCCTGTCCCTGGGAGGGTAAAAAAGAAACTTTCCCTACTTTTGTATACGCTAAAGGCACAGGGGTCACCAACTGGGAAGCCGGAAGTGTTGGCCGTGCTGACGTCATGGCTATTTTCGTGAAATAATTTATTTTGAAAGTAAACTGCTTCATAGTCCCTTAGACGGTTATGTATTTATAAGACCTAATTATTTTAAAACTAAGAAATATTATAAGGAAAATAAAATTGAAGTTTCAGTTAAATCTTAGATAAAATGTAAGAACTCAATGAAAATAAACGACAGATTATTAACAAGTGTGAAATATAGTATATTGTGTTGATTTCTTGGTTTTCTGTAATCCTTATTTACGTAATGAAGTTGTTTTCTATTTAATATTTCTGTCATTAAAGTTTTCAACAAATAGAGACACCATTTTTCGAAGCACTATTAACACTTTAAACATCATGAACGCAGTAAACACTTTCAAAGGCTTGACTAGAAAATCAAATATATGAAGACTATTGTCATATGAACGTAATGAACACTATAAAAACGAAGTAAACAATAAAACTAGAATTCTATAAACACAATGAACACTTAGAACACTACACACACAATGAAACAAAAAATAAAACACGAAAACCGTGAAATCTATAAAATAATATAGTCGCAAAAAAATATCTAATATATAAGACTTTTATAAACAATAACCTTTCTCTTTGGCTCGTGGCTGTGTCTTACATACTAATACATCTGCCTCTGCGATTCACACCAAAAGCGCACTGATCATGCAAAATTTAATAGCATGGATCCCACATCCTACATCCTACATATCCCGTCGTCTGTTGGACCGTTGGGGCGCCACAGATGACATTTAAACCAGCCTCCTCCATTCCTCCCGTCTCTCAGCCGTTCTCAATGCCTCGCACAGTTTTGTACCAGTCCATTCCTTGATATTATCTTCCCAGCGTTTCTTTTGTCTTCCTCTCTTTCTGCCTTCTCTGGTGGTACCCTGCAGGAGGGTCTTTGCAAGCCCTTTGGTTTTGGTGACGTTTACCCGTTCCGCTCTAGTAAACCGGTGTTTACAAACATTTCTGACGACACACTAGTCCTATTGTGTGTTGTGTTTGGTTTCTTATTCTGATCGTCTTAAGTATTTTAAAAATGAATTGCAGCCTTCTCCGTAGTATTGGGAAAATATGCTCTGAGTGCCATACCCGTGTCGATAACAACGTTTTTCAAATGATTCGTTGTTTTGACATAGGGCGTCGTCTACCTACAAGACGCGGGACAAGGGCTGGAAATCTTCATCGTATTTGGCATAACCTGTCTGCTAAACCTGCCTGGGCTACTCCTGTTGCGAGTGTGCTTGATCCCCACCAATCTGCGCCTACTACATTCGCAGTGAGTGCTACTTCTGGCCCACGTAATACTCCTTTCAAGTCTGGATCCAGTGACATTCGTCGGCTCGGTGTAGGGGTTCAAGCACCCACAGGGAGAGGAACGAGGGCTGGACGGCTTCACCTTGACGTTTCTACTCCAACATCCTCGCTAACACCTCTAATCCCTAATGTGACCGAACAATGCCCGGAAATATCGACTATTCATTCTGCAGGTGTTACCATCGGCCTCTTAAATACTCAATCTTCCGTCAAAAAGGCTTTAGTTATATGTGATGTTATAACTGAGAAGTCGCTTGACATTATGGTTATCACTGAGACGTGGCTTCACGAGGGTGGAGATGAAGTAGCCATTAGGGACATGACGCCTGATGGATATACTTTCTTCCACCGTCCTCGGTCAACAGGTCAGAGAGGTGGTGGCATTGCTGTGATTCACCGGACCTCCCTAATTGTTAGAGTGTGTAAGGACACGAGTTTTAATTCCTTTGAGTCTATACAATTCGTCATTTCCCAAAGGAAAATGACCGTACGCACCGTGGCTCTGTACAGACCACCACCTTCTGCTTCAAATGGTTTGAATGATAGCGTGTTTCACGAGGACTTTGGAAAACTTGTGTCGTCCATAAATGCTAAGAATCTCCTCATTCTTGGTGACTTTAATGTTCATTGGGATGAGTCAGATAATAGGCACACTCGCGACTTTGTTCAATTGTTGCACTCGGCAAACCTGGTACAGCATGTTTCGGAACCTACACACAAGGATGGACATATTTTAGACTGGGTTGTGTCACGATCTTGCAATGATGGTTTTCTTAAGTCAGTAATTGTTGAAGATCATCTTATATCTGATCACTTTCTTGTTACCTTTACCACAGATATGGAAATGCCTGCTGTTCCAATAAAGAAAATTCAGGCCAGGAAGTTACGAAATATAGATATGGACTTATTTCGCGATCATCTTTCAAGATCAGATTTGGTTATATCACCACCTGATGACATCTCTCACCTAGTTCTACTCTACAATAATACTCTATCTTCCATGCTGGAGACTTTTGCCCCTAGGACTGAATTGTATGTTAGAGATAGACCCAATACCGCTTGGTTTACACCCTCCGTTCCGATGGCTAAATTAGCCCGACGTCAGGCAGAGAGACACTGGAGACTGAGTGGCCTTGAGGTGGATAAACAGATGTTTAAGATAGCAAGGAACAAGCTTTCAAATGTGATTAGACGTGCGAAAGCAAAGCAAGTTCAGTCTGCTCTGGAGGCTGCGGGCACTGACTATCGAAAACTGTTTTCCATAGTGCAGAATCTACTTGGAAAAAATGAATTAAGTCCAATTTTGCCTGACATGAGCAGCGAGCAGGCTGCGGAGGCTCTTAATGAATTTTTTAATGAAAAAGTCGAGACGATTAGAAACAGCTTTGATAATCATACTACTCCACCCACTGTGGAGAAGTCATTTTCTGGAATTTCTTTGTCAAATTTCCTCCCAGTTTCCGAAGAGCAGTTGAGGCATCTTATTTCTGTATCTAAACCTACATCCTCAATTGTTGACCCCATTCCAACGAAGATTGTGTTGGACTGCCTTGAAATTCTGCTTACAGTTTTAGTGCGTATCATAAATGGTAGCCTGGAGTCAGCCACAGTCCCACAAATGTTTAAGACTGCTGTCATCAAGCCTTTATTAAAGAAAAAGGGGCTCGATCCTAGTGACTGCAAGAGTTTTCGGCCAGTATCTAACCTTCCCTATGTATCGAAGCTTCTTGAGAGGGTTGTCTCTCAGCAGCTTTTACAACATCTAACCACACATGACCTGATTGATAAATTTCAATCTGCCTATCGTCCTGGACATAGCTGTGAGACGGCAATATTACGTGTTATGAATGATGTTCTATGTAGTGCTGACCGTGGTGATCTGACTATCTTAGTTCTGTTGGACCTCAGTGCTGCCTTTGATGTTATCAACCATGACTTACTTTTATCAAGACTTCAATACGAGATGGGCATCACTGATACTGCACTTCATTGGTTTATTTCCTACTTGGCAGACAGGACTCAGAGAGTTTCTATCAATCAGACCTTATCAAAAGCCACTTCTCTCATCTGTGGCGTACCTCAAGATTCAGTTTTAGGGCCTATCCTTTTTGCTGTTTACACTAGCCAGCTTGGCAGAATAATTGATAGCCAAGGATTATCTCGCAAACTATGTGCGGATGATACCCAGCTGTACAAAAGCTTCCATCCTGATCATAATGCTTGTGCTGCCGCTGTTAATGCAGTGGAAGAATGCTGTCTAGCGGTGAAAGCGTGGATGACTGCCAACAAACTCAAACTAAATGACGACAAGACTGAGGCAATTCTGAGCGGTTCAAACTTCAATCTTAGGAAAGTCGATATTCCATCTATTAAAGGGTCAGCTGCGACCTCTGATTAATAAAAAAACAGCCAATGCTTTTGCTGTTGCAACAATACAGTCAAGACTAGACTATTGTAACAGTTGTCTGTGGGGTTTACCCCAGAAACAACTGGATAGACTTCAGAAAGTTCAAAATACTGCAGCACGCATTGTGTCACGATTAAAGAAGCATGACCATATCACTCCAATTCTCAAAGAGCTCCACTGGCTCCCTGTGACGAAGCGCATCGATCATAAGATTATGTCCCTTACCTATGGATGCGTGGAAGGCACAGCACCTGCATATCTTAAAGAGCTTATACCGAAGCATGTCCCGTTAAGGATGCTGCGATCTTCAACACAATCTCTCCTGGAAATTCCAGGTTTGGAAGGTCACAGAAAAAAGACTCTTGGTGTACGCTCGTTTGAATCTGTGGCGCCTACACTGTGGAATGGCTTACCTGAGACACTGAAAAACTCTGTGTCAAAACAAGCATTCAAGAAGAATTTGAAGACTTTTCTTTTCAACTAAGTTGATGAGGTACACATCCATCAGCAAAATACTTGTTTAAAACTATTTTAAAAATGTTATTGTCGTTTCGTGCCTCCATCGGCCGAAACCTTGTTTAAAACTATTTTAGAGTGTTATTGTCGTTTCGTTTTTGTGAGCGCGCTGAGCATGCTTGCATTAGTATGGAGTGAGGCGCGATATAAATGACCAATTATTATTATTATTATTATTATTAAATGTTATTCCCCATTATCACCATCATGGCTGCTATTTACATAATTACGTCACCAAAAAACCTAAGCTACGCCTATTGCAATCGTTCTATAGCAGGGGTCGGGAACCTTTGGCTCGCGAGACAGATGTGGCTAAATTGATGGCTGCATCTGGCTCGCAGACAAATGTTCGATTATAAAAAAAATGTTTCTTTAGACTTCTTTGATCTACATACCGTTATTAATTGCATATCAATATTTCATTTTAAAAATGAGCTAAAGTCAACGGCAGCTCAGCATCAGAAGTGGTAAAGGAGATAAACTCAGCTGATCTAAAAGATAGAAAAACTGCAATCCTGTATTCATTGTAATTAAAGGGAAATAACTCTTGCACACATTTACTTACATTTTCAGTTTTCAACATAATGTATGACTCTCACAGCTGCCGCTTGTAGTATTGCCCCTCCCCACCATGCGCTATTTGCTCTCCCACTTGTACTATTGGCCCCTCCGCGCACTGCAGCATTTGACTCTTCCCCTCCCTTGTAATCTTGACTATGCCACTAAAAGTAATAGGGCCATTAGCTGTGTACTGTAGCCATAGATGTTTACTGTAGCCGTAGCGGTGTAGTGTAGCCGTAGCTGTGTACTGTAGCCATAGATGTGTAGTGTAGCCATAGATGTGTACTGTGGCCATAGATGCATAGTGTAACCATAGTTTTCTAATGTAGCCATAGCTTTGTACTGTAGCCATAGCTGTGTACTTTAGTCATAGCTGTGTAGTGTAGCCATAGCTGTGAACTGTAGCCATAGCTGTGTATTGTAGCCATAGCTTTGTAGTGTAGCCATAGCTGTGTCGTGTAGCCATAGATGTGTAGTGTAGCCATAGCTGTGTACTGCAGCCATAGCTGTGTACTGTAGCCATAGCTTTGTAGTGTAGCCATAGCTGTGTAGTGTATCCATAGATGTGTATTGTAGCCATAGATGTGTAGTGTAGCCATAGTTGTGTACTGTAGCCATAGCTGTGTAGTGTAGCCATAGATGTGTAGTGTAGCCATAGCTATGTACTGTAGCCAAAGCTGTGTACTTTAGTCATAGCTGTGTAGTGTAGCCATAGATGTGTAGTGTAGCTATGGCTATGTACTTTAGCCATAGCTGTGTAGTGTAGCCATAGCTGTGTACTGTAGCCATAGATGTGTAGTGTAGCAATAGCTGTGTACTGTAGCCATAGCTTTGTACTGTAGCCATAGCTGTGAATTTTAGCCATAGCTGTGAAATGTAGCCATAGTTTTGTACTGTAACCATAGATGTGTAGTGTAGCCATAGCTTTGTAATATAGCCATAGCTTTGTAATGTAGCCATTGATGTCTAATGTAGCTATAGCTTTGTACTGTATCCATAGCTGTGTAGAGTAGCCATAGCTTTTTATTGTAGCTATTGCCTTGTAATGTAGTCATAGCTTTTTTACGTAGCCTATGTAGCCATAGCTTTGTAATGTACCGTTAATCAAAGGTGTAGCTTTATATTTTCGCTATAATTGTCATCATATTTGTGTAGTGTAACTATAATTGTAAGTTTAATTATAGGTTTATAGTTGGTTAGTCTAACTTCAATGAGGTAAATACATAAAAGACAATTTTTTTTTCACGAACATGTTTATGATCAGTTTGTTCCGAAGGGTACTTTAAACATGATATGTAATTTTTTTTCTTGAAAATGATACTCTACGTTCATTAAGGGTCTGATTGTCCAGTTTTAGCATAGACCAAAGTCAAGTTGACAAATACAAATTTTTAAAAGTAGCACAAGTTTCACAATTAACGTATTGAGTAAGAAGAAAAAAATCAAACACAATTATTGCTTGGTATTTGTTTAAAAAACAAAACAAATATAAATCCTAAAAACTGGACCCTTTTAGATCAGAGGTTCCTAAATGCCGGAGCCTGGACTAAAAAAGCACAAATTACTGGGTCGTAAAGAACAAGTACAAAAAGAGTTAAAAATCTACCTCAGGATATCGCGATGTTCCAGCGAGAGACCTTTAAAAACAATATTTGGCTCCAAGCGGACTTTTGAACTTTTTAAACCCGATTGAACTATTTAGCTAAATGTGTTTTTTTAAATAAATTAAATTATATTTAAATAATGATATTTTTAAGTTGAGTGAATATTCCTATCTGTGTTTGTTACTTCAAAGACTATAATACGATGGACTGCTTGCTTTGATATGTCTGCTATTGGATAACTTGAAACAATCAGTTTCGAAATATTCGATTGCACCCTGTTCTCAAGACTTCCGGTTTAGAAATTTGCTTTGATTTTCTAAATGGAAAAAAAAAGATTAATTTAAAATAGAAATTGTATACACAGGAAGTCTATAGGTTCGCTTAGGAGCCATTTAGAACAACGTTATTGGCTGCGCAAGGAAAAAACAACACGTAAGCTCTAAAAATAGAGCAAGCGCTTCATCTTTATATAGTCTTTGGTAACTTCGTGTCTTATAATGGTGATATAAATGTTAGTGGATCCAGAATTAGATGTGTAAAAAAAAACCGGGTGACAATATCTAAAAGTTAGGGGAAAGCTCTTTTAGATAAGCTGGGCAAGATGGTCGAGCATCATCGCGTTTGGCTGGTGTACCAAATGTCCTGGGTTCGAATCCTTGTTAAGGCTAAACTTTGTTCCTGGTCTGCAAGGTGCTCCTTGCATCTACCCGAGCTGATGGATAACTGGCATTAGTTTTGGTTAAGTAAAGGCCGACTGGCCTAGTATGCCATGGCCACCGAAACTGTTAAACTCTGTTTCACTTGCCCCATGGATCAAATTGGTTTAACGGGATTTTTTTTACTTCCTTCTAGATAAATCTGCAATGAGCTAACGGGGGGAGGGAGGGAAAGTCTTCATACTAACATTCCCCGGCATGCCAATGCAATCCTGAACGGTCCACGGTTTCGCAAGGGTACAAATCTCAATTTCAACTCCACTAATCTCAGGTATCAAAAAGGGAAAAGTATTAATCTTACAGTCCCAAACGTATATAGCGGAACTGAAGGCAGTATAGATAGAAGTAGGTCGGAACAGGAAGGGTTTAATTTAAAATTGCACGTATTCAATATCTGACACGAAAGTATGGAATCTACTTCCCACCCAACCCAGGCAGACAAGTTCTATCATCATTTTTAAAAAGACCTTGAAAACACATTAATTTAACATGTGTCATCGTTAAACCCTTTTTTTAGACCCCTGTTTTACTTTGATATTAAATATTCGCTACATTTATTTGCTTTGTTCAATGTTTGTAAAGTTTTAAATTATTAATTCGCTTTTTATCCTTTTCAGCCCTAGAGAATTATGTCGGTGTTCTTGGTTGTTTGTTGCTCGATGTTGAATGCGCTCTGAGTTTACATTATGTTTGTTGGCAGCGCTATACAAATAGAATTGGTATTCAATATTCGACATAGGGCTTTAAACTTTCGCTAAGAGGTCGATCTATCCAAAATCTAGAGCCATAACACTGACAAAGACACCGGCAAAGTACATTATCCTTGTACATTATCCTGACGCCATTGACTAAAAAAGGGCTGGGCAACCGCTTCAACGCGTTTTTTTTTCTTTCTGACACTAGAAAACCATCTTCTGCAATAGCCCACGTAACTACTTTATTCAACAGAGCCTTTTTGTATATTTTTAGATGAACACAATATAGAGCTACATGTAGAGTTGCATCGCTGAAAACTAAATTGAACATGACAATTTTTTTAAAATCCGTTAACCTTAGCGATCGTTTGGGAGGAGCTAATGGACACTGTGTGTCTTTTCAGTAGGCTTGGTCGACATGGCGATGCTCATCTCCTCTTTAAGTTATCTGTGGATTTTTTTTTTCGGAGGATTTTTTGCACCGTAGGGTCGAACCACGTGATGTCTAGCTTGTGAGTCAAGCTCACTTTTTACTTTTCCAAATTACGAGAAATTTCTTCCCAAACCAGACCAGTGTTATAGTTTCAGCCATTGTGAACTAGTTTTGGTCGACAAGACAACTATCCGAAGACTTCTTTTGCAATGGGCAAAGATTTCTTGTTATGTTTATATTGTTTTCAAGATGAATAAAAGTTTTTTGTTTTTGATGTTGTTGTTATTTTTGTTTATTCGTCTCATCGTGTAACTTTTTTTTTTAATCCTTGTGTTTATTTTTGTAGTTTATTATGTTTTGTTTTATAGACTAATCCAAAACGTTTTGGTTGGCACGCGGGATAATTTTTCCCAGAGATTTTGTCGGCTTTGCAAAGCGGCACTAAAAGTTTTGCACAACTCTTCCAGAGAACATTGACACTGGCATTGCATTGGATTCTACCATCATGCAACGATCAGAACAATCGACTGACAACAGACACGCCGTCCGGGCAAATATCTCAGTGATCATTTATCCGTTCTCTATTTTCCAACTGTGGGTTCAACATGTTTTCCAATGTCGCCTGTAAATCTGAAAAAAAAAAGGATTAAAAACCATGTATCAGTTATCATTAATCATTAAACTTAGATTTGTGTCTGTGTTTGTCTAATGAAGAATGTATACGACAATCTGTTACAATGATCAGATAAACATAAGAACAAAAACACTTTTCTTATCCCTAATGCGACAAAAAAAATGGTAAAAGTACTATTTCTTATCGAGTGGCATCCTTGCATGGAATGGGTTGCCTGAACAAATCAGGAAAACCGTTAACTTAACATAAATTGAAACACGGAAGAATAGACTCAGTGCAAGCAAGAGCGTAGGACGCAATAATCTTCTTTATAGAAGGGTGTCTGTAATATAAAATAAGAAAAGAGGGCTTTCCTTTTTGGAGTTTAGTTAAATCATGTAAATATAAACTATAGATGTAGAGCACATTGACCACCAGATTTTACTGTCAACAAATAGAGATTTTATATATTAACCATTTTTTTATGGCAAGTAACCTTTTGAAGAAATTGCTTTTAAGGACGAGCAATTTAAAATGTCATACAGTTGGTAGTATTTTGTTTTCACCTTGTAAATCTAGTTATAACGGAATTACAGACAGTGCCCATGAAAACCCATTTTGTAATGTGTCTTCCACCCCGACCAAGCAGAGAGTGCAATAGTGGCAAAACGTTTAGTGCAAAATGTAACAGCAGGGCAATTGTGTACATGTCACGACGAACGCTCTAATTGTATTTTAAATGAATGTTACCTCTGTGTACCTTGTTATCAGATGCACAACCAAGAGCTAAACAAAAAATAATTTAACACATTTTCTGCTAGCGTCCCACTTATGGATCATATTTGAATATAAACAGATTATAAAGCATTAATTTAATCTCTAATTTGGAAACAGAAACAGGTCTGAGAAAACATAGTCTTGATGGACAGCTGCATCATATAAACTTCTCTTCTAAACAAAGAATGTGCCACCAATGTGATTAAAAAAAGAAAATTGTGTGCCAAAAGTGT
Source organism: Anisus vortex (assembly GCA_949126835.1). Taxonomy (NCBI): domain Eukaryota; kingdom Metazoa; phylum Mollusca; class Gastropoda; family Planorbidae; genus Anisus; species Anisus vortex. The sequence goes on from OX421497.1 coordinate 44,042,878, forward strand.
GATGTCCTATGGCTTCAGTGTCGGGTGCGGCACTTCCAAGGGGGCGGCAAATGTAGTCTAAATGTAGCAAATATAGCACTTAACAAGCAGTTACAGTATGCAAGGGTGAGGCGCTAAAACATTTGCCCTGGGGCGCCACATAAGCTTGTAAAGGCACTGTATGGCTTCTCCCATGTTTAGCGTCCTCTTATGAAATAATTGTTTATAGAAAGTGAGAAATTCTGTATCACATAGCCCAACCTTTAATTATTTAAGTTATAACATAAGTTATTGTAAACAATCAGTATTTATTGTTGCATTTATATTCTTGTAAAAAAAAAGCATAAAAGACAATTTTCATATATAAACGTAGACTAAAGTTCAAGTTTTTTTTTCACAATTGTAAACCAAACAAAGAACAGTATGATTCATTTATTTTTTTCTTCAAATGTTTTTATTATGTTTCAGTTTATAACAATATGATAAATCCTTGAGCAGGCTTGCTATAATATGCTGGATGGCGGGTGGAAGGGTAAGGGGCGGACCTAATATTTTTCTTCATAAAAGTGTTTCAAATATAAAATAAAATATGTTTTGGTACTAGCCATAAAAATATCAAATTATTGATTTTTTTGAGCTGAAATGATTGGTGGTTGCACTTAGTTTACACTTATAAATCTGATTCCGTTCAAAGCCTTTAACGGGAAAACAGGAAAATCTAACTGACCAAGTATAAATTTACACGGGATTATTTGTTGCTACTGTCCCACTTATGGGACGTTTTTGTAAAACGTCAGTATCTAACCATCAGAGGCCCAAATTATTTTCTGGCTCTGTGTGGGGGCGCTATACAATAAGGACAGTAACTTAGTTAATTTTAAAAACTAGAAATCACAATTAATTCCCTTGTGTTCCACAGATGGAACACTTGGCTTTAAGGGTAAAAAAAAAATCAAAACACGTATTTAATTAATATTTGTAAGTTTTTCAAAAAGGGGGGGCTCCATTAAACATGGTGGGTCACCGGTGACCCGGTGGGCCTCTGAGGGCTAAAAAAGTTTTCAATTTAAAGAAAAATAAAAAACCGTTCCTTCCATTGTGGCCCAAAAGCTAAATAATATCTAAAAAATCAAAAAAATTCACGACCTCAGCAGAATAATATATTAATCTTGTAATTATTGTTAAATGTTTGTCATTTTATGAATTTTACTTCGTGCGTGGCGCTCCTTTCAAATAGCTTGAAGTATCCCATCACCTGTTCACATGGGCCCAACGCGTCGGTAAAGCGCATACCTTGTCAGCCCCTTACTCCATCCGGGAGATTCCTCAGGCCGTGGCTTGTTGTACCAGTTTGAGCCTGACGAATGTCTAATGATTCATGAGAATGTGCATATTGTCTATAAATTATATTTTCTGCCTATTGTCTGCATATTTTACTGTTCTTGTATTATCTGCATATTTTATTTCCTGAATATGATATTGTCAGCATTTTGTATTTGTCCGTGACCTGAGAATAAATTAAAGTGACGCGTTATTTCAACATTCTACCTGTATCCGTGTCTTGAGTTTAAAGCATCATTTGTATAAGGAAAATCAATAATGTTACGACGTGGGAGATTTTATCCCCTACTCGTTCAGGCCATTCCTTACCCATTCCTTACCCGAATGCTACACGGCAAAAAGCGGGTGTAGTTACAATAATGTATACAATATAATATGTATTTTTAAGGGTGCATACAATAAAATTCAGCGTGTAGCAAAAACGTGGGTTTTGTCCCTCATCTGCTAAAGGGATAAACATTTTATCCTAGACAAAAGGGACCTTCAAATTTGATTGGTCTACATCGCCATACTTTTTCAAGCAATATGAATAAAGGTGCAAAAGTTGTTTCTACTAGTTATGTCGGATGTATACTTGTTCTTTAATGTTAATGTTGGATGTATACTTTTCCTTTAATGTTAATGTTTGATCTGTACTTGTTCTATAATGTTAATGTTGGATCTATACTTGATCTTTAAGGTTAATGTTGGATCTATACTTGTTCTTTAATGTTAATGTTGGATCTATACTTGTTCTTTAAGGTTAATGTTGGATCTATACTTGTTCTTTAATGTTAATGTTGGATCTATACTTTCTCTTTAAGGTTAATGTTGGATCTATACTTGTTCTTTAAGGTTAATGTTGGATCTATACTTGTACTTTAATGTTAATGTTGGATCTATACTTGTTCTTTAATGTTAATGTTGGATCTATACTTGTTCTTTAATGTTAATGTTGGATCTATACTTGTACTTTAATGTTAATGTTGGATCTATACTTGTTCTTTAATCTTAATGTTGGATCTATACTTGTTCTTTAAGGTTAATGTTGGATCTATACTTGTTCTTTAATGTTTATGTTGGATCTATACTTTCTCTTTAAGGTTAATGTTGGATCTATACTTTCTATTTAAGGTTAATATTGGATCTATACTTGTTCTTTAAGGTTAATGTTGGATCTATACTCGTACTTTAATGTTATTGTTGGATCTATACTTGTACTTTAATGTTAATGTTGGATCTATACTTGTTCTTTACTGTTAATGCTGGATCTATACTTTCTCTTTAAGGTTAATAATGGATCTATACTTGTTCTTTAAGGTTAATGTTGGATCTATACTTGTACTTTAATGTTATTGTTGGATCTATACTTGTTCTTAAATGTTAATGTTGGATCTATACTTGTTCTTTACTGTTAATGCTGGATCTATACTTGTTCTCTAATGTTAATGTTGGATCTATACTTGTTCTTTATTGTTAATCTTGGATCTATACTTGTTCTCTAATGTTAATCTTAGATCTATACTTTTTCTTTAAGGTTAATGTTGGATCTATACTTGTTCTTTAATGTTAATGTTGGATCTATACTTGTTCTCTAATGTTAATCTTGGATCTATACTTGTTCTTTAATGTTAATGTTGGATCTATACTTGTTCTTTAATGTTAATGTTGGATCTATACTTGTTCTTTATTGTTAATCTTGGATCTATACTTGTTCTCTAATGTTAATCTTGGATCTATACTTGTTCTTTAATGTTAATGTTGGATCTATACCTGTTCTTTAATGTTAATGTTGGATCTATACTTGTTCTTTATTGTTAATCTTGGATCTATACTTGTTCTTTAATGTTAATGTTGGATCTATACCTGTTCTTTAATGTTAATGTTGGATCTATACTTGTTCTTTATTGTTAATCTTGGATCTATACTTGTTGTTTAATGTTAATGTTGGATCTATACGTGTTCTTTATTGTTTACCTTGGATCTATACTTGTTCTTTTTTGTTAATGTTGGATCTATACTTGTTCTTTAATGTGAATCTTGGCTCTATACTTGTTCTTTAATGTTAATGTTTGATCTATACTTGTTCTTTATTGTTAATCTTGGATCTATACCTGTTCTTTAATGTTAATGTTGGATCTATACTTTTTCTTTAATGTTAATGTAGGATCTATACTTGTTCTTTATTGTTAATCTTGGATCTATACTTGTTATTTAATGTTAATCTTAGATCTATACTTGTTCTTTTATGTTAATGTTGGATCTATACTTGTTCTTTATTGTTAATCTTAGATCTATACTTGTTCTTTTATGTTAATGTTGGATCTATACTTGTTCTTTATTGTTAATCTTAGATCTATACTTGTTCTTTTATGTTAATGTTGGATCTATACTTGTTCTTTATTGTTAATCTTAGATCTATACTTGTTCTTTTATGTTAATGTTGGATCTATACTTGTTCTTTATTGTTAATCTTAGATCTATACTTGTTCTTTTATGTTAATGTTGGATCTATACTTGTTCTTTAATGTTAATGTTGGATCTATACTTGTTCTTTAATGTTAATGTTGGATCTATACTTGTTCTTTAATGTTAATGTTGGATCTATACTTGTTCTTTAATGTTAATGTTGGATCTATACTTGTTCTTTTATGTTAATGTTGGATCTATACTTGTTCTTTAATGTTAGTTAACAGAGAAAATGTTTATTTTATTTTCTTCTTCGTTTTTATTTTACGTCTTGAGAGACATTCCATTTCCCTTGCAGGCCCTCATGTGGCTAAAGAAGCCAATCCTGGAAGTACAGGCACGGACACACTAGATGGAGATGAATGAGGCAGAGAGGATCACACGTTTCTCCACCTTCTTGTTCCTGGCGCGCTCCTCTCCTGCAAGCCGGGAGTCTTCTTTAGTTTCTGCCCTCCAGGTGGGCCTATCCTGCGCCATGACCTCCCAACTGTTTGGGTCAATTTGGAGGTGCTTCATATTTTACAGACATCCGCAAATCTCAGTTTTGGACTGTCCCATAGCTAACGTTCCATAAAGGATGTCCTGCGGGAGTCGACCCTGTGGCATTCGGTGTACATGATCTAGCCAGCTGAGACGTCTGTTGCTGAGAGTAAAGCGGATGTCTTGACACCAGGCTCTTTGTAGAACCTCTGTATTTGAAACTTTGTCCTGCCATCTTCTGTCTAGAATGTGTCTGAGACACCGGATGTGAAAAGTGTTCAGTGACTAGTTTTTTAAATCTTGCCATAGTGCCAATGCCTTTAGCTATTCTACCATTGATCTCCCCATCTAGAAGCACATCGCTTGAGATTTTGGCGCTCTTGTACTATTCACACTTTCGACGCCCTGCAGCATTGTTCCCTCGCCTTCCTTGCAACCTTGACTATGCCACTGAAAGCAAAAGGGTCAATAACTGTGCACAACTGAAGCTCAATTTAGGCTGTTTCTAATTTTATTCTTGACATTGCATTTCAACAATTTATTTTCTGACAGTGTGATTAATAAACTTTGTTAGGTCTAAGTAATTTTAGTTTTGTTTCATTTAATACCCAGAACATTGTCTATTTGAATAGCCGAATCCATATATTGCCCCCCCCCCCCTAAAAGTTGTCAACGGAAGTTTAGAAACATTTTTAATATGTGATCCGTCGCGAGGGTTTTTAAAGAGCACTATGTAATTAGAATTGAAACTTATGGTTATTTGTTCTTTGTTTTTTTCCAAACTGGTTTTGTACAATGTATAAATGTGCAATGTGTACATTGTTGTGCCCCAATGCCCACCCATTGATGTGCCCCAACGCCCCACCTATTTATGTATTTATGTGTCCCATAACTCCCAATATGTGTACCATGTAGATACCCAGCCTCCCTAGACCCAACTCCCTGCGAACCCCACATTGACATGCCGGCCTCCCCAGACCCAACTCCCTTTAGCACGTTACTGTGAAAGTGTAAAAGGTTCATTCTATATAAAATTATAATGCAAACAGCTGCTCGCACAGAAAACAATATATAGCTAAGCCCTAAACATTGACATCAATTCGTATAGCGTTTATACAAGTCTGAAGATGTTACTACTAACTCTAGTAGTTTTGTTGGCAAATCTAGTTTCATACAAGGTAACAATTAAATTATTAATACATTTAGTAAAAATGTTCGCAATATTTTCAGTTTTAAGGGAAGAATATTCTGAAAGACATCATTAAGGCATTAGATTCTAAGAAATACATGATAATTACCTAATAAAATATTCAAGTATAAAATCTCTTTTCAAATCCTATTATACAAGTTAGAACGTTTTTAAGACACAGATTGATGCACTGTTTAATTTTAAATATTGATGATTATTTAAAATCTTATTTCTTCTAGTTCAAAATTAGCCTGCCCCCCCCAAACCTTGCGCTATTTACCCCTTGCTATTCCCCCCTCCCCACAAACACTTAATATTATTTACTTTTTCAGCCCGCCACCCTCAGTTTTGCACTCCCTAGTTTGCAATCCTTGCTACGCCACTGTTCTTAGGCGAAAAGGAAAAGTTTATATTCTACACATTTAAAGTCTTTTTTCCAGGCCCGGAGTAAGCCAAACGCAGCTAACGTCATAATCGGACACGTATATACTGGTCAGTTAATTTTTATTGAATTTGTTACTTTAATGTTTTCAGTGTTCTGGGTGTGAAGACCCTGCAAAAATGCCTTGTACCTGGACTTTAGCATTTCGTGGGACGGCCAATATAAACAAGACGGTCCTCGACGCTTACAAATCAGGAGCTGGAATTCCAGATAATGTAGAAGCAGGATGTCGGCAGGTATTATACACTAACTAACGCATTCGGCAAGCGTGCCAAAGGTTCTGGGTTTGAATCCTGGTGAAGGGTAGGATTTCTTCAAGGGATTGGAGGTTGTCAAAAAGTCTACCTAACTTTGATGGGTATTAGTTGGGATAAAGTATAGGCGGCTTGGTATTGTGCTGGCCACTCAATCCCTTAGTATGTCGAGTGACAGAAACTAGTGAACGCTGATTTTGGTCCTACAGTTACTTTACTTATGTTTTACCGGTGAAAAAAAAAAAGCAATTTCCGGTGCATGGTGTTCTAATTTCTCGGCATATCGTGTATACAGGGCCGGGTGTAGGCCACTGCGGCCGCAGTGGGCCCCGCACTTTCATAGGCCCCGCACTTTCATAGGCCCCGCACTAATCCAATGGTGAAAGTATTTTGCGTCCTTGCCTGATATATTCTGTGTCAGCAGACAAAATCTATTGTTTCTGCTGTCACCTAAAACAAAAAAATCTCCATTGTAAATGAAGGATTTGACCAGTGGCTATCTGTACCACAAGGCTAGCAGGACATGAAAATTCGCATGGGCATTTAGACGCCATGACAAGTTGCTGTGAAGCTGGAGCAAGACTAAGTAAAAAAACAGGCATTGACAAGATTCACCAGGAGATGTTTTATTCTGAGACTAAACGTGGGATTCAAAGTTTTCACAGACCAGTTGCGATTGTACATTTTCTAGCGGAGCGCAAATAAGCTTTCAAAAGGTCCATAGAAAGAGTTGGAAAAGTAATGGGACTTTCCTGGGCCTAGTAGAATTACTTGCAAAGTTTGATCCAGTAATGGAGGAACATCTTCGACATATTACCAATGCAGAAATTCATGATCATTACCTGGTGAAGAAGATTCAAAACGAGCTCATTACTGTAGTTGCTGATGCTGTTGTGAATGTTATCCTTCGAGACATCAAGAATGCAAAGTATTTTTCAGGAATATTGGATTGTACTCCAGACATAAGTCACCAAGAGCAGATGTCATTAACTATCCGGTATGTATCAGAGGGGGTTAATGTGGAAGAACCTGTGGTTGTACATGAACGTTTTATCCAGTTTCTTCCTGTAAAAGTACTACTGGACAGGACTTATGCGATGTATTAGTGAATGAGCAGGAAACGTTTGAATTAAATGTTAAAAATATTTTTGGACAAGGTTATGATAATGGTACCAACATGAAAGGCGTCCATTCTGGAGTTCAAAAACGGCTTAAAAATAATAACAGCAGAGCATTTTTTACTCCATGTCATAATTACAATCTGGTTGTAGCAGACATGGTGAAAACATGCCCTGACGCGTTAACCTTTTTTGGAACTGTACAACGCATGTACACCATCTTTTTAACATCTACAAAGAGACGGTCATTATTCAGAAAGCCTGTTTCCAATCTATCTGTAAAACCTCTATGCGAAACAAGGTGGTAATGTAGAATAGATAGTGTCAAAGCACTTCGTTATCACTACGTTATAGATTTGAGCGCAGCAATGAATTCGTACAACTTGATGACTTGGCTAAGGAAACTGAGAGTTTATGGTTTTGTTCAGATTCTTGTTACAGCAAAGGAATTGGCCGAAAAAATGGAAGTTGTTGCAATCTTTCCAGCAAAACGTCAAAGGAAAAGGTAGTATGATAAATCTGTGGAAAACTTCATACCTGGAAATGCTAAAGATGACTACATAATAAATGGCTTCAACAGATTTGTTGACACTGAAATTCAGTCCTTGCAGGCGAGATTTGAACAACTGAATTCAAACCACAATCTATTTGGATTTCTTGTCAGCTTCAAGAGCCTTCAGCGTGATGACATGGAAGTTTACACAGAGCCTCGAGCAAGCATTGACATCAACATACACGTCGACAGATATATGTGGGCGAGAATGAGCTGATAAAATGAAATCTTTAAGGCATATTCTACCAAATACCGCCAAAACTTCGGTAGAAATCTTGACTTATCTGTCCACTATTGAAAGATACACTGCTTTCGCTAACTACTTTGTTGCACTCAGAATATTTTTTAATAATACCCTTAACCGTGGCATCTGGTGAAAGAAACTTCTCGCGCCTCAAACTAATCAAGAATCACTTGAGGTCAACAATTCACGAAGATATATTGAACAAATTGGCAATTCTCGCTATTTAGTGTGTGATCTATGCGGAAAACTAATTTTGTTGCTATACTGTATGACTTCGCTACACACAAAGCTCGTAAAGTAAAGTTAATTTCATCGTGATTTTGTACTTAGTAAATAATTAATAAAATGCAAAATGAATTTATTTTCCTTTACAAAATCTTAAATTTCACTTATTATCCTTATCTCTACCCAGACTGGGCCCCGCGCAATCCGTTTCGCACAGGGCCCCGCATTGACTAGGACCGGCCCTGCGTGTATAAATAGGTGTTTATATCATCACATTTTAAACCACATATTATTTGCTTTAGGCAAACGATGCTGACACATACTTTGGCATGACATTGTTCTAAAAAACTCTCAAAAGATGTTTCTAAAGATATGATTTATTTATTTATTTTTGAAGGTATACTTTCTTGTGACAGAGTAATTCGACACAATTTTATATTATTTACCATTGTTTAAATTTTCTAGTTATGTACATGACTTTTATTGTATTTATGTACTATGTGGCAAAATTTTTCTTTTATTGTAGTTTGTGCTGCGTTACTGGTTGTAATGCGAGTAAGAAAAAATGTTACGGATGAAATTTTATTTTATTTCCAAAAGACGTTTCGTAAAGAAAACGATGGATTGTGAATGTCAGACGTGAAGAATCACCTATTTATAATTCCAAACTTATATCTTGATGCAACATTATTTTCTTTTCTGTGTTTTTAGGTATCAATGGGTTTTGTTATTTTAATAGTCAAGAAACCCTACACTTGACTTTATTTTATAAATCGAACTAAAGTTAACTGAACGCGACTAACACTTTGAATATTAATGCATAACTAATCCTTGTAGTCTTTACATATTTCCAAAAGACCAGAACTGGCCGTCTAGAAAAAATGAATTGTTAAAAACCAGCAAAAGCATTTTTTTTTTGTTGCCTGAAGTAAACCGGAAGTTCATGAACATGATAAACCATGAGCTAATGAAAAATGTAGGCCTTATTAAGAATTGTCCATACGGAATACAATTATACAATTACGTCTTAAACTTATCCATGGTTAGAGTCTGATCTTAGCGAGATTTACCACTGCAGGTAGATGCATTCCGAGGCGTCGCTACAAAAAGATATTTAACATATCGTATACAATTTTTTTTTAAATATATTTCAAACAGGTAGATTCAGCATTGCCCTGCTCCAATCACTACAGAAACAATGAGATATTCCAGAAGTGGACCTCTATAACTAAAGTAGCTTTGGTTCTATATGAGAAAAATGTACTGGTTGGATGCATGATATTCAATGGCCAGGGAAGTAACTACATGAACTGGTTCAGTCAGATAAATCTAATAGAATCTTCCTGGACAGACCTGAAGACAAGCCAAACCAACTATTTCAGCATCGATGGCTATAAAGATCCTGCTTACATCTCCGTCCGGCGATTTTTTGTCAATAGGGAATACGGAGGGTGCCCCAACGACTGGGGCTGGTTTGTTGCCATTGACACCTATCCGTCAACCTGTCCCTGGGAGGGTAAAGGAGATGTCCCTACTTTTTTATACGCTAAAGGCACAGGGGTCACCAACTGGTCAACCGGAAGTGTTGGCCGTGCTGACGTCATGGCTATTTTTGTGAAATAATTTTTTTTGAAAGTAAACGGCTTCATAATCCCTTAGGCGGTTATGTATTTATAATACCTAATTATTTTAAAACTAAGAAATATTTTAAGGAAAATAAAATTGACGTTTCAGTTAAATTTAAAGAAAATGTAAGAACTCTATGAAAATAAACGACATATTATTAACAAGTATGAAATTGCGTATATTGTGTTGATTTCTTGGTTGATTTTCTTTAATCCTTGTTTACGAGATGTCGTTGTTTTCTTCTAAATATTTCTGTTATTAAAATTTTCAACAAATAGAGACACCATTTTTCATTGCACTATAAACACTTTAAACATTATGAACAGAGTAAACACTTTCAAAAGCTGGACTAGAAAAATCAAATATATGAAGACTATTGTCATATGACCGTAATGAACGCTATAAAAACAAAGTAAACAATAAAACTAGAACTCTTTAAACACAATAAAAACTCACAACACTACAAACACAACGAAACACACAAAAGAAAAACACAAATACCGTCAACTCTATAAAATGTTATAGTCGCAATAAATTCAAGAAACGACAAACGTCAGTACATTGAGCAGCTTGCATAGAAAGCAGAGAAGGCAGCTGAAAAGAAAGATATGAGTCTACCAAATCACCACGAAGCTGCGTGGAGACCACGGGAACACTAAAGACGATCCAATGAAAGCGGCAGATGGCAGATCCATAACAGAAGAGAAAGCCAAACTTCGGAGGTGAGGAGAACACTTTAAAGAGATTTTGAGCAGAGCAGATCCATTAACACTTGCAAACAGTCCTGAAGCAGAGGAAGACCTAGATATTGTCACGTGCGAAACAGCTAATGACGTATTTGAAAGTTTATTTAGGAATGAATTTGATTCACATCCCTCTTGAATCCCACAAGGTTGTATAAGTATTAGTATTTCTACATATTTATATATTGAATCAAATCAATTAATCACACATTTTTTTCTGTATTATGGTGTTTCATAATCATTGAACTTAGGTGGTCGTACATTTGTCAAGTTAGTGCTCTTTTCCTTTACCATTATTTCAATTTCTCTCTCTCTCTCTCTCTCTCTCTCTCTCTCTCTCTCTCTCTCTCTCTCTCTCTCTCTCTCTCTCACTCTCGTTCACTCACTTACTTTCTCTCTGTCCCTTTCTTTCTCTCTCAAATTTTCCTTCGCTCTCTTTTTTTCTCTCTCTTTCTTTCCCTTTTCCCTCTCCGGCTCTATCCTTTGTCTCTCTCTCTCTCTCTCTCTTTCTTTTTGAACTTTGGTGGTCGTACATTTGTCAAGTCAGTGCTCTTTTCCTTTACATTTATTTTAATTTATCTTTCTTTCTCTCTTTCATTATTTTTCTCCCCATCTCTTTCTTTCTCTTTCCATCTCTCGATCTATCTCTTTCTCTCTCTCTCTTTCTATTTCTTTCTCTCTCTCTCTTTCTATCTCTTTCTCTCTCTCTCTTTCTATCTATTTCTCGCTCTCTCTTTATCTCTCTCTTTCTGTCCCTCTCTTTATTTCTCTTTCATTCTTTCTTTCTTTCTATCTTTTTCTTCTTTCTCTCACTCGCTCTTACATTCACCAGTTAGCATATTAATGATTTTAATGCAGTTACCTATAGTGGATGGTGTTATCCTTCACTATATAAACATTTAGGAAAGATGGGAAAGGGGGAGTAAAGACTTGGATAAAATATTTAACAGCACAAAACATTTCCTAAAGGTTATTGTAGAAAGACTGCATTGAATTTCTATTGACAAAAGAGTCAGTTTTTTTTTTCTGTCAAAGTTGACGATTCATTGACCACTCTTGACATTCTGACCAATTCAGTTGTTTTCTATTTTGATGCTTTCGTGCTATAGTTGACCGTTACAATGGGTTTGTATTGTCATGTCTTGTCTAGGAAAGTCGAAACTAAAACTTGCAATATCAACATTAGTACATTGAGTTGGAGTTATCCATGGCTTTGGAGTGAAGATCTCAGTACACAAATGAGTAGGTTGGGTATAAAGCTTTAAAACAAAACTTTAATTCACTTAACTATGACTTGTATAATTTCAAGACATCAACAGTCTAGGCTGGAATTAAAATTGCAAAAAAAATATAATGGTCTATAAAAGAAAAAATATGCACAAATTACAACAGGTTTAAAAAAATAACTTGAAATTTATTAACTGTAAGCACAGATAAAAAACCTAGATTTCAAAAAGGGTTCCTACATTTTCCTTAAAAAAAAGATGCCATGTTATGGGCGGGAATTAACTTTTGTCAATAGACCATCCTTATTATATGTCATCTCGGCCTCACCAAAACAAATTATAATGAAACACAGTGGGGTTTTTTTTTCAGACTTTTCTGGACAGGGCAATCTGGCATATTTTGATGGTTTCGAAAAATATTTCGAAAATGTGAATAGTTCAGCAAACAAGGTCAAATTCGGTTATGAATAATTCATATATTAATTTATTATAAAATGTCAACTGCAAAATATTTCTATATAACCAAGATCAGTTCTTTTTTTTAAAGTAACACAGATTTTGAGAGAAAATTTAAGCGTCAAATTATAAAGTAAAGGTTCGATGATACACTATTTCCGTTGTTAATAGTCTCAATTATTCGTTATAAAATTTTTAAGATGTCACTAGTTTCACACATTCTTATAATAAAATTGTGGACAGTGTTGTGTAGAGTCCAGTTTATTGTCTCAATAAACCAGTTATAGAATTTGGACAGTGTTGGGCCAATCCTTACAAAACAAGATGCATTACTTTGGCCTTCTGATATTTTTGTGTTTTGGTAAGTATAATTTCTCAAATAATAGTTATTTTTTTCCGTTAAATTTACGGTTGTTTTCTTACATATCACTTTTTTTTATCGAATTAATTTTAAACATCAAAAATGATCTAAATATATATATATTATATTGTCACATTATTGGACACCTTGTGGCAGACATTCACATGTTCTTTAATTCTAATCCTAGATAAAGGCCAATCTTCTATAAGTCTGGTAGTCTTCCCAGTTTATAAGTTAAGGTAAAAAGTTTAAAACGCACACGTACATTGTGCTTATAACACAATCTCCTTGTAAAATATGGTCACTGAAATACTCGTCAACGTTGCTTTACATTAAATATTACTCACACATTATTAAATATAAAAAATTTACTAAATTACAGTGAAACATTTAATATATATATAAACATTAAGTAATTTGAAAAAATTACATGTATAAACTGTGTATCATTAAATTGAATAATGTTTCTTTTGTTATAATCCTAGTGTATGATTAAATATTAATTCATTCTTCTTCTTCTTCTTCTTTACGTGCCAGGTCTGGAACAGACATCGGCGGTCATGACTCTCCATTCTTTCCTGTTGTTAGCTTTTTGCAGAAAGTTATTATTACTTATGTTGTTGTTCGTGGCCCATTCGTTCAGGCTTTCTACATATGTTAGCCTTTGTCTTCCTCTGTCTCTCTTACCAGACTTTAAACCTCACTCACCGGAGTGATCGAATCGAGACTAATCTCTTAGGATTCGGAGGACAAACACACTTGTACTACGTAGCACAGCCTGGTTCCCATAAAGGGATGGTGCAAACTGTTGACCATTCCCATCCACTCTTTTCTCCTGCAAGGCAGGGCAGTCTAAAAGCAAATGCTCGACCGTCTCTTCTGCTTCAAAGCAATGTCGGCACCGCGAATCGAAATTGGGCCTAAATCGTCCGAAATAGGCACCACTAGGGCAGTGCCCTGTACGGAACTGGGCTATCGTAGCCTGTTCTCTCCTGCGGAGCTTCCACCACGGATCAGCTCGATTTGGCCGTTTTAGTTGCTGTCACACACCTCGACCCTTGTCAGACTCGTCCCAACTCTTATTCCATTGTCTTGTCTCCCACTCACGTATTGATCTGCGGGCACTCGCGAAGGTGGACGGACCCTCCGGAGTGGGTGTCAGGGATCCCTTCATTGCCAAGGCATCCACTATCTCATTGCCAGGGACTCCTGCATGACCTGGAATCCACTGCAAGATGACCTTCACCTCGTACCTGAGGATCAGATCGGAAATAGCAGCTAATAGTCGGACAAGCAGATCGGGCCAAGTCCCCAAGCCGTCGATGGCTTGGAGTACTGAAAGCGCATCAGTGAAGATAACTACATCAGCACGAGCAGCTGGTGTGTCTTCGAACGTTTTCCCAACTGCCACAGCAGCAATTCTGATGGCTTCCATCTCCGCATCAAAGATGCAGATTGCTCCACACGGCCCACTTAGCTCAGCCCGTTTTTCTTCTGCCTTCGGGTACGACACAAGAGCACCATACCCGGAACGCGCTTCGGTCCCACTGATCGCGCTCCCATCAGTGTATGCCTCAACGAATCCCGAGTATGCACGTACCGTCCTTAGTAATTTTCCCACACAAAGCCAGTCTTTCTATACCATTTTTCCTATGGTTGTGTCCTAGTAATTTCATCTGTCTATTCCTAATGGTGTTAATGAGTTCTCTTGCATTTGCCTTCCTGTGTTATTGTATAGCCTAGATACTGGAAAGAATTGATTTGCTTGATGTTTTCACCTTCACTGGATAAAGAGCATCTTGGAGGTTGTGTTTTCTTAGAGATTACCATTACTTCGGTCTTACTGAGATTGAGTGTTAATCATTTAAGTCGGCTTTCTTCTACCACCTTATTTAGAATAGTTTGCAGGGCACTTTCTGATTCTGCTATTAGTACTGTGTCGTCTGCATATCTCAGATTATTTATATTCTTTCCTCCAACTTTAATACTATCTAGGTGTTCGATATTCCGGAGTATTATTTCACTGTAGATGTTGAAGAGGTCTGGTGATAAAACACATCCCTGTCTTACTCCTCTCTTTATTGGTTTGAATGCACTTAACTCCCCTTCATATCTTATGGCAGCTTCTTGCTCCCAGTATAGATTTCTTATTATTCTGAGGTCTTTACCATCTATGTCCAGATCTTGTAATATATTAAATAGATCTTGATGTTTGACTTTGTCAAATGCCTTAGAATAATCTATAAAGTATAGATACATGTCTTTTTGCATCTGGATGCATCTTTCAATTAACATAGATAAGGTGAAAATAGCATTTCTTGTGCTTTTATCTGCAACGAATCCAAACTGGGTTTCTGAAATTTCAGGACGAATAATACTTCTTATTCTTTCCATGATTATTCTGAGGAGTATTTTTGTGACATTATTCATTAAGCTAATTGTTCTGTGCGATTCACACTCTGTTGCTCCAGGTTTCTTGGGTATTGTGATGAAAATTGATCTGCTTAAGCTTAAGGGGATCTTACCAGCATCTTATATATTGTTAACAAGTTGAGTTATTTCATTTATGCCTATTTCTCCCAATGCGTCATATATTTCCACTGGAATGTTGTCCGGCCCTGGGGCCCTACCATGTTTCATTTTCTTGATAGCATTTTCAACCTCGTCTTTCAATATTGGACGGCCTTCAATATTTTTGGTTAAGCTTGGTTTTTCTTTCCTGTCATCATCAAATAGTTCCTCAATATATTCTGCCCATCTGCATAGTATGTCTTCTTTGTCTAACAGAATATTTCCTTCTTTTGATTTAATGCAGCTTGATTGTGTACCTTTTCTTTTCCCAGATATTTCTCGTATTTTCTCATGTACTAACTTATTATTTTCAATCTTGCTGTTTTCCAGTTCTGCGCATTGTTCATTAAGCCAGTTTTCTTTGGCTTCATTGCATTTTTTCTTTATTTCTTTATTTAGTACTTGATATTTCTTATCGTCCTTTTTTGCCAGTCTTCTTTGTTCCATAAGTTCTAGAATTTCTGTCGTGATCCATTTCTTGTGTTGTTTTCTATTTTAATTGTTTTAATTCATTAAATAATTTAATAATGCAAATTAATAAAATTACATTGAACAGTGTACAAAACTAACATTATAATTTAGACGTTTATGTACATTTTATTTAAAATGATTAGGCCTAACACGAGAAACCGTAAGAGAATAAAAGAACGTTCATGTTACTTCTAATTTAAGTTTAGAACTAAGATTTACCGAAAACAGATTACGTTGCATTAATTTTAAAAAAAAGATCTAGTTCACCACATTCATTCAAGAAAATAAAACAAACGCTTTCAAACAAGTTTTTTTTTAAAAAGAGCACTATGTAGTCTACTATATTGGTCGGCAACCTACGAAACGCTTGTCTTATCTGCCTTAATAATGATCAAGGGCACTTTAAAGCCACTGCACCCATCCTTCTCGTCACACCTGGAAGGATCACACAGCGAATAATGAGGTCTTAAAACAGGTAAACATGTCCAGTATGGTACCTCTCCTCTGCCAATGTAGCCACGGATGGTTAGGTCATGTTCACATAAAGGAAGATGACTAATTCTAAGAGATGTGCTCCACGCAGAACTTGCGAATGGCGAAATAATTACTGTTCGTTACTGTGGTGCGAAGATTGTGTGGCCAGCAAGATGCACCAATCTCTGCGCGTCCACTCGGATCTTGCGTTCCTAATAACTTAGAACTCTTTCTGTGGGCATTCTATGCCCACCAAACATTGACTTACTGTGGATTAAAAAAAGCAGCAAAGAAACATTTGGAACATGTAGATCTACTTACAAAATATTTCTGTTTAATTGCAGAGCTTTCTCTATTTCTAGTTTAGCTTTTACTTAAAGTATGTTCCTGATAAATAAACAAAAAGAGCAAAATTTACAATTAGAAAAGTGCTGTGACATTTACGGCCAACATTCGGTAGGTCACAATGCTGCAGAAATGTTCCATTCACTTCAAGAGTTCCTGCAAGAGCATATGATTGATATTTATGATTGTCGTGGTTCTGAACAGCAATCCGTTAGCAGTCTGGATGCCATGCACCGCACACTCCCTGAACGTAGTTGGTAAAACAGCAGGTAAAAAGTGGTCATTAGCTGTGCCCTTTTTTTTCTTATTGCAATATATTTATGCTTGTTTTTTTACAGCATCTACCCACCGTGACGACATTTTGATTAACACAGAAATTGCAATCTTCTGATGTGCCACTGCTTGTACCAAAGAAACTGTTAGAAACACTTTGGTCTTGCCGGTATGATGCGTTCAGAGCACTTGCAAAAGGCATCACCTGATACAATAAGTTTGGAGTCTATTGCCAATTATGATGACGAGAAAGCCATTATGCATTCACACACTGATGGTATTTTGAACCGGAAGTCATCAGTGGAATTGGGTATCTTTCTATATTTTGGCATCATGTTTTAGAACGTTTCTATTTTCAATTACACAAGTAAAGATCTTCAAGAACCAAATTTAAGCCTCAATGTGGCCGTCGCCTGTCTCAAGTCTCTCAAAACCTTTGTTGAATCCAAGCCAAACAGCTTTGATAAGAAGTTCAATGAAAAGTGAAGTCTGGGGCAGCCGAATATGTTAAAATTAATACCAGATACGTCGTCGCAGTGTTCGTGTGCCATCACTGGAGTATGGATAGGCACAGGAAGCAAGAAGCAGAGTCATGTGCTCACATGTCAAAGCTTTAACAAAGTCTGCCAAAGCCCAATCCTGGATGTCCTACATTCACTGTCAGGGCTGCAAAAAAATCAATCTATCCATACTCTAATCAAACACTGCACAGTTGGTGAAAACCCATCATAAGGGTACACGTAATGCAATCGTCTTTAGAGACTATGTTGCCTATGTATGTACTTTGACCCGATACAATTGAGTCAATAGAAATTAACAATGAACAATGAACAATATTTATATGCCACAAAGTACATCAGTACCATAAAGGCATAATCAAAGACATAATTAGAATATTATAACATTATTAAATATTAGTAAAAATTACCGAAAAAATAATATTAATAATAATAGATTCATTTTAAAGTATCAAGAAAAGATAATACCAACATAGAAATACAGTATAGGCATAGTAACATAGTACATGAAAACAATTATAATTTAATAAAAGGTGTTTTAAAAGGGAAGTTGTTAATACATGTTAATATATTTAACCGTTTATAATCTTTTTTTCATTTTTTAAAAACAGATAATACTATTTTTGCAAATATGCTTAGTTTTTTAAGTTCTTTCATAGAACTAGTATTGAGCAGTTCGGACATTTTGTCTACATTTGGTCTGTAAAAAAAATATTTTTTTATATATAATCTCCGTTGGGCATTGAAATGCTCACATTGGAGTAAATAGTGAAATCCATCTCCTATATCTTTTAGGCAGAGGGGACATACTCTTAAATTGTAATCTATTTTGGAGTGGCGACCCAGTTCAACAGGGAAATTATTATTACTTGTTCTTATTTTTAGATAATAGTTGGCTTCTTTAAGATTTAATTTATTTAAAAAGGGTAGAATATTTTCCCAGTCAGATTTATACTTAAGAGCGCTGTATAGTTTACCTTTATTACTATTTTGCATACTTTCATACAGTTCTTGTTTACTTTGATCATTTATACGTAGGTTAATTTTTGATTTTGAAAGTTTGGTATCTATTGTATCTTGTTCTGACCAGATATATCCTAATCCTAATTGTTCTAGTTGTAACTTTATATAAGCGGACCATTTGCATTTTTCAGCCTGATGTTCTTTAAGTAAAATGTTATAAATTATTTTAGAAATTCTGCTTTATTTACCGGTCGCTATTTTGATCCAGAAGTGTAACATTCTTTTTTTTTATAAATGATCTTATATAAAGTTTGCCTGTTTCGCCTAAGACTACATAATTTGGTGTTTTTGTGTTCAATTTTAAAATCATCTTAAAATATCTTAGTTTAATATTTTCTAATATGCCACAATTTTCCATACCCCATAGTTCGCACCCGTAGGTGAGTATTGGTAGCAGAAACCGCGTGAACAACAACATTTCAAATACTACCACAAACATTTGTACATAAGACAACTTGGCACACACACAATAAATACCAACATTTTGTAAAGTTTTAACTTAGTATATACTAAATATCGGAACTTAAAAACTGTTTCTATAGGCCTTGTATTAATTCCGTTCAACTCTGAAATCACAATTCCTCCATTATATATTTATTGTTTAATTTATACAATTTAGTAAAAGTAGCTACAATTATTTTTAACTAGCCTCAATGTTTTATTTCATAACTTTCACTAACTTACTTCTTATTTATAATTTTCCTTTATTTTAAAAATGTTCTAATATAAGTAATATGTCATTAGTACAAGTCTAGTTAAATTAATTATTTTTGTCTTGTTTGTCCTAATATTTGCAATATATATTTAAATACAATTTAAGTTATTGTTTTTCTCAGTTAGTGTTTGTTGATGTTTTGGTTATTATTTCCAAAATGTAATAAATAATAATATGTCATTTATACTTGCACATTCTATAACAGATTTTGTTCATAAATAAATTTCTCTATTTCTAATTGATAATGAGATAATCCTTAAAATATTTACAGATTTTGTTTGTCCATTGCCGTTTCCAGTATGCAGAGGCAAAGAAATGGAGTTTAATGTTATATTCGATTGTAAAGGAGAAATGGCCGAACAAAAAAGTATAATAGACAAGTTACGCATCTATTTAAAACAAAAGGACATGTACCTCAATGTTAAAACATTTATTTCAAGTGCTTGTGAGAAATCTTTGGAGAACTACCTGTATTCAAATGTATGTGATTTTTCTGACTGTGAGAAACCAAGTACTGTTGCAAGCTTTCTGGATATAGCTAAAACATTGACAGAGGAATATGAAGAAGAATTGTCAATGACATTTATTTTTATGTATAATATTACACTCCATCAAATCAACCAAACATATCTAGATCTACATCAAATAGAAAAAAAGACAAAACAATATAATACAATTTTTGCAATCCAATCATTTGATAATGTTACCGAACAAAAATTATTTTTAGATGGTTTTTATGTTAAGCGCTCATTTGATGATCTAGACATGCGTCTTATTGCACCAAATATTTGTCTTTTAAAATGTCCAAAGTTTTCTCTAAATTACACTGGCCATAAGCATGTGACATCATTTTATAACATAAGTTCTACATCAAATCTGAGTCACGGTGAAGCATTTCACTATTGTTTAAATCAAAATAGTTATTTACTTTCTCTGGAGACAATGGATGAATATAATTTTATTAAAACTGTAGTAGACAAAAACTTCAAGTTAAATAATGATCAAAACATAACTCGACTTCATCTTGGGCTTGTATCATATGATTTTAGTATGCCTAAATGGAGTTCAGGAAATTGGTTATACCATTTCAAAATTTTTTTTTATCAACGTGAAGAGAACTGCTTTTATTTAAATTACAGGCCAAATGACAATAGAAATTATATTGAAGACACGGATAATTTCATGATGTATTTAGAAATCATTCACTGTAATGAAATCATCCATCACTCATTGGTCATTTGTGAATGTCACGAAGTCCAGACTGTTGAGTCTGCGCAAACAACTCTTCTAAATATGCATCATCGAAACATGTATACATTGCTTCTGTCTGACTTATATTCTGATAAGATCTCACCTATTAAACAACATTCTTTTCTTACGTGTTATACACATATACAATTTGTTCAAGGTAGCATAGAAAAATTTCTTTGTGAAAATGGCATAACTTATGAGCGTAACCACAATCACCAATACATCAATGTTTTAACATTAGATTTCTATTATATTGTAACCATACAAAAGATTGACATTTCTAAATGTAAGTATTATAACAAATGTCAACAAACCTTACCAAAATCTGATATTTCAATAAGAGAAGAGAAGTCTTTAAATATTTCCTGTTTTAATCCAAAGAAAAGCAAAAGTGACACTAACAATTCTTACACAGACAACACTGACATTAATAATAATGACCATAACAATACTGACACTAACAATACTGACAACAATGCATGTAAAGTTCAGAGTATCCCCGTTAATTTGTCACTTGAACCATTTCACTGTAAATCAATACAGAGGAGAACTTTATTTAGATGCATAAGGAATGGAAATAGGCATTATTATTGCCAGGATAGATCTAATTCTAATTTAGAGAACTGTGAAAATTTTACTTGCCCTAAACAGTATTTTAAATGCCCAAATTCATTTTGTATCTTAACCTCCATGATCAATGATGGCCAAAGCGACTGTCCGTTGGGGGAAGATGAAATAGAAGAAGGAAATATAATATGTTTGGTAAATGTAACAGTCGTTTTTAAAGATATGTGTATTGATAGAGCTTTACCTTTGTACGGTATATTTGTGGATGGATATGTATATGATTGTAACGTTGTATGTCCTGTCAATTATGAATGTTTATCTCGCAGACTAAAAAAGAAATCCAATAATGGTCCAGAATCAATTTCAATATTACACGTGGAGATGACATATACACTTTACAACGTGTCAAATAGTATATTTTCAAATATTATACATAATCCAATATTATCGGTTGTTTCGTTTCGAGGTCCAAACTGTAACATAAAACATTTCGACCAAGAATTTTATTACTGGGACTTTTCTGAGCTTTTGATTTTAGACCTAAGTTACAATTCTATTGACACAAGTGGTTATTTAAGATCTTTCGAAAACTTAACAATACTAAAATCTTTAAATCTCTCCCATAATGAAAATCTTAAAATATTAGAAA
Source organism: Anisus vortex (assembly GCA_949126835.1). Classification (NCBI taxonomy): domain Eukaryota; kingdom Metazoa; phylum Mollusca; class Gastropoda; family Planorbidae; genus Anisus; species Anisus vortex. The sequence goes on from OX421497.1 coordinate 44,064,420, forward strand.
ATTTTACTTTTCCGACATCTTTAGAAATTATTGATTTATCTTATACTAAAATACAAATAATAAAAGTAAATGTTTTTTATAACTTACTCTATTTACGACATTTGAATTTAAGTTACACCTTGGTTTCTCAATTCATAGATATGGGATTGCCTGAATACTATAACTTAGATACTTTGAAGCTTGAAGGCGTTATTATAACAAACATTGAACCAAATTTCTTTAAAGGATTGACAATAGAATCTGGTTTATGGGTTAAAGACTTTACATTGTGTTGTTCTGTAGTTTTAAACACAAATATATCAGTAGACAAATGTCATGCATCTGATTATTCAATCTCTTCATGCAATCATCTTGTTGGTGACAAAGCAAAGAGAATCGTCATCTGGATAGTTGGAGTCTTGACTTTTGTAGGAAATAGTATTGTATTGTTATTTAAACTTATCTGGGAGCCAGACATTAATACGAAAGCTTATCATCTTTTTATAACCGGATTGGCATTATCAGATTGGATTATGGGACTTTATCTGCTTATTATCGCCAGTACAGATGTTTACTTTAAAGCTGTTTATGTCCTGAAACAACTAGAATGGAGAACTAGTGTTTTATGTAGTTTTGCTGGGTTTCTTTCTACACTTTCAAGTGAATCTTCCACATTTTTTATCTGTTTGATTACTTTGGATCGATTCTTTACTATCAAATACCCATTTGGGGAACATAGATTCAACAATACAAGTAAACTGATATCATTTATATCTGTTTGGATTTTAGGTTTTATAGTGGCATTACTTCCTATTGTTATTCCAGAATGGGAAAATTATTCCTCAAATGGACTATGTCTGGCTATGCCTTTTAGTTCTGAAAACTATAATGGTTGGGAATTCTCTTTTGTGATATTTGTTGTTTTGAATTTTCTCCTGTTCGTGTTTATAGCTCTTGGTCAGTTGGCAATTTTTCTAAACTATAACAAAATAAATCGATCCAATTCAAGTATCAGACGTAATCAAAGTAGAAAGAGACAAGATTTGAATGTAGCCAAAAAGTTAGCCTTTGTAGCACTGACCAATTTTTTGTGCTGGTTTCCGATCGGGATACTTGGATTTGTTTCAGTTCTAGGTCACACGTTTGACCTCGAAATCTACGCCTGGGTCGCAGTTTTCGTATTACCGATAAATTCTGCGTTAAACCCAATTATTTACACATTACCAGCTATATACAACAAATGTACAACTTCAAGGGTTTTGACTTCGTCAGACTCAAGGATTAAAGATTAACATTGATTAATGATAAAATAGATTGCCGTGATGTGTTAACTGAAATATAGCCTGAATGTCATTAGGACTATAGACTGAATATTTTGTTCTATTGTATGTAATAATTTTATATCTTTTTTTCTATAATCTACTATAATTTTTATGATATAAGAATGTATGTCCAAACTGCACATAATTTATAGTCTTTGACACACTGTTCTAACGTTATAGCACAATAGCCTCTTACTTGTGTGTGAATTCTCATAGCCCCACCCTTAACACATGTATGATCGCTAGCTAGGTGGCGGATGCACGTGACATTAGCGTCACCTAGCGGTCAATAATAGAATGCCTGGAAAGAAGAAAGGCTCTTATGTTGTTGTTGTTTTATCGTATTTTAATTATTTGAAAATTATTGTAGATCTAGTAATTATGTAAATTTATGCAAAGTTTAAATTTTCCCAAATTATTGTTGTCCTTGTGTAACTGTATATAGAATTTATTTTTTCTAAACGTATTGTAACAATAATTGTATTTTTCTACTCTTATTGAAACAATAATTGTGTAGCTGTATATAAATTTAATTTTTCTAAAAGTATTGTAATAATTGTCTAGATACATACAGAATTAAATTAGTCTTACATAAAAAATTTAATTAAACATTAATCATATGAATTTTCAATTTAAATCTGTATTTTTAATTGATATTTACGACATTTCTGTGGGTTTTTTTTAAAGCTGTATTACTAAGTAAAGTACCCGTTGGACCAAATTGATCAAAAGGATCGTAAAGCAGCGTTCACTAATTTCAGCGATCACGTGTACACGTGGCCAGCACAATACCCAGCCGCATTTACTTTATTCACCAGAGCTGGGTAGACTCAGGGACACCCTCGAGTCCAGGGGAAAAATCCTAGCCTTCACCAAGATTCAAACCCAGGACCTTCAGTACGCCAGTCGAACGCGCTGCCGCTCAACCTTCGTTATGGCATTACTGTTTGTGTTAAACTATTTTTTCAGATTTATGTAATGAAAATGAAAAAATAAATGTAACTGTCTATAGATCTGTATTTAATTATATTTATTAATAATCTGAATGAAAATGTTTTAAGCGCGCTATTGTTTTTGTTGCTTACCAGTTTGTTGATATTTTAAAATTATTTTCTTTCTTATATTTTTATATTTTAATACTTCAACACATGAATTACAAACTTAGCTCGTTTTAGTTTTAAGTAATCTACAAAAATAAATTCAACTTGAATTATAACAATATAATCATCAACACAAACATCAGTTAGGATAGAAACATCAACACTAACATCCGTTACGATAGAATCAGCACAAACATCCGTTATGATAGCATCATCAACACAAACATCCGTTACTATCGAAACATCAACACAAACATCCGTTACGATAAAATCATCAACACAAAAATCCGTTACGATAGAATCATCAACACAAACATCCGTTACGATAGAATCATCAACACAAACATCCGTTACAATAGAATCATCAACACAAACATCTGTTACGATAGAATCATCAACACAAACATCCGTTACATTAGAATCATCAACACAAACATCCGTTACGATAGAATCATCAACACAAACATCCGTTACAAGAGAATCATCAACACAAACATCCGTTAGGATAGAATCATCACCACAAACATCCATTACGATAGAATCGTCAACACAAACATCCGTTACCATAGAATCATCAACACAAACATCCGTTACTATAAAATCGTCAACACAAACATCCGTTACTAACCATATAAAGTAGTCTTTCTCGGAATATTTGAACAAACAGAATTAAGTGGTTTCCTATTTTGCTGTTTTTTTTTTTTGGTCAAAGCCACAAGTCAAAGCAAAGAGACACAGAAGTTTGTAGTGAATACATTTACTATTAAGTTATCTCTTTAAAAAAATAATTGTCTTTCTAGTTCAGAGGTCACCAAAGTGTTTCTTTAACAGAAACACAAAAGGTATCGAATATCTACATACAACAATCAGGTAATTGAACAAATGAAAGAAATTTACACAAAGTAAACAACGATTTCTTAAGCTTTCATTTATTGCCTATATTGTAGAAAAAAAAAGTAAAATTTTTGAAGATTTTAAAAAACTGTATAGTTTACTATACTCAGTATAAAGATATTCAATCCATTAACAATATCTGCAATTTATTACATTTAATTTTTCCTAGGTACTAAAGGAATTAAGGTCTAATTACTACATAGCCTTTTATAGGAATGTAGGCCTTTGAGCTGAAGTGTTATTTTACATAAATAGCCATGACAACAGCACGTCCAACACTCCCGGTTGTCCAGTTAGTAGCTTCTATTCCTTTAGCATAGAAAAATACAGGAAAGCTTGGTGTCGCCTCCCATGTACAGAAGGTCGCCATATTGTCAACGGCGGCAAACCAGCCCCAGTCGTTGTGGCCCCCTCCGTAGTTTCTATTCACAAGAAATCGTAGTATGATGTTGAGAAAAGGGGTCACCTCGCCCTCAATGCTAAAAAAGTTGGTTTCACTGAACTTCATGTCTTTCCAGGAGAATTGTAAATATTTTTGGCTGAACCAGTTCATGTAGTCAGTACCACGACCGTCAAAAACCATATAACCAACGACTATCTTTCTTTCATACAAAACCACCGCAACTTTGGTGATAGTGGTCCACCTATTGAAAATGTCATTGTTTCTGTAGTGATTGGAGCAGGCTACACTGTAATCAACCTGTTTAAAATTGATACTTTGAACAATTAACAATCTATATCTTTATTATTATTAAGTCCTTATCTTTCTATATGTTATTTCATTGTTACTGAATAAATACTACATTACATATATACTAATTTTACTGCACCCGTCAACAGTGGCAAAAGTAAAAGTGGAGGGCTGGCTATCTATATAAACAAAAAGTATAGTATGATGATTTAGAATTAGGATCGGGTTAATCTTTTCCCATAGCATTAGTTTAGGCCGAATTGCCATTGAGATTACGTTATAATGTCTACTGGTCAATATCAATTGGCATGCTATAGAGGTAGGCCACCAGACTGTTTCGACAGTTTCTCATCAGTCATTTACGCCATGTATGGCCTCAGGCAGATCAAGTAAAAGTATTAATACTACAAAGGTAAATCTTGATGCTTATAGACTTATAGCCTGTAGCTCTAGCATAGGATTTAAATCGCAATTTAACATTTTGGTGTGGTGTTATTTATATAACATTATATACCATTTATTACAGTTTTTGCTCGAAAATTATTATTTTGATAGTGTACGAAAATACAGTTACCTTCAACATCTGAACATGTGTTTCATCTCCAACATGATTCTCTAAGTAAATACAATTATTAATATTGTTTTCACATAGTGCCTACCAGCATAGCCTGCCAGTCACAGCTTTTAAAGTGCCCTTCCGTTAACATTTCACTTTTTTCACGTGTGTAAAATATACACATATTAATATATTGATTAGCCCGGGGACACAATTCTGTCGATCATACTAACAAGCATTTTTATTGGTTATTTCCCTTTGAGAATTATAACGACTACTGTCGCCTGTTTTAAATGTTATATTTATTTCTAAAAATCTATATTATCGTAACTTTATAATTAAGTAACTTACTAGAAGCATGTACTACACAAACCTGTATAACTGAATAATAGTCTAGTGAGATAAAACCATGAGATTATCTCCAAGACTTAAATCTCTCATGTATATGTATCGGTGTATTTTTTGTTGTGCTGTGGAGTTAAAACAGTGGAATAACCTGATCTAAAAATAGAATCCTACATTTTACCTTCACACTTAATTTGGTCTAGGACGTATATGTTGTCGACAGTAGACACTCCTTAATATGTGTCAGATCAGCCTAACCTAAAATAAGTATAGTTATACAAACAATTTCCATGATTTCGCTCCAACTTTTCTGGTCAGGTCACTTTGACATATTTTAATTGTTAGACAACAACACAAAATTTCCAAAATGTCAAATATCTTAACAAACAAGGTCTGGCTGATTAAAATTTCGGATTTGAATAATACATAATTAATATGCTAATTTATTTTCATGCTAAATGTCAAAGCCCAAATATTTCTCTATAACCAGAATCAGTTTCTTTTTAAGTCGCGCAGATTTCGAAAGAAGAATTTGAATAAGGATGAAAGTTAAGGTTCCTTGAAATAATTTTTCCGTTGTTACTAGTCTCCCAGATTCTTGTTATAGAAATTTTAAGGTGTCGTGCAGAGCCCAGTTTATAGTCTCAAAAAAAAAAACAGTCCTAGAATTTTGATAGTGTCGTGCAGAGCTCAGTTTATAGTCTCAAAAAACAGCAGTACAATTTTGACACTGTCGTGCAGAGCCAAGTTTATAGTCTTCAGAATATAGAATATAGAAACCAAGTTTAGAGTTTTGACCGTGTTGAGTCGATTTTTAGCAAACAAGATGTATTTCTTTGGCCTTCTCATATTTTTGCATTTTGGTGAGTATAATTTATAAAAAAATAGTTCTTTTTTTTTTCTATATGTTTACAAATAGTGGCATTCTTGAATTATTACTTGTTTATTTCTTGAATTAGTTTTAACCATTACAATTACGATAAATTTATGTATATGTATGTATGTATATATGTATGTATGTATGTATGTATGTATGTATGTATGTATGTATGTATGTATGTATGTATGTATGTATGTATGTATGTATGTATGTATGTATGTATGTATGTATGTATGTATGTATGTATGTATGTATGTATATATGTATGTATATATGTATGTATGTATGTATGTATGTATATATGTATGTATGTATGTATATATGTATGTATGTATGTATATATGTATGTATGTATGTATATATGTATTGTTACGAATATCGGTCATAAATGAATGACGTAGTAAGGCATTGACCTCTTAACAAGTGCGTATCAGAGTCCAAAGCGACCAAGGTTTGACCTTTATGCCCTGAGGGCAGTTTAAATAAAATAATTCGTTCAAATCCCGTGGAAATTGGGGGATAATTCTGGATCGTAGTAATTATAGAGAAAGAGGTTAAAATGCGTATTAAGACCCTGTAGAATCTTCGATGATCGTTTTCTTTGTAAAGTCCTGACCTCCTTAAAGTTAGTTCAGTTTAAACGTTTGTCGAGTGAAGTCGCTATATTCATTTGTATATTGTATGCTATTGTATTGAAACTTATGTTGTCACCAGTTGATGAAGTTTATTGATCGTTTATATTGAGTCTACAATTTAAATAAAATTGTTTATTCAACAACTGGAGTTGTTTGATCTATCGTTGTTGAGAAAGGTGTTGAAGATAATTATCACGAATATAACTACATTACTGCATAGACCTGTCAGTCAAGGAACCCCTAGCTTGGGCTACAGATTAGCAGAATCTAGAGACTTCTAATAAAGATACAACTATATTCATTGAATCCGATTTAACGAGTCGTAATAATAGTCAAACCTAAAGGGCCATAACAGTTTGGGGGCTCGTCCGGGATAGTTGTATAGTGAAGCATATATTCAAGTTGTGTTGTGTTGTGTGTTGAAGCCGTGACCTACTGAGCAAGCCTAATAACGCTGAATTCATTCTTCCGATTGGAAAAACGTAAGTTGGAAATTTACCACTTTATAAATCTCTTAACTAAAGAATGGAATTTATTGAAAATCCAGAAGAAGAAGTTCTGAAAACTTTATCAATAAAGAAGTTAAAAGAGATCGCTGAGATCTTAAAGATAGAAGTTACTGAAACTACACCATCGAGGACTGTGTTGACACAGCAGATAAAAGATGTGTTGATTGCGAGTGGAAAGTTGAAAGTAGAATCAAGCGCGGAGGGATATCAAGTTGAAGGTCAGACGTCGAAATCTATGTCAGAACAGTTTAGATTTCAGTTAGAAATCAAACGGATGGAAATGGAGATGGAACAAAAACGTTTTGAGATGGAAGAAAAACGTCTTGAGATGGAAGATAAGAAAAGTCAAAGAGAAAGTCAAGAAAGAATAGAACTGGCGAAGATAGGAGCTACTAAAAAAGAATCTCATAATGATGTAGAGATGGCCAGATGGAAAAAGCTAGTCCCTACCTACATTGATAAAGAAAGTGAAATAGCTAATTTCTTCCAGACCTTTGAAATTTCTTGCAGAGATTTTAAGTTCCCAGAAGATAAATGGGGAATATTAGTCAGAACAGCTTTTACTCAGGGAAGGGCAAGAGATTGTGTTCTATTGTTAAAAGAGGAGAATTTAAATGATTATGAAATCATTAAAGATACTGTACTTAAAGCCTATAACCAAATACCGGAAAGTTATCGGAAAAGGTTCCGTCAGTACACAATGTCCCCTTACCAAACACACTTAGACTTCCTTCGAGCAGAAGAAAAGCTAATGGATCAGTGGATAAAATCCAGAAATATCTCCACATTAAAAGAAATGAAAGATATCATTCTCTTAGAGGATTTTATTAACAAAGTGAGGCCGGATATAAGAATGTATTTATCCGAGCGTGATATCACTGACCCACATAAGGCTGCTGATTTAGCTGAACAGTACACATTGTGTCATAGGACAGCTGATGGAAAGAATGTTAATAGGCCACCACAGCCAGCAGAAAACACACAACAACAACATCGTGAAAAAGAGCATTTTGTGAAACAAAATGATGTTAATAAAAAACCTATCAACAAAAACGTCCAATGTACTTTTTGTAAAAGGACAGGACATAGCATAGAAGACTGTTGGAGTATACGAAGCAACAAAAGACCTAACAAAGTGGTAATGTGCACTAGCCATAAACCAATACAGAATGTACAAGAAAGCGAAAATACAAACGAACTGAATTCGAAGAAAGATTATTCTAAACCAGAAACACTGAGGGTGGATTTGCCTGAGAGCAAAAGTCAGAAGGTAGAGAAATCTACAACTGAAGATAATGAGGATAAATATCCTGATTATAAATACAGAATGGCTACTATTGGATTAATTGTCCAAGTCCACAGAGACGAAAAAGTAGACCAAAGTATTTTTGACTCGAACAAGAGTCTGAAGTCATCGAAAGATGAAACAACACCCGGAAGTCATGGTCAAGGGAAGAATAAAATTGACACAGAGACCCTGTGCAGTTTTCAACCGTTCATTAGTGAAGGTTGTGTGGCCTTACAAAAGGAAGGACCACTGAAGTCCGTAAAAATATTACGAGACACAGGAGCATCATTAACACTGCTGCTTAAAGATGTATTACCATTGAATGATAATACATTGACAGGACAGACTGTCCTATTGAGAGGTTTTGAATGGAAAGAAGAAATACCTCTACATAGGATATACCTCTCATCTGACTTGGTGACAGGATATGTGACAGTTGGAGTAATATCAAAACTTCCTGTTGAGGGCATATCTGTTATCCTAGCAAATGATTTGGCGAAAGGGAGGGTGAGACCTGAACTGATTGTGAAGGAAAATCCAGACCCTAGTCCTATGGTGGAGACAGGAAAAGAAAAAGAACTTTATCCTGTAGGTGATGTTATAAATGGTATGACACCACAGAAAAAGAAAGAAGAAACTATCTCACAAGAAAAGGAAAAGAAAGAAGAAATTCTCCCACGAGAGAAGAAAGAGGAAGAAGAAGTGGAACGTGATACTACTATTTTCTCCATGATTGAAGATTGTCCGAAAGGAAATGATCAATCAAAGAAGTCATCACAAAATGAAATGATTGCTGAGCAGAAAGTAGACCCAGAGTTGCTACAGTTGCATGAGAAAGCTGTCGACGAGAAAGAAAATCCTACTACTGATGTCTATGAACAGATAGACCACAGCATAAACAAACAACAATGCAAACCTGCAGTTGCCGGTACAGATGAAGATTGGAGGAGCATCACTGAAGAAACGAGTGCGGAGAGCTGGACCGAAACTATCAAAAGCTATGGGTTACCACAATCCATACCGTCAGATCGAAGGACCAACTTCGCCTCGGAACTCTTCAATCCAGTCCTAAAGAACTTATGCCTGGAGCATGAGGTGACAACTGAATCCTATCCGGAAAGTCGAGGAGCCTATGGACCAATCTTTGGACCCACTGTCCGAGGACCACTCAAACTACTTCCAGAGGAATGGCAGACCGAATTGGATCTCCTTGGGCTGAGCAAGTACCTAGATAAGTACATAAATTTTTTGTCTGACATAACTGTATTTGTTAGAAAAAAATTGTACACTGCTCACATGCAGATGCCATTGTTGTGTGATGAAAGAAAGGCAAATATATTATATCATTTGAAAATGATAAAGCCTTACCTTCTGAAAACAATTGGAATAAGCTTGATGTTGTTAACATTGTTACTCTTATTTGTAAAATTTATGCCTGGAGTACAGGATGAATTGAATGACAAATTCACTGATAGTTAGTTACCAAACTTACTATTTTAAAACTAAATCCCTTACTTGTGAAGAAAAAGGAATGAGTAAAAGTATTGTTAGAGTAAATATCATTATAGTGTGATATTTCTAAACAAACTTGTTAGGTTGAGCATTAAAAATAATTGCTATAAGAGAAAAAGATCAGTTTTATCCGCAGAATTGGTTTCTAAATCAGAGGACATTATAAATGTGGACTGATTATAAGATGTGTTTGAGAATCTCTGGAAATGATAATTGAAACATTTAGCAGAGAGGATAATCTGATTGATAAAGATGTAAATGATTTTAAGAAAAGATAATTTTCTATCACTAAAGTATTGAGAAATGTTTTATGATTGTACTATGGAAATTTATTTTATCATGTACTGTTGTTGAAATATTGCACTGAGTCAAGATGCAAATTTCTTCTATGTGAATTTATTCATTTGTTCTATTATCATTGAATGTATGATAATGAAGGGTAAAAATAGTTGCTGCAAGACAGAACTATGACTAACAAGAATTCCAAGAAATGTATTATATATGATTTTTCACTTTTAGGATACTGTTACATGAAAAGCAGACCAAAAGTAGACACTAATAAAACTTTGTAATCCTTAGGTTGTAAAAATTTAGGATGTGCCACTGACTTGACACTGTAAACCAGAATGATTGAGAATTTCATGGTTGAAAATTTATAATGTTGACACACCAATGTTCAACAAATGTATTATTAATTAAGGATTTCATGTCAAGATTGTAAAACTAATCAATTTTTTTTTGTATTAGTTAAAATAGATTGAATGAATTGTACCGACAATCAAAAGATTGGGTAGACCTGAACACTGTGAAGTAACAGAGGAACCTAGAATCTATGAATAAGGAATAAAACCTTTATGGAAAATGGAAAAGAGCAATGTACACCACTGAAAAGATTGGAAATGAAATGTTTTACCACACCAGTCAAAACAGCAGTTTGTTTTGTACATAAATTGTTACATTGATTTCGCTATAAAAAAAAAAAAAAATTAATAGTAGCCTATGCTTAACTTTTCTACTTCAATAATATTGTATTTAATGTAATCTAAAGAAAATAAGTACTTACTGTGTAGTACTAAGATTGTATGAAGATAATATAACTTGTTTTAATTGATAGTTAATTAAGTAAATTAACCAAATTTGTTTAAGTAAATCCATGATTGTCTGAATGTTTCAATTTAACCTGCTACGATGTGAACTCTTTTAAAAAGAAAATAATGACGTCGAAAGGTCATGGTAAAATGAGAAATTGAATTATTTTTAATGAAATTGTCTATAAACTATTTTAATTCGTGAACAGACTATGTTTAATGTTCTCAAAATAATATAAATGAATTTGATTTTGAGAGGATAGATGTTAAAGAATGCTCATTTAATACGATAACTATTTAATCGCGTAGCAATATTTTTTTGACCTAGGCTGTGATGAGGTAAATTTGCATAGCGATGTCAACATTGTTAAAATCAATTGAGAATGAGAGAGAGAGAGAGAGAGAGAGAGAGAGAGAAAGGCGGAATTGACCTCAATCTGTTGTCTCGCCACAGACAGTTGTCTAATGTGTTAGTCAGCCTACAGGCTTAAAAAAATACTGTCTACACGAGCAATAATGTTTGTAACGTGTAATTAGGTCAGGTCTAGTAGTATTTTTTTTGTTTTGTAATTGAGTTAGGCCTAGCATGTGTTCTATTAGAGCGTTTGGTTTTTTTTTCTCCTTATGAAAAAATAAGTCGTGTCTGCATAGACATATAGTGATTTTTTCTTTTGTTGGTTGATTACAAATGTAAAAGATATTAGTTTATAATTAAATGGACGAGAGAGTTTTTATTACAGTGGAATGTTCAATGTAATAGAAGTTATTAACTTGTATTATATTATATCTATTAAGAATGATTATGTATTTTTCTTATATACAAGATTTAGATAAACAATTTAATTGTCCATTGTTTTGAATTAAAAATTGAATGATTGAATGACTATAGTTAAGCCATTTGATAAGATGAATTTATATTGCATATTATTATGTTATTGTTATCAGTTCGATTGAATTATTGGGATCGCCAATTGAACTGTATTGTTTTTCCCGGAATATTTTCTTTTATAATTATTCCTTAAAATTAACATTTTTCGTATGGTTAAAATGTAAAGGAAATAATTATAAAGCTTTAGAAGGGGGGGGATGTTACGAATATCGGTCATAAATGAATGACGTAGTAAGGCATTGACCTCTTAACAAGTGCGTATCAGAGTCCAAAGCGACCAAGGTTTGACCTTTATGCCCTGAGGGCAGTTTAAATAAAATAATTCGTTCAAATCCCGTGGAAATTGGGGGATAATTCTGGATCGTAGTAATTATAGAGAAAGAGGTTAAAATGCGTATTAAGACCCTGTAGAATCTTCGATGATCGTTTTCTTTGTAAAGTCCTGACCTCCTTAAAGTTAGTTCAGTTTAAACGTTTGTCGAGTGAAGTCGCTATATTCATTTGTATATTGTATGCTATTGTATTGAAACTTATGTTGTCACCAGTTGATGAAGTTTATTGATCGTTTATATTGAGTCTACAATTTAAATAAAATTGTTTATTCAACAACTGGAGTTGTTTGATCTATCGTTGTTGAGAAAGGTGTTGAAGATAATTATCACGAATATAACTACATTACTGCATAGACCTGTCAGTCAAGGAACCCCTAGCTTGGGCTACAGATTAGCAGAATCTAGAGACTTCTAATAAAGATACAACTATATTCATTGAATCCGATTTAACGAGTCGTAATAATAGTCAAACCTAAAGGGCCATAACAGTATGTATGTATGTATATATGTATGTATGTATATATGTATGTATGTATGTATATATGTATGTATGTATGTATATATGTATGTATGTATGTATATATGTATGTATGTATGTATGTATGTATGTATGTATGTATGTATGTATGTATGTATGTATGTATGTATGTATGTATGTATATATGTATGTATGTATGTATATATGTATGTATGTATGTATATATGTATGTATGTATGTATATATGTATGTATGTATGTATGTATATATGTATGTATGTATGTATATATGTATGTATGTATGTATATATGTATGTATGTATGTATATATGTATGTATGTATGTATATATGTATGTATGTATGTATATATGTATGTATGTATGTATATATGTATGTATGTATGTATATATGTATGTATGTATGTATGTATATATGTATGTATGTATGTATATATGTATGTATGTATGTATGTATGTATATATGTATGTATGTATATATGTATGTATGTATGTATATATGTATGTATGTATGTATATATGTATGTATGTATGTATATATTATTTTGTGACATTAGTGTTCACCTTACTCTAACGGCAGAAAATAACAAGGTCTTTAATTTCAATCCAGAATAAAGGCATATTTCACTACATGTCTTGTAGTTTACCAGGTAAAAGTATAGAAATATAAACCAGGACATTGCGCTATTACAACCTCTAGCAATATGTCAACCAAAGTTTTTTTAGTTACACGCGGAGACATCCTCCTCCCCCACCATAAAAACTAAAATAGAGATTGTAAATAAAGTACGTCATAAAGGTTTATGTGTAAATAATCCTTGGAGTAACGCTCGTTGTTAAAATTAGTTGTTATCATTAAGATCTTGTCACGTTTATAGTTTCCCACTCAATTCTCTTACAAGCAAGTTAATCACTAGCATTTACTCTATTATAAAAATAGACTAAGGTATGTCTGCATTCGGCTCTGATGCTTGATCAAAAGCGAAATATAAATTGTCCAGCAAAATATTTGAAATACTATAGAACATGTTTACTTTAAGGCTGTTGGGATGCTGAATGATCAATAGTATTCAATACCCTGGCAAAACCAGGAGCCTATACGCTACATAAGAATAAGGACTAGTATGGCTGTCCTCCATTCACTGTTAGAGCTGCAGCACAAAGTCTGCCAAAGTCTAACCCTGAATGTCCTGCATTCAAAGTCAGAGCTGCAACAAAGTCGTATTGTACTGTGGAGACCCCGTTAGAACCGACGAAAAAAGTTCAAAATTTTGGGTGATTCGATAACGTACGCTCTTGGATCGATGTTTGTTCATTAACATCTTTTTTACATAACACACAAACAAAATGTATAAATAGACGACGGAGATTATTTGGAGGTCTTTCGGTCCAATTTTTCATTGATGATTTTCAATCTTGCATAGAAGGTGCAGTGATGGACGCTTGGCCACTGTCTAATAGCTGACAGGGAAAAACGAATATTATAAACATCGGTGTGTGCAGTTGGAACACACAGTTTAAGCTGTTGACCTCTGGTAGAGAGGGACACTTGTTGGATAAGGCCTGGCTGTGTGGACTGTGGTGTTGTAGGAGCTCAAGATGGGTCGTGTTATTTTAATTGTCAAGAAACCCTACTCTTGACTTTTTTATTTTAATCGAACTAAAGTTAACTTAACGCGACTAACACTTCGAATATTAATGCATAATCTTGTGGTCAATTTTTATTTATTTAAAAAAAATAACTAGCCGTCAAGGTATAAATAATTGTCAAAAACCAGTAAAGTCATTTTTTGTTGTTGCTGGAAGTAAACCGGAAGTTCTTGTACATGATAAATAATGAGCTTATGAAAAATTCAGGCCTGATTAAGATTTTTCCATACGGAATACAATTACGTCTTAAACGTATTCATGGTTAGAGTCTAATCTTAGCGAGATTTACCACGGCAGCTAGATGCATTCCGCGGCTTCGCTAAAAAAAGATATTTATCATATCGTATAACAACTGTTGTTGTTTTTCTAATTTCAAACAGGTAGATTCAGCCTTGTCCTGCTCCAATCACTACAGAAACAATGACATTTTCAACAAGTGGACCAATATAACTAAAGTAGCGTTTGTTCTATATGAAAGAAATGTACTTGTTGGATACATGCTCTTTAATGGTCGGGAAAGCGACTACATGAACTGGTACAGGGCGGTAAATCTAATAGAATCTTCTTGGACAGACCTGAAGACAAGCGAAACCAATTATTTCAGCATGGATGGCGATTCCAGCCGTTGCCGACGATATTTGGTCAATAAGAACTACGGAGGGTGTTTCAACAACTGGGGCTGGTTTGTTGCCGTTGACACAAATGATACCAGTGTACTGTTCTGTGCCTGGGATGGTAGAGGAGATTTTCCTTCTTTCTTATACGCTAAAGGCACAAGGGGAAACAACTGGTCAATCGGAAGTGTTGGCCGTGCTGACGTCATGGCTATTTTCGTGAAATAATTTATTTTAAGAGTAAACTGCTTCATATTGCCTTAGAATGTTATGCATTTATTAAACCTATTTTTTTTTTAAACTAAGAAATATTTCAAGGAAAATAAAATTGACGTTTCAGTTGAATTTAAAGAAAATGTAAGAAATCTATGAAAATGAAGGACAGATTAACAAATCTAAAATTGCGTATATTGTGTTGATTTCTTGGTTTTCTTTCATCCTTATTTACGTGATGTCCTTGTTGTTGTTTTGTAGAAATAGAGCCACCATTTTTCAAAGTGTGTAAGCACTATGAACACTTTAAACATTATGAACACAGTAAACACTTTCAAAGGCTGGACTAGAAAAATCAAATATTATTATCATATTACCGTAACGAACACTATTAAAAATAAGTAAATAATAAAACTAGAACAGTACAAACACAATGAAACACAAAAAAAAAAAACCCACGAAAACCGTAAACTCTATAAAATATTATAGTCGCAATAAATTCTATAAAATAAAAGACTTTTATAAACAATAACCATTCTCTTTGGATAGTGATCTGCCGCTGCCATTCACTCCAAGAGCGCACTGAGCATGATACATTTAATAGCATTGATAGAAGCACTATAAAAATGACCATTATTTTTATTACTATAATGAGCTTTATTAACTCTTTATGAGAAGCACAAAACACTGTTAGATTCTAACTCTCCAATCAACTTGATTAGGCATACAATGAGAATTATAAACAACCGGAACACTATAAAAACCTTTGAAAAGATGACAACTATAATATGAATATCATACTATGAAATCCATGCCTATTTACTTAGATCTTAAAACATAATCTTGAAAGAAGCGCATGTCATTTGCGGATTATTTCAAGCTTTATTAGTACCTAATAGGCTCAAAAGAAGATGGTTGGGCATGAGGCTAGCACCCTAATCATGTAGAAAATACTCCGCCACAGAAACCACGACTTGTTCAAATACCACCTGAAGATAAACACAGGACAAAGAACTGAAAGAATCGGCAATGCAGTGGCAAGAGATGAAGAGATTTGTTCTAAAGAGAGGAAGGAATGGATAAGCATTGTCGAGGCCCCATGTCTAACTGATGATTTAAAGAAAGTTGATTGATTGATAGATATTGGTACTGAAATATAACAGAAAAAAACTTAGATGAAGTACCGAAAAGGCAATGTTGCTGGTATAGGCCAACTGAAATTCGGTTTCGGTATCGGGGCCGAAAGTAGACAAGTACGCTGTTGTATCTTAGTCATATTTTAGGCAGTGCCACTTCTACTGTGGACTTCAGAACTGCGTGTTCCGTTAGCAGGGACGTTCCTGCTGTCGATAGTACTACAGCGGTGCCACAGGTAGGGGGTAGGGAGATCGTTCTGCCAAGGGGGCTAATTTGGTGAGGAAGAAGACAAAGGCCGGCAGATGCTGGTTATGCACCTCCCAACAAGAGCTCAGAGTTGACGAGCTCAGTCAACCGTAGCCTTTTTCAAATTTTTTCCTTACCAGCATAATATACATAATATTTAATATGCACAATATACATTGCAAGAGTTATATTTTATCGTGTTGAATTGTCTTATACTTATGTTTAAAACTTGCATTTATACCTAATTATTACTGCATTACATTAACGAACAGAATTGAAAGGGTATCTAAAAATAAAGTATTAATATTATCAAAAGAAATATATGACAAAAGAAAAACAGTCAAATGATTGAAATGTAGATCTAATTTCATTTTCGAGATATCTGATGAGCGTGCATGTCTGTGTTACTTAAAATTAACATTAACAGCTCTTAGTAACTAAACAACATTGCCAGTCACAGCATTTAATGTGCCCTTTCGTTAAGACTTCACACTTTTCACCTGTATAATATAATACACATGATAATATATTGATTAGCCCAGGGACACAATTCTATACTATACAAACAAGCTTTTTTTATTGGTTATTTCCCTTTGATTATTATAAGGGCTACCGACGTCTGTATCAAGTTTTAAAGGTGATTTTTATTTCAAATTTTTTTATTTTATCGTAATTTTATATTTTTGTAGCTTACTAGAAGCTTGTAATACACAAACCTGTAAAACTGGATAATAGTCTAGTCAGATGAAACCATGAGATTAGCTCCAATTCTTAAATCTCACATGTTCCAGGAATCTTTGTTTTGTTAATTATTTATTTTAAACCAGAACAACCAAGAAATCAACATCATTAAAAACCCTAAATGAGACTAGACTGATAAAGTGACTAAGTGTAGGGTACAATTAACTTTTTTATAGAAGGAGCGCCTGTAACATATAATAATGATATATGTATTAATGGACTGTTTTGTTGCCTTTGTTGTTCTTACGCGATAAACTTTGTATTATGTGAGATGAAATCAACAGAACATTAACAAAATCACTGACCATACCTTGCAAACAGCACATATCCAGAATTTAGTCCCATAAATCATTATATGACTGTCAAAACTACTTTTACCAAGGATGAAATCACGCAAAGATACTAGAGAAACAGATGTTCTACGTTGTGTAATAAGTTAACACCAGTACTTTCACTTGTCAACAAAATTAGGTTTTTACAACTATAGATAGTCACAGACTGGAAGAAGGGTATGGAGAGAGTCAGATAGACGGACACATGGAATAACATATAGTCAGGTAGGCAGATATATTGATAGTTAGATAATCTCTTTTCGTGTCATACGTCACATTCAGCGATTAACAAGTCTTAGTAATCTAATGGAAACCTCTTAGCTACTTCTTAATCTACTCCAATGAACTGTAAGTTGTCCTCCAGGTGATCACATGGTCTCCTTGCCCCATTTTCTCTGGTATCTAGTTTAGAAACCATCTTTGGGTGTCTGTTCTCTGGTATCTAGTTTAGAAACCATCTTTGTGTGTCTGTTCTCTGGTATCTAGTTGAGAAACCATCTTTGTGTGTCTGTTCTCTGATATCTAGTTGAGAAACCATCTTTGTGTGTCTGTTCTCTGGTATCTAGTTGAGAAACCATCTTTGTGTGTCTGTTCTCTGGCATCTAGTTGAGAAACCATCTTTGGGTGTCTGTTCTCTGGCATCCTCGGAAATTCATCATTGCCCATATCACTCTTCTCAATTTAATCAGGTCTACCATTTCAATACGTTAGTAGATTTTAAAAAATAATTCAATAAGAGTTTCGCTCTTCTGAAGTTTCTTCTGTAAGATTACGATTTTAATGCTTAAATTACAGTGTTAAGATATGTAACTCTCTAAGGTCTAATATTTACGTGTTTTTTTTTAAATTATTGAAAATGTCAGTAATTCCTTAAAAAAAATGCACGATTGTTTACATCGTGAACTCACGTGCATGACGTAACTCTAAAGGTCACAACTGAATAATGTCTATAAATATTTTCGACCCTATTTACCTAAAGTAACAGATTGTATAGAAAGTTTGAATAGCCCTTTTATTGTGTGTGAAGTTGTAATAGAAAATATCAAGTAGGACGTGCACTATCTTTATGATTTGTGGTTTAGTTGGTTGTTGTTTTTTTACGTGGCAAGAGAACTTTATTTTATGGCTTGACTACAATTTGTTAGGTTACATCGTGTATAAAATGTTGAAACTGTATCCTTGGTAATACTGACTCATTCGAAGTTAGAGGTGATATAATACATTTACATTTGCAATTCTTTTAAATATTATATACAACTGTATTCAAATTTAAAATGAACTACATCTTCGGTCAAATTTTAATATTTTAATTTCATATTGTAATGTTATGTTATGTTACTGGTTTTCCTGGTTTGTTCAGGTAACTCATTCTATGCCCGGATGCCGTTCGGGAAAAAAGAGTACTTATAATGTGCATTTGTTCTCGCATAATTGATGAGGAATGTCTAAACTAGTTTGTAATTGGTTTACATCATTTTAAACACTTTTTCAATTACATAGAAGACTTAAATAACGTGCAGGCATGGAACATAACTAATATGTTATTTTTGTTTCTTTTTTTTTTTCAGTGTTAGCAGAAAGAAAAACGTAAACATGAGAACAGTACTGTTGATCTTTTGTTGTAAGTAGTTTATTATGCACAATCATTAAATCGGTTAAAACCTTAAGCTATGGGCGAAAATAGGGGCGGGCACCACGGAAAGTTTACTTTGCATGAAATCGTATTCATCCGCATTTTTTTTTTAAATACGCAAATAGGGCCCTAAATTACATTTCAGCATAATATTGCGCTTTAAGCCCACACTATGTTTGTTGTAAGCGCCTTTTAAATACTCCTATTTTTATTTTAAATACATTAAAATAAAATTGTAATATTTGTTTATTATATTATTATTGTTAATTATTTTTTGAATTACTTTTATTAAGAAGAGGAGACACCGACATTGTTTTAATGCTTAGGCTCATAAACCGGTTCTGATTACATTGTTTCAAAAGTAACTAGGGATAAAAAAAAAACCTCAGAAATAGAGAGAAAGAGAGAGAGAGAGAGAGAAAGAGGAAATAGACAGTAAGAAAGTAAATTTAATTTGGAACATTTATAATAGCTTCTCTCCCTTTCTCTCTCTAATTCTTTATTTCTTTTTCTCTCTCTCTCTTTCTCTTTAATCAAAGTAGCATGTACAAAAACAAACTGACTTGTATTCAAATATTTTTTATTGTTTCAAGATATTGTCTTGACTACCATAGATATTACTTGGACGCTTGAATGGTGTGTATATTATTTCTTTAAACTGTATAATATACTGAAATTATTCATAGCAAATAATTTGCTTAGTTAATGCTTTATTCGTGTTTTTCGTTTCAGTTTTCCTTTTCTCCATGCCTATGTCATCCACTGAGAAACAAGACACAGACCTTCAGCATATTGGTCAGAATACACTAAAAGGAATGGAAGCTAAGCTTACAACTCTTTTAGACATGATAAATACTAGTCTATCGACTTGTTACGGGGTAAATTTTCTATAGCTTTACCAAGACCTGTATTTTGATTGCCCCTAATCTTCTTAATACTTCTGTATCTATTACGTTATCCACAAGGTTTGAAAAAAAATGGATTAAGTAACAAACATTTTCTGACCTAGCAAAAGGGCGAAGGGCGTCCACGACCCTGAGCTGCTCCATGACATTTGGACGAAGACCTAAATGACTTTCATAAGCTGATTGACGGGACCCACCCCAAATTATCCTTTATATTTATATATAATCAAAACAGATTTCTTTAATGACACCTCTACATCTACTTCGATTTCTAGACTTCAACCAGGATTCCTTTACTTTACAACAGACTTCTTTTAATTATAAGTCACTATACCTATGCCATTATGGTATTGGATTTGGGTAACTATGTTCTAAATATCGGACTGTAACTATTTCCCTATATAACACACTTTATATTGGTGGATGTTTGTTTAGTTGGAAGGACATTGATAGTCTAGTGAACGTCCTTGTGAATAATAGTACGCATAAAGTCAGCCAAGAGTGAGCTCATTTAAATAGTGTCGACGTAAGGACCTGATGTATGCCAATGAACTGATCAATCAATTTACACTAATACGGAATACTTGTATATTTTGTTTCCTGTGTCTGCTGCCTAGAAAATTTAAAAAAGCTGTTTATAGCCATTTAAATAAAAAATATCGTGCCAAACCACAGACGAACGTTCCAGCCATCATATCCGTAGATAAATAAGCCAGTGATTGGCGGACAATGTGTCCGGAGTAAGAGTTTTTAATTCCGGAGCATGCATAATCCGAGTGGATACGCAGGGAATTGTACACCCTACTGGACACACTAACCCCCAATCGAAGTACCAAAGTTTTGGGAAAAGGAACTAAAATTTAGAAAATGTTTTAAATTACATTGTAACGGACAAAGCTCGAATAATAATTATTTTAAAGAATAAGGAGCTTATAGTTATGGAGGCCTAAAACACATATTATCAGGATTTTTTTTCGGAAATTAATCAAGAGCTATGTCTATTATTTGTCTATGACAACTGAAAAAAAATTCCACAAATAAAATCTTCAACTTGAAATCCCGCATTAAAATTTCAGTTTGCCCTAAGACAATTTGATAAAGTTGCTAATGTTAACTTTACATAAAGTTTGGAATAGATATCAGGAAAAGTTGGGAAAAGTAGGGAGATTTGGGAAAAGTAGGGACATTTCAAAATGATGTTTGGAAAAAGAGCCTTGTCAAACGATATAATAGTCGCCGGTCTGTACTGCAAAAAAAAAAATGCAATCGTTTTGCCGGTCCGCCACACTGAAAAGTTTCAGAAACATTGAACGATGATTGAATGAAGCAGATAAATACAATTTTTTTTCAAAATTCCCTTTTCGTATTTATTTGTTACAATCTTGATTTTTATTTAATTTCTAAACGCACAACCAAATTATTGTTTCATTTTGTTACGTGTTCCTGTCATATCATGTTATTTTAACATACTGATTGAAAACAGTTCAATTCATTAAGGCATCAAGTCGATGTGACTCTGACATCATTGGGAAACAGGAATGGAAACTGGCTTTTCGTGGCACCACTGGAATCAAGAAATCTGTTTACAACGCTTACAGGGATGGGACTGGATCACCTGTTCACGTTGAACCAGGTTGCAAGCAGGTAAAGTATTGAGAAAGGTGAATGCAATGAAATTGTTTAAATTTAATACTATCGAGTGTATACACACTGTCTATAGAACAATTTAAGCCTACTATCGGCGTACCTTAAAAAAATCTTCTATATTCTAATCAAAATGAACTTATTGGTTTTAATCATACATTATATTCTAAACTATTATTAAATTCATTTTCAATTAACGCCAATAAATATACAACAAGTAGCGTTTTTTTGTTTGTTTTAATTTTAAAATTATAATTGCAATTATAATACAATGGAAGTTATATACATGAAAAAGATATGGAGTAAAGTCGGAGGGAATGAGAGAGACATAACGAGAAAGAGAGAGCCAATACATATTATTTCTCTTACTTCCCTGGAGGCATCCGGATGTGGAATGGGGTTGCCAGAAAACCAACACCTCAATATCAGTAAAAACCGTTATCGGACTAGACCCGTTAAGTGAATAAGCGTAGGATGCAATAAATTTCTGTATAGAAGGAGTGTCTGTAACATACAGCCTCGTGTGAGGCTAGTGTCCGCTGGCGAACGTTCATTTTCCTATGCAGGACCGTCTGCTTGGAATCACCTCCCACTACAGCTTCGCCAGAGCCCTAGCTATGACACCTTCAAGAGCCGGCTGAAGACTCACCTATTTCGTCAGCAGAATTAGCGTATTACTACATATTTCGTTGTCTGTCTGTATTCTGTAATTGTCGTCTGCGCATAGAACTGTCACAAACGGGATATGCGCTATATAAGCACCATTATTATTATTATTATTATTACAAGATATATATATATATATATATATATATATATATATAAATATATATATATATATATATAGAGAGAGAGAGAGAGAGAGAGAGAGAGTGAGAGAGAGAGAGAGAGTATATTAAACAATAAATGTACTTCTTTCAGGTTGGACGAGATCTACCATGTTCCAATCACTATAGAAACAACGATATTTTGGACAACTGGAGCGGAATCTCTGAGGTGGCATTAGTCGTTTACAAAAACAACATTAAGGTCAAGCAGGTCATCTTTGATGGTTCCGGCTCCACTTACATGAACTGGTTCGACAAAGCGAGGGTGAAAGATTCAACTTGGACAGACATGAAGACAAGCGGTGCTAATTTTTTCAGTATTGTCGGTCACCTCACTGACATTTTCCGCAGAACCTTTTTCATGAATCACAACTATAATGGTTGCCCAAATGATGTTGGTTGGTTCGTTGCCATTGACCATGAAAACGCCCCTTGTTCATGGGAACAGAACAGAGCATACCCGTTGATTTTGTATTCTACTAGTAATACTGTGATGAACGGGAACAATCATTACGTAGGACGTGCTGATTATTTCGCTGTCTTTGTCCGATATTTTAATGTCCCTTAAAATGAAAACAAACTGGACAGTGAATTGTAAAATAAATCCTAACCACAATTTACAGTTCCACAAGTTTTAAAGATCGATTTAGGTTTACTGCAATGTGCATATACTGTATATTTACAAGACATACTTACACGACATACATTATTTAGAAATTTGATTCACAATTGAGGAAATAGTACTTATGTGCATTTGTTCTCGCATAAGATATAATGAAAGTGTTTATGTCATTATGTTTTTCTCTTTCTATCTCTCACACTCTCCAGTAATACTTTTAAAAGATTTAATAGTCTACAAGTTATCCTCCCCTTCATTGCCCGGGGAAATAAAACAGCCCTCTATAAGCTACCGATAAAAATAATATAAACTACAATGAACTGAAAGCTATAAATCTAATAATAATACACAAATATATTTTCACTGAAGACTTTTAGGAAAGTAATTTTTTAAAAATATTGTAATCGTGTAAAACAAAGTCCTTTTATTTAACAATAATTTTAATTGCCCGGTGTTGCTCGTAGATTTAAAATTATTTTTTTTTAAATAATATTAATTGAAATGTAGAAAAAAAACTATAGACTAATTGGAGAATCGAACCAGGGTCGCCCGCACGGCAGTCCGATACATTAACCACTTAGCTAACGAAGAAACATGTCCGAATAGAAATCGCATAAGTATAATATGAGACAATAAGGTAACGTGTCTTTAAATTGACCAATACGATTGGTTGAACACACACACATTCTACTTTATATATAGGCCTATATATATATATATTTATTAGTGCCGTTTCCAATTGCTGGATAGTGTTTTCTCATATGTCGCTATCTTAGTTGTCCCCATGTTGTTTTTTTTTAATATTTAGGATATGGAGAAAGAGGGGAACAAACTCTGATAGAATATTTACCATCACGAAACATTTGCTAAAGGTTATTGTAGAAATATTACATTATTTTTGTTGTGACAAAATGAGTCCGTTTTTATATGCTTCTGTTGATGATTTAATGGACAATCACGACCAATCCAAGTATTCTATTTATGTTTTCATGATATAGGTGAACGATAATTTGGGTGTGGCTAGTCATGTCTTGTCTAGGACAGTCAAAACTGACAAGTCGTACTGTCAATATTACACATACACATATTAGTTGGAGTTATTCTTGCATGGGAGTTAGGGATCTCAGTGCACAAATGGGGCACTATCAGCGCACAGGGTGAGCGTTATATGTGCACAGGCTAGGAAACATCAGTGCACAGGGTTGACTTAATCAGAGCGCAAAGTTTGTTGAAAAAAATGTTTTAAAATAAGACTTTAAATCACTAAACTGTAAATTCTATATTACCAAGACATCAACTGTCTAGGCTGGAGTTAAAATATATAAAAAAAGATAATGGTCAATAAACGAAAGACATGCGTAAATTACAACAGGTTTAGAATTATCGCTATGAATTTGTTAACTGAAAGAACAGATGAAAAAACTTTTTGTAAAGGAGTTTTCCTTACAAAAATAATTGTCATGTTATGAGTGGGAAATAGCTTTTGTCAATAGACCCTACTTATTAAGTGTCAAGTGGCCTGACCAAAACAAATTATAGAGCAACAAAGAGTGTTGGTCAGACTTTTCAGGTCAAGGCTATCTGACATATTTTGATTGTTTTGACAAATATTTCGAAAATATCAAATGGTGTTCACCAAACAACGGCTAGCTCATTCAAAATTATGAATAATTCATATTCTAATTTATTTTCCTGTTAAATGTCAACTGCTAAAAATTTCTATATAACCCGGATCCGTTTTTTGAAATTCACACAGATTTTGACAACTGCGGAATAGAGTGAAGGTTCGTTGATACACTATTTCCGTTGTTAATAGTAACTAAAATTTCAGTCATAGAATTTTGACACTATTGTGCAGAAACCAGATTATTTTATCAAGAAACCCATCATACAGACAGCATCTTACATAGACAAGTTGATTGTCTCAAGAAACCAGTCATATAATTTCGACAGTGTTGAGCCGATCCTTACCAAATACGATGTATTTCTTTGGCCTTTTGATATTTTTGTGTTTTGGTAAGTATGATTTATCAAACAATAGTCCTTTTCTTATCGTTATGTTTGCAAACAGTTGCTTTTTTAATGTTACTTTATATTAAATTAGTTTTACACATTAAAAATTATAAAAATTCTATGATCATTAATTATCTTGACCAATGCTTTGTCCTATAGTCAAATGTAACACTGCTAAAAACCCACCGCAAAATGTGCAAGGAATCTAATCATCTTTTGAGACTAATGAGTCTTTTAATAAAAAAAGATCAACGAAACCCGGAAATCCGATTCTTGGTTTCCAAACGAAGAATAGATTTTCAAACATAAAGCCCATTTTCGACTTTGTTGGAAGTTTGTAGCAAATCATTTTAATATGTCCCATGATTCATTTATTTTTGTTTTTTTCTTCAATAAATGTTTTCAAACTATGTTTCATTCACACAAAACAATTCCTTAACATTTAAATGCCTAACAAACACTAATTAGTCATAGGAGACTCATAGACCTATTATTGTTGTTTTTTTTAAATCCCTTGCGATACAAGCACAGACAACAACAAACGCTGATGGTAAGTTACCATTAACGTCTTCGGTACACCCTTTGATCTACGTACTTGAGAAGCAAAACATGGGTTTTTAACCATAGACGTTAAATGTACCGGACAGATAAACAGACCGATAGAAATATCTTGATTTTTATTCATTTTCTACAAATATTCTATTCATGTGTGCAACATGTAGCATCCGCTGATTTATAATTATATGTTTTAATTCCAAATTCATGATATTTCATTTTTTTTTTGCGTTCCCTCAATTAAAATTAACAATTTAGTAAGATTTTGAACACGTAAAAACCGTTCAGGGCTCATCCATACACTTATAAAGCTTATTTTAATTTATCTAAGACTGTGTCATTTATCGACTATCTGTGGCGCTTTGTGTTTTTGTCTGTATGTGTGCTTTTAAACAACATAGCTCGCTAAGCGGCGAAGACGCAGATTTTTATCTCTCGGTTGGTATTACGGTTGGTCACTTCGCTAAAGAACAATAGCTTTATTTCCTAACTATACATACATAAGAATAAAAACACAAAAAAAAACGGAAGGCTGTGGCAAACCGAAAATAATTTTTTTTAAAGTATTTCTAGAACTGACAATCAGTTTTGAAAGAAAAGCGTTATTAGGCCTAACATCCCTACTATGAATATTGTTTGACCGACCCTGTACAATTCAGATAATAGCATAAACCGAGAGAACAAGAAAATATAGGCCTTCATTCCCGATAAGACTACCTAGCACACAAACACACATTGAATAAAATCACTTATAAACGTATAACGTAATGTTAACTAAACATGGGAACTGAAAACTTTTTTGTAGTGGTCTAAGAATGGTTTTATTTTTAGACTTTAAAATATTTTCCTAAACTGAGAAATATTTCATTCATTGCTTATTTAATTTATTTCATCATGTTGAGTCTCATATATTTGCAATATATATTTCTAAAAATAAACATATTTCGTTCTTTAAAGATTTTTTTCTCCATTTGTTTGTTGTTGTTTTGGTTATTGTTTCCAAAATATAATTCACAACAATTGTATTTCTATTTCCACATTCTTCAACAGATTTCGTTTGTCTTTTGCCGTTTCCGGTCTGCAACGGCAAAAGTTTGGAGTTTAATGTTATATTTGATTGTGAAGGAGAAATGGATGAACAAAAAGGTTTAATTGACAAGTTACGTAACTATTTTGATAATAAGGGCATGGGCCTCAATTTAAAACCTTTTTTTTTCAAATGCTTGTGAGAAATCTTCGGAATACTACCAGTACCGGAATTTTAAATTATGTGATATTTCTGACTGTAAGAAACCAAGTACTGTTGCAAGCTTTCTGGATCTAGCTAAAACATTGACAGGTGAAAAAAAAGAGGAGTTGTCAATGACATTTATTTTTATGTATAATTTCACACAAGATCAAAACAGCCAAAAAGATATAGATCTACATGAAATAGAAAAAAAGACAAAACAATATCATACAATTTTCGCAATACAATCTTTTGATAATGTTACAGAACAAAAATTATCTATTGATGAATTTTATTTTAAGCGGTCGTTTGGTGATTTAGATTTACCTCTTATTGCACCAACAATTTGTCTTTTAAAATGTCCACAGTTTTCTCTAAATTACACTGGCTATAAGCATGTGACATCATTTTATCAAATTAATGAAACATCAAATATGAGTCACAATGAAGCATCTCAATATTGTTTAAATAAAGATAGTTATTTACTTTCATTGGAGACAATGGATGAATTTTATTTTATTAAATCTGTAGTAGACAAAAACTTTATGTTAGATAATGATAAAAACATAACTCGACTTCATCTTGGGCTTAAAGCATATCATAGAAACCTTAGATGGAGTTCAGGAAATGAATTTTTCCTTTTTAACCCTATTTTAGAGATACCTGAAGACCACTGCTTTTATCTAAATTTTACGCGGAATAACAATAGAACTGATAATGAAGATACTGATGGTTTCATGAAGTATTCAGAAATAATTAACTGTAATAAAAGCGTTCATCACTTATTTGTAATTTGTGAATGTCACGAAGTCCTGACTGTTGAGTCTACGCAAACAATTCTTCTAAATATGCATCACCGAAACACGTATACAGTGCATTTCTATTACTTACAGTGGTTAATTGAGAAAGATATTGGAGACTATTTGTTTCGTTTGTGTTCTACAGATGTAAAATATATTCATGGTAGTATAGAAAACTTTCTTTGTAAAAACGCAGTAAATAACCAGGGTAATAAAAGTCACCAATATATCAATATGTTATCATCAAATACAGATGGTATTGTAACTATACAAACGGTTGACATTTCTAAATGTAAGAATTATAACAAATGTCAACAAACCTTCCTAAACTCTGATTTTTCATTAAGGCTTGAAAAGTCATTAAATATACCCTGTAGTAATCCAAACAAAAGCGAAACAGACGCTAACAATACAGACATTGACAATATTGACGATAAAAATATTGACAGTAATGCATGTAAAGTACAAAGTAGCCCCATTCATTTGTCCCTTGAACCATTTCACTGTAGAACTAATGAGATAAGACAATCTTTTAGATGCACAAAGATTAGTTATATGTCTTGCAGGGATAATTCTAATTTACAGAATTGTGCAAATTTTACTTGCCCCAAACTATTTTTTAAATGCCCCAATTCGTTTTGTATTTTAACCGCCATGATCAATGATGGCTTGCGCGATTGTCCGTTTGGTGAAGATGAAATAGACGAAGGAAATATAATATGTTCGATAAATGTATCAGTCGTTTTCAAATATATGTGCATTGATATAGCCATATATTTGTACGCTACATTTTTTGGTGAATATGATTGTAATAATTTATGCCCTCTCAATTATTTATGTATAATATCTCGAAGACTGAAATCCAGTAATGATCCAGAATCAATTTCAATATCACACGTGGAGATGACCTATAAACTTTACAACTTCTCAAATAATAAGTTTTCAAATATTATACATAATCCAACATTATCGCTTCTTTCGTTTCGAGGTCCAAACTGTAACATCAAACATTTCGACAAAGAGTTTTATTACTGGGACTTTTCTGAGCTTTTGATTTTAGATCTTAATTACAATTCTCTTAACACTAGTGATGATTTGAGATCTTTCGAAAACTTAACCAATCTAAAATCTTTAAATCTCTCTCATAATGAAAATCTCAAAATATTAGAAAATTTTACGTTTCCAATATATTTAGAAATTATTGATTTATCGTATACTAAGATACGAACACTAAAAGGAAATGTTTTTGATAAATTACTCTATTTACGACATTTGAATTTAAGTTACACCTTGGTTTCTGAATTCATAGATATGGGATTGCCTGAATACTATAACTTAGATACACTAAGGCTTGATGGCGTCATTATAGCAAACATTGAACCAAACTTCTTTAAAGGATTGACAATAGAATCTGGTTTATGGGTTAAAGACTTTACATTGTGTTGTTCTGTAGTTTTAAACACAAATATATCAGTAGACAAATGTCATGCATCTGATTATTCAATCTCTTCATGTAATCATCTTGTTGGTGACAAGGCAAAGAGAATCGTCATCTGGATAGTTGGAATATTGACTTTTGTAGGAAATAGTATTGTATTGTTATTTAAACTTATTTGGGAGCCAGACATTAATACCAATGCTTATCATCTTTTCATAACCGGATTGGCATTATCAGATTGGATTATGGGACTTTATCGCCAGCACAGATGTTTACTTTAAAGCTGTTTATGTCCTGAAACAACTAGAATGGAGTGTTTTATGTCGTGTTGCTGGGTTTCTTTCTACACTTTCAAGTGAAACTTCCACATTTTTTATCTGTTTGATTACTTTGGATCGATTTTTTACTATCAAATACCCATTTGGGGATCACAGATTCAATAATACAAGTAAACTGTTATCATTTATATCTGTTTGGATTTTAGGTTTTGTAGTGGCATTACTTCCAGTTGTTATTCCAGAATGGGAAATTTATTCATCAAATGGACTATGTCTGGCTATGCCTTTTAGTTCGGAAATCTATAATGGTTGGGAATTCTCTTTTGTGATATTTGTTGTTTTGAATTTTCTCCTGTTCGTCTTTATAGCTCTTGGTCAATTGGCAATTTTTCTAAACTATAACAAAATAAATCGATCCAATTCAAGTATCAGTCGTAATCAAAGTAGAAAGAGACAAGATTTGAATGTAGCCAAAAAGTTAGCCTTTGTAGCACTGACCAATTTTTTTTGCTGGTTTCCGATCGGGATACTTGGATTTGTTTCAGTTCTAGGTCACACGTTTGACCTCGAAATCTACGCCTGGGTCGCAATTTTCGTATTACCGATAAACTCTGCGTTAAACCCAATTATTTACACATTACCAGCTATATACAACAAATGTACAACTTCAAGGGTTTTGACTTCGTCAGACTCAAGGACTAAAGATTAACATTGACCATTGATAAAATAGATTGCCGTGATTTTTTAACTGAAATATAGCCTGAATGTCATTATAGACTGAATATTTTGGTTCTATTGTATGTAATAATTATATATCTTTTTCTATGATCTACTATAATTTGTATGATTTAAGAATTTATGTCCAAACTTCACATAATTTATAGTCTTTGACACACCGTTCTAACAATGTAGTACAATAGCCTCTTACTTGTCTGTGAGTAAAAAATAAGGAGTTTGTGTATTCTCATAGACCCACCCTTAACACATGTATGATCACTAGCTAGGTGGCGGATGCACGTGACATTAGGGTCACTTAGCGGTCAATAATAGAATGCCTGAAAAGAAGAAAGGCTCTTATGGTGTTGTTTTATCGTATTTTAATTATATGAAAATATTGTAGTAATTATGTAGATTTATGCAAAGTTTAAATTTTCCCAAATTATTGTTGTCCTTGTGTAGCTGTATAAGTTTATAATTTGTTTTTTCTAAACTTATTGAAACAATAATTGTGTAGCTGTATATAAATTTAATTTTTCTAAACGTATTGTAATAATTGTCTAGATATATACATAATTAAACTAGTCTTACATAAATAAAAAAAAATGTAACATTAATCATATGTATTTTCAATTTAAAACTGTATTTTTTATTGATATTTACGACATTTCTGTGTTTTTTTTAAAGCTGCATTACTAAGTAAAGTAAAGTACCCGTCGGATCAAATTGATCCATTGGGTCGTTAAGCAGCGTTCAACAATTTCAGCGACCACGTCCACACGTGGCCAGCACAATACCAGCCGCATTTACTTTACCCATCAGAGCTGGGTAGACTCAGGGACATCCTCGAGTCCAGGGAAAAAATCCTAGCCTTCACCAAGATTCAAACCCAGGACCTTCAGTACGCCAGTCGAACGCGCTGCCACTCGACCGTCGTCCACCATATTATAAAACTACTGTTTGTGTTTAACTTTTTTTTTTTCAGCTTTATGTAATGAAAATTAAAAATATATTTTTATTTTAAACTGTCTAGGTATAGACCTATATTCATAGATCTATATTTAATTATATTTATGAATAATCTGAATTAAAATGTTTAAAGTATGTTATAGCTTTTGTTGTTTGCCAATTTGTTGATATTTTACATTTCTTTTCTTTTAATGTTTTAACATTGTTATACTACAAAACATGAATTCCAAACTTAGCTCGTTCTAGGTAAGCTGAAAAAGAAAATTCAACATGAAATGTAATAGCAAAAAACAATTTTGGATTTACTTTACAAACATAACGATAGAATCATCAACACATACATCCGTTACGAGAGAATCATCAACACATACATCCGTTACGAGAGAATCATCAACACAAACATCCTTTACGAGAGAATCATCAACACCAACATCCGTTACGATAGAATCATCAACACTAACATCCGTTACGAGAGAATCATCAACACAAACATCCGTTACAATAGAATCATAAACACAAACATTCGTTGCTAACCATGTAAAGTAGTCTTTCTCGGAATATTTGAACAAAGAGAATTCAGTGATTTCCTATTTCACTACTATTTGTTCAATCCACAAGTCAACACAAAGAGACACAGGCGCTTGTATGGAATACATGTAGTATCAAATTATCTCCTCCAAAATCTGTTTGTCTTTCTAGGTCAGAGGTATCAAAGTGTTACTTTAACATAAACACGAAAGGTATAACATATCTACAGACAACAATAAGGTAAATGTGAACTGAACAAAGGAAAGAAATGTACACAAAGTAAACAACTTCAGACTTCTTGAACTTTTATTTATTGACTAAGTTGTAGAAAAAAAAATACTTATAATTTTTGACCATTTTTTTAAAACTGTATAGTTTACTATAGAGATATTTATTCAAATTAAAAATATCTGCAATTTATTACATTTAATTTGTTCTAGGTACTAAAGAAATTAAGGTCTAATTAGTACATAGCCTTTTATAGGAATGTAGGCGAAGTGTTATTTTACATAAATAGCCATGACATCAGCACGTCCAACACTTCCGGTCGTCCAGTTAGTCCCTTCTATTCCTTTAGCATAGAAAAATACAGGAAAGCTTGGTGTAGCTTCCCATGTACAGAAGGTCGCCATATTGTCAACGGCGGCAAACCAGCCCCAGTCGTTGTGGCACCCTCCGTAGTTTCTATTCACAAGAAATCGTCGGAAGTAGTTGCGAAAAGGGGTTACCTTGCCCTCAATGCTAAAATAGTTGGTATCACTGGTCTTCAAGTCTTTACAGGAGGATTGTTGTAAATTTGTTTGACTGAACCAGTTCATGTAATCAGTACCACGACCGTCAAATACCATGTATCCATGTACCAGTTCATGTAGTCAGTGCCACGACCGTCAAATACCATGTATCCATGTACCAGTTCATGTAGTCAGTACCACGACCGTCAAATACCATGTATCCATGTACCAGTTCATGTAGTCAGTACCACGACCGTCAAATACCATGTATCCATGTACCAGTTCATGTAGTCAGTACCACGACCGTCAAATACCATGTATCCATGTACCAGTTCATGTAGTCAGTACCACGACCGTCAAATACCATGTATCCATGTACCAGTTCATGTAGTCAGTACCACGACCGTCAAATACCATGTATCCATGTACCAGTTCATGTAGTCAGTACCACGACCGTCAAATACCATGTATCCATGAACCAGTTCATGTAGTCAGTACCACGACCGTCAAATACCATGTATCCATGTACCAGTTCATGTAGTCAGTACCACGACCGTCAAATACCATGTATCCATGTACCAGTTCATGTAATCAGTACCACGACCGTCAAATACCATAAATCCATGAACCAGTTCATGTAGTCAGTACCACGACCGTCAAATACCATGTATCCATGTACCAGTACATGTAGTCAGTACCACGACCGTCAAATACCATGTATCCATGTACCAGTTCATGTAGTCAGTACCACGACCGTCAAATACCATGTATCCATGTACCAGTTCATGTAGTCAGTACCACGACCGTCAAATACCATGTATCCATGTACCTGTTCATGTAGTCAGTACCACGACCGTCAAATACCATGTATCCATGTATTAGTTCATGTAGTCAGTACCACGACCGTCAAATAACATGTATCCATGTACCAGTTCATGTAGTCAGTACCACGACCGTCAAATACCATGTATCCATGTACCAGTTCATGTAGTCAGTACCACGACCGTCAAATACCATGTATCCATGTACCAGTTCATGTAGTCAGTACCACGACCGTCAAAAAACATGTATCCATGTACCAGTTCATGTAGTCAGTACCACGACCGTCAAATACCATGTATCCATGTACCAGTTCATGTAGTCAGTACCACGACCGTCAAATACCATGTATCCATGTACCAGTTCATGTAGTCAGTACCACGACCGTCAAATACCATGTATTCATGTACCAGTTCATGTAGTCAGTACCACGACCGTCAAATACCATGTATCCATGTACCAGTTCATGTAGTCAGTACCACGACCGTCAAATACCATGTATCCATGTACCAGTTCATGTAGTCAGTACCACGACCGTCAAATACCATGTATCCATGTACCAGTTCATGTAGTCAGTACCACGACCGTCAAATACCATGTATCCATGTACCAGTTCATGTAGTCAGTACCACGACCGTCAAATACCATGTATCCATGTACCTGTTCATGTAGTCAGTACCACGACCGTCAAATACCATGTATCCATGTATTAGTTCATGTAGTCAGTACCACGACCGTCAAATAACATGTATCCATGTACCAGTTCATGTAGTCAGTACCACGACCGTCAAATACCATGTATCCATGTACCAGTTCATGTAGTCAGTACCACGACCGTCAAATACCATGTACCATTAAGTAATTTACAAGAAGAATGTACTACACAAACCTGTATAACTGGATAATAGTCTAGTGAGATAAAACCATGAGATTAGCTCCAAGACTTAAATCTCACATGTATATGTATCTCTGTATTTTTTGTTTTGGTGTGGAGTTAAAACAGTGGAATAACCTGATCTAAAAATAGAATTTTACCTTCACACTTAATTTGGTCTAGGACTTATATGTTATCAATAGTGGAAACTCCTTAATATGTGTCAGATCGGCCTAACCTAAAACAAATATAGTTATACACACAATTTCCACGATTTCGCTCCAACTTTTCTGGTCAGGTCACTCTGACATATATTAGTTGTTTAGACAACAACAAAAAATTTCCAAAATGTCAAATATTTTTGCAAACAGTGGCTTTCTTGAATTATTACTTTTTTATTTCTGGAATTAGTTCTAACCATTACAAATACGATAAATGTATGTATTTATTATTTTGTGACATTAGTGGACACCCACTCTAACGGCAGAAAATAAAAAGGTCTTTATTTTCAATCCAGAATAAAGGCATATTTCACCACAGGTATTCTAGTTTACCAGGTAAAAAGTATAAAAATATAAACAAGGACCTTGCGCTATAACAACCTCTGGCAATATGTCAACCAAAGCTATTTTTAGTTACACGCGGAGACACCCCTCCTCACCCTCAATAAAAACTAAAATAGAGAGTGTAAACAAAGTACGTCATAAAGGTTTATGTGTAAATAATCATTGGAGTAACGCTCGTTGTTAAAATTTAATAGTTGTTATCATTAAGATCTTGTCACGTTTATAGTTTCCCTCTCAATTCTCTTACAAGCAAGTTAAGACACTAGCATTTACTCTATTATAAAAATGGACGGTCGGTCTGCATTCGGCTCTGATGCTTGATCAAAAGCGAAATATAAATTGTCCAGCAAAATATTTAAAATACTATAGAACATGTTTACTTTTAGCTTGTTGGCATGCTGAATGATCAATAGTATTCAATACCCTGGCAAAACCAGAAGCCTATACGCTACATAAGAATAAGGACTAGTATGGCTGTCCTGCATTCACTGTCAGGCTTGAAGCACAAAGTCTGCCAAAGTCTAACCCTGAATGTCCTGCATTCAAAGTCAGAGCTGCAACAAATTCTTATTGTACTGTGGAGACCCCGTTAGAACCGAGGGAAAAGTTCAAAATTTTGGGTGATTCGATAACGAACGCTCTTGGATCGAAGTTTGTTCATTAACATCTTTTTTTATATAACATACAAACAAATGTATAAATAGTCGACGGAGATTATTTGGAGGGCTTTTGGTCCAATTTTTCATTGATGATTTTCAATCTTGCATAGAAGGTGCAGTGACGGAAGCTTGGCCCAGTGTGTTCCACTGTCTAATAACTGACTTGGAAAAACGAATATTATAAACATCGGTGCGTGCGTGTGGAATACGCAGTTTAAGATGATGACCTCTAGTAGAGAGGGACACTTGTTGGATAAGGCCTGGCTGTGTGGACTGTGGTGTTGTAGGGGCTCAAGATGGATTTTGGCTACCAAAGCAGAAGCGCTTGTTTTCAAGCTTTTGGTCCTCTAACCTGTAGGATACGACGTGCTTCACGTCGTTGGCTCATCTCCAATTTGGATAGCAGGTGTTGTTGGTGCGGAACCCGCACCTTCGATGCGTAATTTAGGAAGGGTCGAGCAAAACTTTTATAGTAATGGGTCTGGATCCTTGTGGGGCATTACTTGAGGTTCCTGTGTGCAAAGGCGCGGGCTCTGTTAGCTTTGGCAATAATAGATTTAACATTTATGCCACAAACAGTAGAGGTTTTCTATGATATACACTGCGAGATACTCGGTATCTAATACCCTCTCATTCTTCCCGAGTGGCATCCGAGCCTGGAATGGGTTGCCTGAACAAACCAGGAAAACCAGTAACTTAACATCATTTAAAAAACTAATAAAAATGCAAGACTAGACCCCAACCACGAATAATCTTCTTTATAGAAGGAACGTCTGTACAGTGGCGTAGCTAGGGATTTGGGGGTTCGGGGGGCTTGGTCTCTTTAAGGGCCCATGCAAAAAAATAGTTTCGGACACTTCTTTAGGGGCTCCCTTAAGTAGGGGCAGGGCGGGACTTTCACATTTGAACCCCCCTCCCCCCCTAGCTACGCCACTGCGTCTGTAATATATAAGATAAGAGGCTGAAAATGATAATATATTTTTGCTGTGGTCTATCGATGATAAGTTGCTTTATAGATAATAGTATGTAGATTCATTCCCCTCTCATGTTAGAATATAAGCTTATTTTATAAAGGAATTATTTGAGTTCTCTGATCTCAAATCTCAAATCTCAAAGAATTGTATAAAGAAATGTGTATGTAATTTGTATAGTATTCTCCAGACTCAAATGGTTATAATGTGAACAATTGAAAAGTACATGCGTAGCGTATAAACACTTGACACTTGTTCTAATCACAGTTTGTTAACTTACTGTATAAATACTTCACTTTCATTATCTCCCTTTCTTCCCGACTGATGTTGTTTTTGCCTTACGGGTTTAATCAATCTTGAATACAACAACTTCGCCAACGTTTGTTTTAATTTAGTGTAACAAACAATATCAGATCCGATTTAGTGCATGCTGCAAAAGGATCATGCTATATAGAGGTGTGAAAAACAGTCGCAGAAAACAATACATCGCTAAGTCTTAAACATTGACATCAATTTATGTAGCGTTTGATATACGTCTGAAGATGTTGCTACTAACTCTGATAGTTTTGTTGGCAAATCTGACTTCATACAAGGTAACTTATAAATTATTCATACAATTTGTGTTATTTTTCGCATTGTTTTCAATTTGTAGGAAAAAAAGGATAAGAAACACATCATTAAAGGATAAAATTCTTAGAAATACATGACAATTATCTCATAAAATACATGGCTATTATCTCATAAAACACATGACTATTATCTCATAAAATACATGACAATTATCTCATAAAATACATGACAATTATCTCATAAAATACATGACAATTATCTTATAAAACACATGACTATTATCTCATAAAATACATGACAATTATCTCATAAAATACATGACAATTATCTCATAAAATACATGACAATTATCTCATAAAATACATGACAATTATCTCATAAAATACATGACAATTGTCTAATAAAATACATGACAGTTATCTCATAAAATACATGACAATTATCTCATAAAATACATGACAATTGTCTAATAAAATACATGACAGTTATCTCATAAAATACATGACAATTATCTCATAAAATACATGACTATTATCTCATAAAATACATGACAATTATCTCATAAAATACATGACAATTATCTCATAAAATACATGACAATTATCTCATAAAATACATGACTATTATCTCATAAAATACATGACAATTATCTCATAACTATTTCCCCCTTGCAATCCCCCTCCCACTCACACTTTAAATTATTTGCTCCGCTACCCTCAGTTTTGCACTACATTCTTTACAATCCTGGCTACGCCACTGTTTCTATGCCGAAAGGGAAATCGATAGTGTTTTATTTCTACACATTTTCAAGTGTTTTTCCAGGCTCGGAGCTAGGCCTAATGCAGCTAACAACGCCACCGGACACCGGGACACGTATATACTGGTCAGTTAATTTCATTGACTTTGTTACTTTTATGTTTTCAGTGTTCTGTGTGTCAAGACGTGGTTCCTCCTGCAGATTTGACTTATGCCTGGACTTTAGCATTTCGTGGGACGGCCAGTATAAACAAGTCTGTCTACGACGCTTACAAATCCGGAGCTGGAATTCCCGCTAATGTGGAACCGGGATGTCGGCAGGTATTATACACTAACTAATGCATTCGGCTAGAGTACCCAG
Source organism: Anisus vortex (assembly GCA_949126835.1). Lineage (NCBI taxonomy): Eukaryota > Metazoa > Mollusca > Gastropoda > Planorbidae > Anisus > Anisus vortex. The sequence continues at coordinate 44,102,329 of OX421497.1, forward strand.
CTACTGGAGGGTGTCAATGAGTATACTTAGCTCTGATGGTCATTAGTTGGGGTAAAGTATAGGCGGCCTGGTGTTTTGCTGGCCACTCAATCTTTTAGTATGCCGTGTGACCACAGAAACTGGTGAACGCTGCTTTACTTTAGGCAAACGATGCTGACAAATACTTTGGCTTGACCTTGTTCTAAAAAAGTATAAAAAGATGTTTCTAAAGATATGATTTTTTTATATTTATGTTTAAAGGTATACGTTCTTGAACTTCTTGTAACAGAGTAATTCGACACAATTGTCGATATATAAATATATAAATTATTATTTATTGTTTTAATTTTCTAGTTATGTCTACGACTATGCCTTTATTGTATTTCTGTACTATGTGGCAAATTAAATATTTGATTGTGTGCTGCGTTACTGGTTGTACTGCGAGTAAGAAAAAGTGTTGGGGATTAAATTTTATTTTATTTCCAAAAGATGTTGCCGAAAGTAAACGATGGATTGTGAATGTCAGACGTGAAGAATCACCTATTTATAATCCTAAACTTAGGCTATATCTTGATCCAACATAGTTTTCTTTTTGTGTTTTTTAAGTATCCATGGGTCGTGTTATTTTAACTGTCAAGAAACCCTACTCTTGACTGTATTTTTTAAATCGAACTAAAGTTCACTTAACGCGACTAACCCTTCAAACATTAATGCATAATCTTGTAGTCATTGTTTATTTATTTTAAAAAAAAAAGAACTAGCCGTTAAGGTATAAATAAATTGTCAAAAACCAAAAGTCATTTTTTGTTGTTGCTGGAAGTAAACCGGAAGTTTATGTACATGATAAATCATGAGCTTATGAAAAATTCAGGCTTCATTAAGACTTGTCCATACGGAATACAATTACGTCTTAAACGGATCCATGGTTAGAATCTAATCTTAGAGAGATTTATCACTGCAGCTAGATGCATTCCGCGGCTTCGCTAAAAAAAGATATTTATCATATCGTATAACAACTGTTGTTGTTTTTCTAATTTCAAACAGGTAGATTCAGCCTTGTCCTGCTCCAATCACTACAGAAACAATGACATTTTCAACAAGTGGACCAATATAACTAAAGTAGCGGACGGTTGTTCTTTATGAAAGAAATGTATTTGTTGGATACATGCTCTTCAATGGTCGGGAAAGCGACTACATGAACTGGTACAGGGCAGTAAATCTAATAGAATCTTCTTGGACAGACCTGAAGACAAGGGAAACCAATTATTTCAGCATGGATGGCGATTCCAGCCGTCGCCGACGATATTTGGTCAATAAGAACTACGGAGGGTGTTTCAACGACTGGGGCTGGTTTGTTGCCGTTGACACAAATGATACCAGTGTACCGTTCTGTCCCTGGGATGGTAGAGGAGATTATTTCCCTTCTTTCTTATACGCTAAAGGCACAAGGGGAAACAACTGGGCAATCGGAAGTGTTAGCCGTGCTGACGTCATGGCTATTTTCGTGAAATAATTTATTTTAAGAGTAAACTGCTTCATATTGCCTTAGAATGTTATGCATTTATTAATAAATAAAACTAAAAATAACGTTAACAATTAACGTATTAACAATAAAAAAAAAATTGAAGTTTCAGTTAAATTTAAAAAAAATGTAAGAACTCTATGAAAATAAAGGACAGATTAACAAATTGAAATTGTGTATATTGTGTTGATTTCTTGGTTTTCTTTCATCCTTATTTACGTGATGTCTTTGTTGTTGTTTTCTAAATATTTCTGTTATTAAAGTTTTGTAGAAATAGAGCTACCATTTTTCAAAGTGTTCAAGCACTATGAACACTTTAAACATTATGAACACAGTAATCACTTTCAAAGGCTGGACTAGAAAAATCAGATATTATTATCATATTACCGTAACAAACGCTAAGAAAAATAAGTAAATAATAAAACTAGAACACTACAAACACAATAAAACACACACAAAAAAAACCCACGAAAACCGTAAACTCTATAAAATATTATAGTCGCAATAAATTCTATAATATAAAAGACTTTTATAAACAATAACCATTCTGCCGCTGCGATTCACTCCAAGAGCGCACTGAGCATGATACATTAAATAGCATTGATCGAAGCACTATAAAAATGACCATTATTTTTATTACTATAATGAGCTTTATTAATTTTTATAAGAAGCACAAAACACTACTAGATTCTAACTCTCCAAGCAACTTTTTTTAGGCCTACAATGAGAATTATAAACAACCGGAACACAATAAAAACCTTTGAAAAGATGACCATTATAATATGAATATCATACATACTATGAAAGCCATGCCTATTTACTTAGATCTGAAAAACATAATCTTGAAAGAAGCGCATTTCATTTGCGGATTATTTCAAGCTTTATTAGTACCTAATAGGCTCAAAAGAAGATGGTTGGGCATGAGGCTAGCACCCTAATCATGTAGAAAATACTCCGCTACAGACACCACGACTTGTTCAAATACCACCTGAAGAAGATAAACACAGGACAAAGAACTGAAAGAATCGGGAATGCAGTGGCAAGATATGAAGAGATTTGTTCTAAAGGGAGGAAGGTGTGGATAAGCATTGTCGAGGCCCCATGTCTAACTGATGATTTAAAGAAAACTTGATTGATTGATAGATATTGGTAATGAAAAATGACTAAAAAAACTTAGATGAAGTACCGAAAAGGCAATGTTGCTGGTATAGGCCGACTGAAATTCGGTTTCGGTATCGGGGGCGAAAGTAGACAAGTACGCTGTTGTATCTTAGTCATATTTTAGGCAGTGCCGCTTCTACTGTGGACTTCAGAACTGCGTGTTCCGTTAGCAGGGACGTTCCTGCTGTCGATAGTACCACAGCGGTGCCACAGGTAGGGGGGGAGGGAGGTCGTTCTGCCAAGGCGGCTAATTTGGTGAGGAAGAAGACAAAGGCCGGCAGATGCTGGTGATGCACCTCCCAACAAGAGCTCAGAGTTGACGAGCTCAGTCAACCGTAGCCTTTTTCAAGTTTTTTCCTTACCAGCATAATATACATAATATTTAATATGCACAATATACATTGCAAGAGTTATATTTTATCGTGTTGAATTGTCTTATACTTATGTTTAAAACTTGCATTTATACCTAATTATTACTGCATTACATTAACGAACAGAATTGAAAGGGTATCTAAAAATAAAGTATTCATATTATCAAAAGAAATATATGACAAAAGAAAAACAGTCAAATGATTGAAATGTAGATCTAATTTCATTTTTGAGATATCTGATGAGCGTGCATGTCTGTGTTACTTAAAATTAACATTAACAGCTCTTAGTAACTAAACAACATTGCCAGTCACAGCATTTAATGTGCCCTTTCGTTAAGACTTCACACTTTTCACCTGTATAATATAATACACATGATAATATATTGATTAGCCCAGGGACACAATTCTATACTATACAAACAAGCTTTTTTTATTGGTTATTTCCCTTTGAGTATTATAAGGGCTACCGACGTCTGTATCAAGTTTTAAAGGTGATTTTTATTTCAAATTTTTTTATTTTATCGTAATTTTATATTTTTGTAGCTTACTAGAAGCTTGTAATACACAAACCTGTAAAACTGGATAATAGTCTAGTCAGATGAAACCATGAGATTGGCTCCATTTCTTAAATCTCACATGTTCCAGGAATCTTTGTTTTGTTAATTATTTATTTTAAACCAGAACAACCAAGAAATCAACATCATTAAAAACCCTAAATGAGACTAGACTGATAAAGTGACTAAGTGTAGGGTACAATTAACTTTTTTATAGAAGGAGCGTCTGTAACATATAATAATGATATATGTATTAATGGATTGTTTTGTTGCCTTTGTTGTTCTTACGCGATAAACTTTGTATTATGTGAGATGAAATCAACAGAACATTAACAAAATCACTGACCATACCTTGCAAACAGCACATATCCAGAATTTAGTCCAATAAATCATTATATGACTGTCAAAACTACTTTTACCAAGGATGAAATCACGCAAAGATACTAGAGAAACAGATGTTCTACGTTGTGTAATAAGTTAACACCAGTACTTTCACTTGTCAACAAAATTAGGTTTTTACAACTATAGATAGTCACAGACTGGAAGAAGGGTATGGAGAGAGTCAGATAGACGGACACATGGAATAACATATAGTCAGGTAGGCAGATATATTGATAGTTAGATAATCTCTTTTCGTGTCATACGTCACATTCAGCGATTAACAAGTCTTAGTAATCTAATGGAAACCTCTTAGCTACTTCTTAATCTACTCCAATGAACTGTAAGTTGTCCTCCAGGTGATCACATGGTCTCCTTGCCCCATTTTCTCTGGTATCTAGTTTAGAAACCATCTTTGGGTGTCTGTTCTCTGGTATCTAGTTTAGAAACCATCTTTGTGTGTCTGTTCTCTGGTATCTAGTTGAGAAACCATCTTTGTGTGTCTGTTCTCTGATATCTAGTTGAGAAACCATCTTTGTGTGTCTGTTCTCTGGTATCTAGTTGAGAAACCATCTTTGTGTGTCTGTTCTCTGGCATCTAGTTGAGAAACCATCTTTGGGTGTCTGTTCTCTGGCATCCTCGGAAATTCATCATTGCCCATATCACTCTTCTCAATTTAATCAGGTCTACCATTTCAATACGTTAGTAGATTTTAAAAAATAATTCAATAAGAGTTTCGCTCTTCTGAAGTTTCTTCTGTAAGATTACGATTTTAATGCTTAAATTACAGTGTTAAGATATGTAACTCTCTAAGGTCTAATATTTACGTGTTTTTTTTTAAATTATTGAAAATGTCAGTAATTCCTTAAAAAAAATGCACGATTGTTTACATCGTGAACTCACGTGCATGACGTAACTCTAAAGGTCACAACTGAATAATGTCTATAAATATTTTCGACCCTATTTACCTAAAGTAACAGATTGTATAGAAAGTTTGAATAGCCCTTTTATTGTGTGTGAAGTTGTAATAGAAAATATCAAGTAGGACGTGCACTATCTTTATGATTTGTGGTTTAGTTGGTTGTTGTTTTTTTACGTGGCAAGAGAACTTTATTTTATGGCTTGACTACAATTTGTTAGGTTACATCGTGTATAAAATGTTGAAACTGTATCCTTGGTAATACTGACTCATTCGAAGTTAGAGGTGATATAATACATTTACATTTGCAATTCTTTTAAATATTATATACAACTGTATTCAAATTTAAAATGAACTACATCTTCGGTCAAATTTTAATATTTTAATTTCATATTGTAATGTTATGTTATGTTACTGGTTTTCCTGGTTTGTTCAGGTAACTCATTCTATGCCCGGATGCCGTTCGGGAAAAAAGAGTACTTATAATGTGCATTTGTTCTCGCATAATTGATGAGGAATGTCTAAACTAGTTTGTAATTGGTTTACATCATTTTAAACACTTTTTCAATTACATAGAAGACTTAAATAACGTGCAGGCATGGAACATAACTAATATGTTATTTTTGTTTCTTTTTTTTTTTCAGTGTTAGCAGAAAGAAAAACGTAAACATGAGAACAGTACTGTTGATCTTTTGTTGTAAGTAGTTTATTATGCACAATCATTAAATCGGTTAAAACCTTAAGCTATGGGCGAAAATAGGGGCGGGCACCACGGAAAGTTTACTTTGCATGAAATCGTATTCATCCGCATTTTTTTTTTAAATACGCAAATAGGGCCCTAAATTACATTTCAGCATAATATTGCGCTTTAAGCCCACACTATGTTTGTTGTAAGCGCCTTTTAAATACTCCTATTTTTATTTTAAATACATTAAAATAAAATTGTAATATTTGTTTATTATATTATTATTGTTAATTATTTTTTGAATTACTTTTATTAAGAAGAGGAGACACCGACATTGTTTTAATGCTTAGGCTCATAAACCGGTTCTGATTACATTGTTTCAAAAGTAACTAGGGATAAAAAAAAAACTCAGAAATAGAGAGAAAGAGAGAGAGAGAGAGAGAAAGAGGAAATAGACAGTAAGAAAGTAAATTTAATTTGGAACATTTATAATAGCTTCTCTCCCTTTCTCTCTCTAATTCTTTATTTCTTTTTCTCTCTCTCTCTTTCTCTTTAATCAAAGTAGCATGTACAAAAACAAACTGACTTGTATTCAAATATTTTTTATTGTTTCAAGATATTGTCTTGACTACCATAGATATTACTTGGACGCTTGAATGGTGTGTATATTATTTCTTTAAACTGTATAATATACTGAAATTATTCATAGCAAATAATTTGCTTAGTTAATGCTTTATTCGTGTTTTTCGTTTCAGTTTTCCTTTTCTCCATGCCTATGTCATCCACTGAGAAACAAGACACAGACCTTCAGCATATTGGTCAGAATACACTAAAAGGAATGGAAGCTAAGCTTACAACTCTTTTAGACATGATAAATACTAGTCTATCGACTTGTTACGGGGTAAATTTTCTATAGCTTTACCAAGACCTGTATTTTGATTGCCCCTAATCTTCTTAATACTTCTGTATCTATTACGTTATCCACAAGGTTTGAAAAAAAATGGATTAAGTAACAAACATTTTCTGACCTAGCAAAAGGGCGAAGGGCGTCCACTAACCTGAGCTGCTCCATGACATTTGGACGAAGACCTAAATGGCTTTCATAAGCTGATTGACGGGACCCACCCCAAATTATCCTATATATTTATATATAATCAAAACAGATTTCTTTAATGACACCTCTACATCTACTTCGATTTCTAGACTTCAACCAGGCTTCCTTTACTTTACAACAGACTTCTTTTAATTATAAGTCACTATACCTATGCCATTATGGTATTGGATTAGGTTAACTATGTTCTAAATATCGGACTGTAACTATTTCCCTATATAACACACTTTATATTGGTGGATGTTTGTTTAGTTGGAAGGACATTGATAGTCTAGTGAACGTCATTGTGAATAATAGTACGCATAAAGTCAGCCAAGAGTGAGCTCATTTAAATGGTGTCGACGTAAGGACCTGATCTATGCCAATGAACTGATCAATCAATTTACACTAATACGGAATACTTGTATATTTTGTTTTCCTGTGTCTGCAGCCTAGAAAAATAAAAAAAAGCTGTTTATAGCCATTTAAATAAAAAATATCGTGCCAAACCACAGACGAACGTTCCAGCCATCATATCCATAGATAAATAAGCCAGTGATTGGCGGATAATGTGTCCGGAGTAAGAGTTTTCAATTCCGGAGCATGCATAATCCGAGTGGATACGCAGGGAATTGTACACCCTACTGGACACACTAATCCCCAATCAAAGTACCAAAGTTTTGGGAAAAGGATCTAAAATTTAGAAAATGTTTTAAATTACATTGTAATGGACAAAGATCGAATAATAATTATTCTAAAGAATAAAGACATTATAGTTATGGAGGCCTAAAACACATATTATCAGGATTTTTTTTCGGAAATGAATCAAGAGCTATGTCTATTGTCAGGATGTGTTTAGGATTAGGACATCAACCTGGCAGAAGTTGGACAATGAGAGGGGTGCGGAGTCGTAGGTGAGTGGGGTAGTGTTGGCAGGTCGTCGTGGGGTATGAGTTACCGTGACTGGAATCGCCCTGGAATAATTATTATGTCTCTCCTGGCTCGTTAGATATTATGACGGACACAACAGATAGTTCTAAGTAGGCAAATAAATCGCTGGTTAAATTCAGGTGTTTATTATCATTTCAATTCTTCACTCAATGGCAAGATACATATACGAATTTGCACAGGCTTCAGTTAACACTCAACACATGGTACTGCTAGGTTATCCAACATTAGGAAAACGTAGCTATGTTCATGAAAATACTTATACTGGCAAAATATCTATCTATACACATGCGGGCAGTATATCCTATGGAACGAACTGAATAAGTGGAGGCTAGAATCAGACAAGTTTCTCCACCTAACGCTTGAGTCGAAGTGCGCTAAAACTAGTTAAGCGCGCTTTCGTGGATTTTGGTCACGTGATCAGTGGTCAATTTGATTGGATAGCTACATTAGTTTAGAATTACATATGTTCTGGTTGGCTGGTTTGAAATATACTTGCATAGAGGATTGACTATTGGGGGGGGGGGGAATTTAGGGGTGGGTGTAGGTGAACAATTAATACCGCCGACTTTGCGGGGTGGGGCCTAGGGGCGGAGGGGGGTGTGTAGACGTGTACGGAGATACAAAGGATAAGATAATGACTTATCTCTCTTGATGTACCTGTGTCTATTGGTTCTGGTCGAGCTCAGCCCGAGGCGCTTACGTATGTGCGAGACGCTTCGGTGGCCAAATGTCACTACGACGAGTGGATCAAGGGCTTGACCACGGGCGCTGAGTAGGGGACGAAGAGGGGAGATAATGAAAAGGGGTAGAAGTGGGTGGGGGTGTCTACAGGTGGGTGGGGGTTTTACGTGTATGCTGAGTTTAGCAAATAAATGAGTAGTTACTATCAAAATACAACATGAATCATAATTGACAGCATAATAGAATAGATATATATATACATACATTAAAGAATACACACACATACAATCACACATACAAGTGGTGTAATACCAAATTGGCTGAATCACGTAGCAACTCTGAATTCGGGAATGGAAGAGTGTAGAGAGGGTTAAAGAACAGGTGAAGAAGGGGGTGGTTGGGGTGTTCCTATTGCGTGAGAGAGGGAGAGGGTAATAGCTCCAGGCTACTCTCATCCTATCTAATCTAAACTCTACGCTAACCTATGGTTCTATACTACTATCTACGCTATATTCTATCTATGAGAGCTAAGAGTCACGATCTAAGTCCAAAATCGTGACATCTATTATTTGTCTATGACAACTGAAAACAAAATCCACAAATAAAATCTTCAACTTGTAATCCCGCATTAAACTTTCAGTTTGCCCTAAGACAATTTGTTAAAGTTGCTAATGTTAACTTTTCATAAAGTTTGGAATAGATATCAGGAAAAGTAGGGAAATTTCAAAATGATGTTTGGAAAAAGAGCCTTGTCAAACGATCGATGGAAAGTAAAGAAAGCTAGAAGCATGGAAGTCAGACAGTGGTTTCGTTGTTTCACTTAGCAACCATTATCAGTAAAGGCGATGAGCTTGATGCTCCCTCACTACGAAACGTAATTATTTAACACATGTGACCGTTTTGAGTTTTACTTTCCAACAGAAGACAACCCTTTGAGATGAGCTAAATTGATCTGAAATTTTTTTATTTCACAGAAAATTGAATTTTCTGTCACTACTGATAAAGGTTAAACTAGTGTTTTCATAGTGCGACATCTATTGCAGCCTTTCTCATTTATGTCAAGGCAGAATGTCCTAAGATTTCAGCGATAGGTCTTCTCAATTTCTTTAATTTTACCTTTAGTTTTTCAATCAAGTTTCCTTATTCAAATAGCCATGTTCACGATCGAACCGCGGATTTATGAGCTAGTGAATTATAAAATTAGCCCACCTTTCGAAGCAAACGGTTTAGTGGTCTTTCAATAAACATTGACGTGCTAAAATACATATATTTTCTCTGCTGCTAAAAGTAAGAGATTATGTACAATTGCCGCTGCTTCTAATATCAATTCATGCATTGTTATTTGGATCCTAATAAATTCCGAAATGCGTTTTCTATATCATTCTTGTAATACGTTTTATAATATGGGCAGAAATATTTTAACTTAAAAAAACTGTTGCAATCAAAATACGTTTATAATGGCAAGTTTCGAAAAAAATGCCACATAGATATAATAGTCGCCGGTCTGTACTGCAAAAAAAATGCAATCGTTTTGCCGGTCCGCCACACTGAAAAGTTTCAGAAACATTGAACGATGATTGAATGAAGCAGATAAATACAATTTTTTTTCAAAATTCCCTTTTCGTATTTATTTATTACAATCTTGATTTTTATTTAATTTCTAAACGCACAACCAAATTATTGTTTCATTTTGTTACGTGTTCCTGTCATATCATGTTATTTTAACATACTGATTGAAAACAGTTCAATTCATTAAGGCATCAAGTCGATGTGAGTCTGACATCATTGGGAAACAGGAATGGAAACTGGCATTTCGTGGCACCGCTGGAATCAAGAAATCTGTTTACCACGCTTACAGGGATGGGACTGGATCACCTGTTCACGTTGAACCAGGTTGCAAGCAGGTAAAGTATTGATAAAGGTGAATGCAATGAAACTGTTTACATTTCATACATTACATACTGAGTGTTTACCCACTGTCTTTATAACATTTTAAGCCTACTATCGGCGTACCTTAAAAAATCTTCTATATTCTAATCAAAATGAACTTATTGGTTTTCATCATACATTATATTCTAAACTATTATTAAATTCATTTTCAATTAATCTCTGAGGAATCTCTGAGGTGGCATTAGTCGTTTACAAAAACAACATTAAGGTCAAGCAGGTCATCTTTGATGGTTCCGGCTCCACTTACATGAACTGGTTCGACAAAGCGAGGGTGAAAGATTCAACTTGGACAGACATGAAGACAAGCGGTGCTAATTTTTTCAGTATTGTCGGTCACCTCACTGACATTTTCCGCAGAACCTTTTTCATGAATCACAACTATAATGGTTGCCCAAATGATGTTGGTTGGTTCGTTGCCATTGACCATGAAAACGCCCCTTGTTCATGGGAACAGAACAGAGCATACCCGTTGATTTTGTATTCTACTAGTAATACTGTGATGAACGGGAACAATCATTACGTAGGACGTGCTGATTATTTCGCTGTCTTTGTCCGATATTTTAATGTCCCTTAAAATGAAAACAAACTGGACAGTGAATTGTAAAAAATAAATCCATTTTCTCTTGTTGACTTAAGTCTATGCCTGGTTTATTGTAATGACAGAAATAAATATTTGACGTAAATATGTGTAACGAACTAAATAAATCCTAACCACAATTTACAGTTCCACAAGTTTTAAAGATCGATTTAGGTTTACTGCAATGTGCATATACTGTATATTTACAAGACATACTTACACGACATACATTATTTAGAAATTTGATTCACAATTGAGGAAATAGTACTTATGTGCATTTGTTCTCGCATAAGATATAATGAAAGTGTTTATGTCATTATGTTTTTCTCTTTCTATCTCTCACACTCTCCAGTAATACTTTTAAAAGATTTAATAGTCTACAAGTTATCCTCCCCTTCATTGCCCGGGGAAATAAAACAGCCCTCTATAAGCTACCGATAAAAATAATATAAACTACAATGAACTGAAAGCTATAAATCTAATAATAATACACAAATATATTTTCACTGAAGACTTTTAGGAAAGTAATTTTTTAAAAATATTGTAATCGTGTAAAACAAAGTCCTTTTATTTAACAATAATTTTAATTGCCCGGTGTTGCTCGTAGCTTTAAAATTATTTTTTTTTAAATAATATTAATTGAAATGTAGAAAAAAAACTATAGACTAATTGGAGAATCGAACCAGGGTCGCCCGCACGGCAGTCCGATACATTAACCACTTAGCTAACGAAGAAACATGTCCGAATAGAAATCGCATAAGTATAATATGAGACAATAAGGTAACGTGTCTTTAAATTGACCAATACGATTGGTTGAACACACACACATTCTACTTTATATATAGGCCTATATATATATATATATTTATTAGTGCCGTTTCCAATTGCTGGATAGTGTTTTCTCATATGTCGCTATCTTAGTTGTCCCCATGTTGTTGTTTTTTAATATTTAGGAAATGGAGAAAGAGGGGAACAAACTCTGATAGAATATTGACCATCACGAAACATTTGCTAAAGGTTATTGTAGAAATATTACATTATTTTTGTTGTGACAAAATGAGTCCGTTTTTATATGCTTCTGTTGATGATTTAATGGACAATCACGACCAATCCAAGTATTCTATTTATGTTTTCATGATATAGGTGAACGATAATTTGGGTGTGGCTAGTCATGTCTTGTCTAGGACAGTCAAAACTGACAAGTCGTACTGTCAATATTACACATACACATATTAGTTGGAGTTATTCTTACATGGGAGTTAGGGATCTCAGTGCACAAATGGGGCACTATCAGCGCACAGGGTGAACGTTATCTGTGCACAGGCTAGGAAACATCAGTGCACAGGGTTGACTTAATCAGAGCGCAAAGTTTGTTGAAAAAAATGTTTTAAAATAAGACTTTAAATCACTAAACTGTAAATTCTATATTACCAAGACATCAACTGTCTAGGCTGGAGTTAAAATATAAAAAAAAGATAATGGTCAATAAACGAAAGACATGCGTAAATTACAACAGGTTTAGAATTATCGCTATGAATTTGTTAACTGAAAGAACAGATGAAAAAACTTTTTGTAAAGGAGTTTTCCTTACAAAAATAATTGTCATGTTATGAGTGGGAAATAGCTTTTGTCAATAGACCCTACTTATTAAGTGTCAAGTGGCCTGACCAAAACAAATTATAGAGCAACAAAGAGTGTTGGTCAGACTTTTCAGGTCAAGGCTATCTGACATATTTTGATTGTTTTGACAAATATTTCGAAAATATCAAATGGTGTTCACCAAACAACGGCTAGCTCATTCAAAATTATGAATAATTCATATTCTAATTTATTTTCCTGTTAAATGTCAACTGCTAAAAATTTCTATATAACCCGGATCCGTTTTTTGAAATTCACACAGATTTTGACAACTGCGGAATAGAGTGAAGGTTCGTTGATACACTATTTCCGTTGTTAATAGTAACTAAAATTTCAGTCATAGAATTTTGACACTATTGTGCAGAAACCAGATTATTTTATCAAGAAACCCATCATACAGACAGCATCTTACATAGACAAGTTGATTGTCTCAAGAAACCAGTCATATAATTTCGACAGTGTTGAGCCGATCCTTACCAAATACGATGTATTTCTTTGGCCTTTTGATATTTTTGTGTTTTGGTAAGTATGATTTATCAAACAATAGTCCTTTTCTTATCGTTATGTTTGCAAACAGTTGCTTTTTTAATGTTACTTTATATTAAATTAGTTTTACACATTAAAAATTATAAAAATTCTATGATCATTAATTATCTTGACCAATGCTTTGTCCTATAGTCAAATGTAGCACTGCTAAAAACCCACCGCAAAATGTGCAAGGAATCTAATCATCTTTTGAGACTAATGAGTCTTTTAATAAAAAAAGATCAACGAAACCCGGAAATCCGATTCTTGGTTTCCAAACGAAGAATAGATTTTCAAACATAAAGCCCATTTTCGACTTTGTTGGAAGTTTGTAGCAAATCATTTTAATATGTCCCATGATTCATTTATTTTTGTTTTTTTCTTCAATAAATGTTTTCAAACTATGTTTCATTCACACAAAACAATTCCTTAACATTTAAATGCCTAACAAACACTAATTAGTCATAGGAGACTCATAGACCTATTATTGTTGTTTTTTTTAAATCCCTTGCGATACAAGCACAGACAACAACAAACGCTGATGGTAAGTTACCATTAACGTCTTCGGTACACCCTTTGATCTACGTACTTGAGAAGCAAAACATGGGTTTTTAACCATAGACGTTAAATGTACCGGACAGATAAACAGACCGATAGAAGTATCTTGATTTTTATTCATTTTCTACAAATATTCTATTCATGTGTGCAACATGTAGCATCCGCTGATTTATAATTATATGTTTTAATTCCAAATTCATGATATTTCATTTTTTTTTTTGCGTTCCCTCAATTAAAATTAACAATTTAGTAAGATTTTGAACACGTAAAAACCGTTCAGGGCTCATCCATACACTTATAAAGCTTATTTTAATTTATCTAAGACTGTGTCATTTATCGACTATCTGTGGCGCTTTGTGTTTTTGTCTGTATGTGTGCTTTTAAACAACATAGCTCGCTAAGCGGCGAAGACGCAGATTTTTATCTCTCGGTTGGTATTACGGTTGGTCACTTCGCTAAAGAACAATAGCTTTATTTCCTAACTATACATACATAAGAATAAAAACACAAAAAAAAACGGAAGGCTGTGGCAAACCGAAAATAATTTTTTTTAAAGTATTTCTAGAACTGACAATCAGTTTTGAAAGAAAAGCGTTATTAGGCCTAACATCCCTACTATGAATATTGTTTGACCGACCCTGTATAATTCAGATAATAGCATAAACCGAGAGAACAAGAAAATATAGGCCTTCATTTCCGATAAGACTACCTAGCACACAAACACACATTGAATAAAATCACTTATAAACGTATAACGTAATGTTAACTAAACATGGGAACTGAAAACTTTTTTGTAGTGGTCTAAGAATGGTTTTATTTTTAGACTTTAAAATATTTTCCTAAACTGAGAAATATTTCATTCATTGCTTATTTAATTTATTTCATCATGTTGAGTCTCATATATTTGCAATATATATTTCTAAAAATAAACATATTTCGTTCTTTAAAGATTTTTTTCTCCATTTGTTTGTTGTTGTTTTGGTTATTGTTTCCAAAATATAATTCACAACAATTGTATTTCTATTTCCACATTCTTCAACAGATTTCGTTTGTCTTTTGCCGTTTCCGGTCTGCAACGGCAAAAGTTTGGAGTTTAATGTTATATTTGATTGTGAAGGAGAAATGGATGAACAAAAAGGTTTAATTGACAAGTTACGTAACTATTTTGATAATAAGGGCATGGGCCTCAATTTAAAACCTTTTTTTTTCAAATGCTTGTGAGAAATCTTCGGAATACTACCAGTACCGGAATTTTAAATTATGTGATATTTCTGACTGTAAGAAACCAAGTACTGTTGCAAGCTTTCTGGATCTAGCTAAAACATTGACAGGTGAAAAAAAAGAGGAGTTGTCAATGACATTTATTTTTATGTATAATTTCACACAAGATCAAAACAGCCAAAAAGATAAAGATCTACATGAAATAGAAAAAAAGACAAAACAATATCATACAATTTTCGCAATACAATCTTTTGATAATGTTACAGAACAAAAATTATCTATTGATGAATTTTATTTTAAGCGGTCGTTTGGTGATTTAGATTTACCTCTTATTGCACCAACAATTTGTCTTTTAAAATGTCCACAGTTTTCTCTAAATTACACTGGCTATAAGCATGTGACATCATTTTATCAAATTAATGAAACATCAAATATGAGTCACAATGAAGCATCTCAATATTGTTTAAATAAAGATAGTTATTTACTTTCATTGGAGACAATGGATGAATTTTATTTTATTAAATCTGTAGTAGACAAAAACTTTATGTTAGATAATGATAAAAACATAACTCGACTTCATCTTGGGCTTAAAGCATATCATAGAAACCTTAGATGGAGTTCAGGAAATGAATTTTTCCTTTTTAACCCTATTTTAGAGATACCTGAAGACCACTGCTTTTATCTAAATTTTACGCGGAATAACAATAGAACTGATAATGAAGATACTGATGGTTTCATGAAGTATTCAGAAATAATTAACTGTAATAAAAGCGTTCATCACTTATTTGTAATTTGTGAATGTCACGAAGTCCTGACTGTTGAGTCTACGCAAACAATTCTTCTAAATATGCATCACCGAAACACGTATACAGTGCATTTCTATTACTTACAGTGGTTAATTGAGAAAGATATTGGAGACTATTTGTTTCGTTTGTGTTCTACAGATGTAAAATATATTCATGGTAGTATAGAAAACTTTCTTTGTAAAAACGCAGTAAATAACCAGGGTAATAAAAGTCACCAATATATCAATATGTTATCATCAAATACAGATGGTATTGTAACTATACAAACGGTTGACATTTCTAAATGTAAGAATTATAACAAATGTCAACAAACCTTCCTAAACTCTGATTTTTCATTAAGGCTTGAAAAGTCATTAAATATACCCTGTAGTAATCCAAACAAAAGCGAAACAGACGCTAACAATACAGACATTGACAATATTGACGATAAAAATATTGACAGTAATGCATGTAAAGTACAAAGTAGCCCCATTCATTTGTCCCTTGAACCATTTCACTGTAGAACTAATGAGATAAGACAATCTTTTAGATGCACAAAGATTAGTTATATGTCTTGCAGGGATAATTCTAATTTACAGAATTGTGCAAATTTTACTTGCCCCAAACTATTTTTTAAATGCCCCAATTCGTTTTGTATTTTAACCGCCATGATCAATGATGGCTTGTGCGATTGTCCGTTTGGTGAAGATGAAATAGACGAAGGAAATATAATATGTTCGATAAATGTATCAGTCGTTTTCAAATATATGTGCATTGATATAGCCATATATTTGTACGCTACATTTTTTGGTGAATATGATTGTAATAATTTATGCCCTCTCAATTATTTATGTATAATATCTCGAAGACTGAAATCCAGTAATGATCCAGAATCAATTTCAATATCACACGTGGAGATGACCTATAAACTTTACAACTTCTCAAATAATAAGTTTTCAAATATTATACATAATCCAACATTATCGCTTCTTTCGTTTCGAGGTCCAAACTGTAACATCAAACATTTCGACAAAGAGTTTTATTACTGGGACTTTTCTGAGCTTTTGATTTTAGATCTTAATTACAATTCTCTTAACACTTGTGATGATTTGAGATCTTTCGAAAACTTAACCAATCTAAAATCTTTAAATCTCTCTCATAATGAAAATCTCAAAATATTAGAAAATTTTACGTTTCCAATATATTTAGAAATTATTGATTTATCGTATACTAAGATACGAACACTAAAAGGAAATGTTTTTGATAAATTACTCTATTTACGACATTTGAATTTAAGTTACACCTTGGTTTCTGAATTCATAGATATGGGATTGCCTGAATACTATAACTTAGATACACTAAGGCTTGATGGCGTCATTATAGCAAACATTGAACCAAACTTCTTTAAAGGATTGACAATAGAATCTGGTTTATGGGTTAAAGACTTTACATTGTGTTGTTCTGTAGTTTTAAACACAAATATATCAGTAGACAAATGTCATGCATCTGATTATTCAATCTCTTCATGTAATCATCTTGTTGGTGACAAGGCAAAGAGAATCGTCATCTGGATAGTTGGAATATTGACTTTTGTAGGAAATAGTATTGTATTGTTATTTAAACTTATTTGGGAGCCAGACATTAATACCAATGCTTATCATCTTTTCATAACCGGATTGGCATTATCAGATTGGATTATGGGACTTTATCTGCTTATTATCGCCAGCACAGATGTTTACTTTAAAGCTGTTTATGTCCTGAAACAACTAGAATGGAGTGTTTTATGTCGTTTTGCTGGGTTTCTTTCTACACTTTCAAGTGAAACTTCCACATTTTTTATCTGTTTGATTACTTTGGATCGATTTTTTACTATCAAATACCCATTTGGGGATCACAGATTCAATAATACAAGTAAACTGTTATCATTTATATCTGTTTGGATTTTAGGTTTTGTAGTGGCATTACTTCCAGTTGTTATTCCAGAATGGGAAATTTATTCATCAAATGGACTATGTCTGGCTATGCCTTTTAGTTCGGAAATCTATAATGGTTGGGAATTCTCTTTTGTGATATTTGTTGTTTTGAATTTTCTCCTGTTCGTCTTTATAGCTCTTGGTCAATTGGCAATTTTTCTAAACTATAACAAAATAAATCGATCCAATTCAAGTATCAGTCGTAATCAAAGTAGAAAGAGACAAGATTTGAATGTAGCCAAAAAGTTAGCCTTTGTAGCACTGACCAATTTTTTTTGCTGGTTTCCGATCGGGATACTTGGATTTGTTTCAGTTCTAGGTCACACGTTTGACCTCGAAATCTACGCCTGGGTCGCAATTTTCGTATTACCGATAAACTCTGCGTTAAACCCAATTATTTACACATTACCAGCTATATACAACAAATGTACAACTTCAAGGGTTTTGACTTCGTCAGACTCAAGGACTAAAGATTAACATTGACCATTGATAAAATAGATTGCCGTGATTTTTTAACTGATATATAGCCTGAATGTCATTATAGACTGAATATTTTGGTTCTATTGTATGTAATAATTATATATCTTTTTTATAATCTACTATAATTTATATGATTTAAGAATTTATGTCCAAACTTCACATAATTTATAGTCTTTGACACACCGTTCTAACATTGTAGCAGAATAGCCTCTTACTTGTCTGTGGGAAAAAAAAGGAATGTGTGTATTCTCATAGCCCCACCCTTAACACATGTATGATCACTAACTAGGTGGCGGATGCACGTGACATTAGCGTCACCTAGCGGTCAAAAATAGAATGCCTGAAAGAAGAAAGGCTCTTATGCTGTTGTTTTATAGTATTTTAATTATTTGAAAATTATTGTAGTAATTATGTAGATTTATGCAAAGTTTAAATTTTCCTAAATAATTATTGTCCTTGTGTAGCTGTATACAAAGTTTATTTTTTCTAAACGTATTGTAATAGTAATTGTATTTTTCTAACCTTATTGAAACAATAATTGTGTAGCTGTATATAAATTTAATTTTTTTAAACGTATTGTAGGCCTAATAATTGTCTAGATATATACAGAATTAAATTAGTCTTACATAAAAAAATTAAATTAAACATTAATCATATGTATTTCAATTTAAAACTGTATTTTTAATTGATATTTACGACATTGCTGTGCTTTTTTTTAAAGCTGTATTACTAAGTAAAGTAAATTACCCGTCGAACCAAATTGATCCATAGTGCCGGTGAAGCAACGTTCACCAGTTTCAGCGACCATGGCATTCTTGGCCCACGTGGTCAGCACAATAACACAATGCCCAACCACTTTTTCTTTACCCATCAGAGCTGAATAGACTCAGGGACACCCTCGAGTCCAGAGAAAAATCCTAGCCTTCACCCGGATTTGAACTCAGGACCTTCAGTACGCCAGTTAAACGCGCTGCCGCTCGACTTTCATCCACTTTATTATAGAACTACTATTTGTGTTTAACCATTAAAAAATTAACTGTCTATATATTTATAGATCTCTATTTAAGTATATTTATGAATAATCTGAAATAAAATGTTTAAAGTCTGGTTTTGTTGTTTGCAAGTTTATTGATATTTTAAAATTCTTTTTTTAATGTTTTAATATTTTTATACTACAACACATGAATTACAAACTTAGCTGGTTTTAGTTTTAGTTGAGCTGAACAAATAATTCAACTTAAAATATAACGATATAATCATCAACACAAACCTCCATTACGATAGAATCATCAACACAAACCTCCATTACGATAGAATCATCAACACAAACATCCGTAACAATAGAATCATCAACACAAACATCCGTTACTAACCATGTAAAGTAGACTTTCCCGGACAATATGACAAGACAAGACATGACAAGACACGCCTATTCCATCGGTCAACTATATACCATGAAAACATAAATAGAACAAATTGGATTAGTCAGAATCTCGGGATTGTCCTTTAAATAATAAAAACTTCAACAGAAACATAAAAAAAACGGACTCGTTTTGTCACAACAAAAATAATGTAATATTTCTAGAATAACCATTAGCTAACGTTTCGTGATGTTCAATATTCCATCAGAATTTGTTCCTCTCTTTCCCCTTTAACTAAATAAAAAATAAATAACAACCAGGGGGACAACTAAGATAGCAACATTTGAGAAAACACCATCCACCAATTGGAAACGGCACTAATATATATTTTTATATATCTATATATATAAAGTAGACTGTGTGTGTGTGTTCAATCAATCATATTCGTTAATTTAAAGACATATTATACTTATGCGATTTCACTTCGGACATGTGTCTTCGTTAGCTAAGTTGTTAACGCCATGCGGGCGACCAGGGTTCGATTCTCCAGTTGGTCTATACATTTTTATCTACATTTTGTTTAATTTCGATTGATATTATTTTATAAAAAGGGAATGAGAATCTTCAATGATTGCAAAAACACCTTCTTTCCTTCCCTTAACCGAACATACCTGGGGCGGTAGAACTCTGATGCAGGAGAAGGAAACGATCTAGTCTGAAATAAAAATAGGTGTAGATCTATGTATTTGTAGCTGTAGTAGTTAGATAGAATGTGATCTTAAAATGCGAAAACTAGTTAAATTAAATTAAAATTGGTTACTTATAAAGCGCTTCTATCCATGCTATTTCAGCATGCTCAGTGCGCTCTGTAAACACGCTGCTGCCTGCTGGCGCAAATATGTTTACAGGCCCAAAACTCCTGCAGGGCGACAGGGATCCGTCGGCGGCCGGGCTAGAACCCGCGACCTGTCAGATGGTTTTTGGTTGACAGTCCGGTGATCTAACCGCTAGACCAGCCGGCTTCACGATAGTTGATAACATTTTCACATGGAATGGGTTAACTGAAGTATTAAAAGGTATAGCTGATTTACATCATTATCCCATTGCGAGTTTAGAATTAAACCATGGATACGCATGCTTCGGACACAAACAATTTTCTTCTTAGAAGGGGCTGTAGTTATATAATATATTATATGTTAATGCCTCTGTGTTTAATCAACCTTTAATTGAGCCCACGTTAGTAACTGTCTTAGAGAACCAACACATTTGGATTCGACACAGCAAAAGCTGCAAAACAACACGTGATGTAAAGCTGTTTGAAAACAGTTGCTGTCGCGAGCATAAGGTAAGGTTATGCCGTAACATTGACAGCAATGTAAATAGCGCTCCCACTATTCTGAAGATGTTACTGCCAACATTGGTAATTTTGTTCTCAAATCTGGCTTCAATACAAGGTAATCAATAAAAAAAAATATTACAATACACTCCATTTGTCGCGAACGGTACAATATTTAGAAAAGATTATGTTAAACAAAAACTCTAGTTCTATTTCATAAATATTAAATTTTAACACAATCATCAATGGCTCCATAGTCTCGGATTTGCGCTCGTGTAATTTCGCCAGCCTTGTAGCATTGGCTGTTTCTGTGGCACTTGAAATCGCGACCGTTGGAGTTGGTCAGGGGCAGCCTATGTACTTTATTTTTCTTCGCTGCTCTCCGCGAAAAGGCGATAAGTTCGCCCTCTGCGGTATTTGTACCGGTGTGTAGGGTACTTCTACTTCTGTTCTGTGCCAGATTCTCCCAGTTTCCGACCTCTAACACAATACATACATATAATAGAATACATGCCAAGAACGCTTCATAATAATTCTCTGACTTCCCAAGCAGCATGTTTCGTTCGGAACTAGACAGGAAAAATAAAACATCACTGTTTTAAAACTTTTAGGTAAAAGAAAGGTAGTATGGCAACTAAAAATATCGAAACTATGAAAACTTTATTTAGATTAGATTTCAAAACTGGAGAGGCAATTCGTTACTTATTGTTAGACATGTTCAAGAGAAGGGGGGGGCGAGGGGGCACTGTCATTACCTTTTATACTAATGGAGACCAGTTGACATGAAATGACATCAAACCTCTAATTCTAGATCTTTAAATCATGTAGATTAAATAGATAATATCATTTTTTTTACTTACACAAAATACCTCGAAGTTAAGTTGATAAACAATGTACGAAGCCATTACAGAGGTTATAAAGAATAATTTTATACTGGTCATACTTTGAAGTCATTCCCATAAAATAATTCCAATTTACCCTTCTAATACATAAAACATTAAATTCTAACTTAGAATTACAACACAATAACAATCTATTACAATGTTTAAATAAACATAAGAACAAATACACTTTTGTTATCCAACATTCTAGAACTGATGCGTAATAAAAGTAATATATCTTTCCCAAGTGGCATCCCAATATGGAATGTGTTGTCTGAACAAACCGTGAAAACTATAATATGGGAAAGCGTAGGACTAAATAGTCTTCTTTATAGAAGGAGTGCCAGTAATGAACAATAAAAAGACAAGGAGATATATATCTATATAAAAATATATATCAATTTAGGTTTACTGCAATATACTGTATATTTACAAGGCATACTTACACGACATACATTATTTAGATATTCGATTTACAAGTGAGGAAATAGAAAGCTTACTTATATGCAGTTCTTCTCGCATAAGGAATAATGAAAGTGTTTATGTTATTATGTTTGTCACGATGTGTCCAGGGCGGGACACCACCTCGTCACAATGTTGACACTGAGAGGGGTGCGGGGTAGTGATTGAGTGGAGTTAATGGTGGCTGGTTGTCATTGGGTATGAGGTACCGATGCTGCAATTGTCCTGGAACAATGGTTACGTTTCTCCTGGCTCGTTAAGATGTTACAACGTTCACAAACAGACAGTTCTAAGATAAGCAAGCAAATCGCTGGTTACAGTTCAGGTGTTTATTTACGTTCAAATATCCAATGATGAGATACACATATGAATTTGTACAGTAATGCTGACACTAGTATATGCTAGTGTTATGGAATCCAGCGTTAGGTTACACAACTTATACTGGTGAAAAATACGAGTACTGGCTAGACCGCTATATATATCTAACATGTGGGGCGATATACTACTTGAAATTTATATGGATTTGCGCAGAAATGTCTAACATTAGTATACGGTGATGTTATGGAATCAAACTTTAGGTTACACAACTATACTAACGAAAATTACTATTACTGGCTAACTATCTTCAAGTCCAAGTGTACAGGTTGGGAGTTAAGCTAAGACGATGCGTTTAGCCCGATGAGCTGGCCAGAACTGATCAAGATTTAGTTGAGCGGGCTTTTCGTGAACATTAGTCACGTGAAGTTCCTCAGTTTGATTGGGTGATTACATTAGTTTAGATTTACAGATAATTCCCATTGGTCCTTTCGAACATATATTTACATAAAGATAGATGTATTGGAGGGAGAATGGAATGGGTTTAAGTGAACAATTACACCGTCAACATTCCGCGGCTGGTGGAGGGGGGGGGGGTAGAGGGAGAGGGTCTAGATGAAAGGCAATTGGTACATACGTCATGCTGAGTGAAGGGAAATTATCTCCCTTTGATAGAATTTTACGTGGTTATCTCAAGTCGGGGGGGGGGGTCCGGACGAGAAATAGTATATAGGTGCGAACTGGTTCCCGGTCAATTTCCCGTCGAGCGGGTGGATCAAGGGCTTAGCTACGGCCGCTGCTCCGAGTAGGGGAAGGGAGGTAAGTGGGGGGGATTGGGGCCCAAGCGGGGTGGGTAGAGATGGGTAGGGGTGTGTACAAAAAGGTTTTATAGCATAATGTCTACATACAACATGTTGAAATAACAACATGAATGAATATTTACTATGCAAGCACATTAAAATACAGCATGAATAATAGTTGAAAATATAATATAAATATATACATTAAGGTATTCACAACATGTACACTCATTCATTCACGGTTTTAGTACCAGTTTGGGCGTATTGATTAGCAAACTCTGAATTGGGAATGAGAAGAGTGAATTGAAGGTTAAAGAAAGAGGTGAAGAAAAGTGGAATGGGGTGTTTCAATTGCGTAAGAGAGGGAGAAGATAATAGCTTCAGGCTACTCTTCTACTCCCTAATTTAAACTCTACGCTTATCTATGATTCTAGTTCTACACTACTTCTTACGCTATAATCTATCTATGTGATAGTAGTCAGAATTACTTGCAAAACTGTGACAATGTTTATCTCTTTATATCTCTAACTTAATCATTTTAAATGATTGAATAGTATACAAGTTATACTCCCTTTCGTTGCCCTGGGAAAATGGGAAATAAAACAGCCCTGTGTTAGCTACAGATAAAAATTGTATAAACTAAAATGAACTGAAAGCTATAAATGTAATAATAATTTTAAAAAATGTTTTACTTAAGACATTTAGGAAAGTAATTTAAAATAAATATTGTAATCGGATAAACAAAATAGGCAAGTGTTTTTATTTAACCAAAATCTAAATTGCCCGGTGTTGCTCGTAGATGATTTACAATCTTTTTTTTAAATAATATTAATCGAAATTAAACAACATGTAGAAAAAAGGTATAGACTAACTGTAGAATCGAACCCGAGTCGCCCGCATGGCAGTCCGATACGTTAACCACTTAGCTTACGATGACACATGTCCGAAATAAAATTGCATAAGTATAATATGAAACGGTAAGGTAACGTGTCTTAAAATTAACTAATATGATTGGTTGAACACACACAGATTCTACGTTATATTTATATATATATATATATTAGTGCCGTTTCCAATTGGTGGATGGTGTTTTCTCATATGTCGAAATCTTAGTTATCCCCACGTTGTTGGTATTATATTTTTGAAATGGAGAAAGAGCCTGCCAACTTGATGGAATATTGAACATCACGAAACATTAGCTAAAGGTTATTGTAGAAATATTACATTATTTTTGTTGTGACAAAATGAGTCCGTTTGTTATGTTTCTGTTGACATTTTAATGATTTAATGTTTACTCACGAGATTCTGACCAATGCAATTTGTTATATTGATGATTTCATGAACGATAAATTGAGCGTGGCTTGTCATGTCTTGTCTAGGGCTGTCAAAACTGAAACGTCGTACTGGCAATATTAGTGCACATATTAGTTGGAGTTATTATTGCTTGCGAGTTAGGGATCTCAGTGCACACATGGAGCATTATCAGTGCACAGAGTGGGCGTTATCTCTGCACAGAAAAGGAGACATCAGTGCACAGAGTGGACTATATCAGTGCGCAACATCAGTTTGTTGTGTAAAATGTTTTAAAATAAGACATTAAATCACTAAACTGTGACCTGTATATTATCAAGACATCAACAGTCTAGGCTGGAGTTAAAATATTTAAAAAAGCATATTTGTCAATAAACGAAATATATACGCGTAAATTACAACAGGTTTAGAAATATCGCTTTGAATTTGTTAACTGTAAGCACAGATGAAACACTTTTGTAAATTGAGTTTTCCTTACAAAAATAATTGTCATGTTATGTGTGGGAAATAGCTTTTGTCAATAGACCCTACTTATTAAGTGTCAAGTTGCCTGACCAAAACAAATTATAGTGAAACACAATTTGTTGGTCAGACTTTTCAGGTCAACGCAATCTGACATATTTTGAATGTTTTGACAAATATTTCGAAAATGTCAATTATAGTTCAGCAAACAACCGCTGGCTAATTTAAAATTCCTTTTTGAATAATTGACATTTTAATTTATTTTCTTGTCAAATGTCAACTGCAAAATATTTCTATATAACCAGGATCACACATATTTCGAGAGAAGACTTAAACTGCGTAATAGAGTGAAGGTTCCTTGATACACTATTTCCGTTGTTAATAGTCTATGAAATTTCAGTCATAGAATTTTGACAGCCTTGTGCCGAAACCAGTTTATTTTCTCAAGAAACTAATTATATACACAGCGTTGTACATAGACAAGTTTATTGTTTCAAGAAAACAGTCATATAATTTTGACAGTGTTGTGAAGAGTTTAGTTTATTGTGTCAATAATCCGGTCTTAGAATTCGGACAGTGTTGAGCCGATCCTTACCAAACAAAATGTATTTCTTTGGCATTCTGATATTTGTGTGTTTTGGTGAGTATAATTTCTTAAGTAATAGTTTTGTTTAATTTTTCGTTAAAGTTACTAACAGTTGCCAACTTACATATAACTTTTTTATCGAATTAGTTTTAAACATTCATTAATGTATGTATATTATATTGTCACGTTATTTTACACCTTAGTATTGTGGCAAACATTCACAAGGTCTTTAGTTCTAATCTCTACAGGTTATGTTGTTTACCTGATTCTTAAGTACACGTAAATTGTGCTTGTAAAAGATGGTCACTGAAAAAATATATAAATCTAGTTCACAACATACCCTTAAAAAAACTCTTTCAAACTAGTTACAAAAGACTCTTCACTATGTAGTCTACTATAATGGTCGGCAACGATGGCTATATTGATGACTCGCAAAAATATTAATAGGGCTGAATAACTATTAGCGTTGACAAATTAATCTCAGACTAATTAATTGATTACACCATGACAGTCATGATCTCAGATTGAAATACATCTGCAAGCGTTATAGGAAGGCTACTGGTGTGAACATGTTAACGTGGGAATTTTTCTAGCTCAGGACAGAAGTGGTTGGAGGAGTTCCTTACTATCTAGTCTGAACAGGATAAGCTATGACTTAATGTAGATTGGAAAGAGCAGCAAAGAAACATTTTAAACCTATACTTTAAAAAATCTAATTTATAATTTAGCTCTTACTGAAATAGTTTTCTAATAAAGAAATCAAAAGTGCAAAGTCTACCAAAGCCTAACCCTGGATGTCCTGTATTCACATGTCTGAGTTGGAATAAAGTATGTCTCTTGCGCATAGGACTCAATGGTCACAGCAAACACTGCAAAATTCGTTTAAACCCATCCCGTGGGTGCACGAAATCTTATCGTCTTTTGATACTAGTTTGTTTGACCCAATACAATATTCAGGCATTAGCCAAAACCTGGTGAACAAGAAAATATAGGTTTCAAATAAGACCACGAACATTATTACATACACATATATACACACACACAATAAATACAAAGGGCGTTTGCAATCACGTGACAAAAGGCACGTGATTTTTGTTTACTTTCTGTAGTAGTGGTGTACAAGTACAAGGCCGCTGTATTAATAAAGTTTCATATAGGCTCGAGCTTTTTTAAAATGATGTTTTGTTTTTTAAGTCTTGTTAAGATTTAAGCTGTATTATGTCTGTTAAATAAAATAGGCAATTTTATTATTATCATAGACATAGATCATAGACGATGTGAGCATATTAGTGACTTGACTAGATATAGCCTATTCACCAACACTATCACTTGGCATCCCTAGCCATTAGCCTAGCCTACGAAACATTAAAAGTGTAGGCCTATAAAGTGAAATTGAAAGTGTAAATAGGTCTAGCCGGCCCTAGCCTAATCACATTAATCAATTAATCTACAGTACTACTATTAACCTCCTTATTTTTTAGTCCATCCATTACGCCTACTACCCCTCTCGGGGCATAGGCCACCAACAAGGGCTCTCCAGCCATCCCGGTCCCGAGCGAGTCTTTCCAACTGTCTCCAACTGGAGGTCCATCCTCTCCCAGTACCGAGTTGTCTGTTAGGATCCTTGTTTGTATTTTTGTAGCGGTAGTAGTTTGACGGGAAGGGGTTGCCAGCCCCTCGCCCAACCCTCCTCCTTTCTCATCCGGGCTTGGGACCGGCTATGGCGGAGTTTTATTTTTGAGTAGGATAGCCAATATTCAGATGTGAATTTTGCATGATAAAGAAGTACTTCACCATTTTTGTACACCAATAGTGGCTTCTATTTACACAAAAAAACCTAAGCCTTGCCCATTAGGAACGCTCTATTGAAATCTCTTTTTAGTGGTCTTATACTAATTCCGTTCAATTCTATAATCGAACTTTCTTTTTTTTATTTAATTTTGATTAATATAATTTGGTAACAGAGGCTAATATTTTTTTAACTAAGCTTAGTATTTTATTTCATATCTTTCACTAATTTACTTCTAATTTATAATTTTCCTCTTCCTTAAAACTAATTTTCTAAATTAAGTAGCACGTCATTTGTATAGTTAAATTCATTACTCTAGTTTTCATGTTTAGCCTTATATTTGAAACATATAAAAATATATGTCTAAATAACAATATGTTTTTTCTCCGTTTGTTTGTTGTTGTTTTGCTTATTGTTTCAAACATATAATTAAATAATAACTTCATTTCTATTTTCACATTCTTCAACAGATTCCGTTTCTCCATTACCGTTCCCAGCCTGCGACGGCAAAAGTTTGGAGTTTAATGTTATATTTGATTGTAAAGGAGAAATGGCTGAACAAAAAAGTTTAATTATCAAGTTGTATAACTATTTGATAAATAGCGGGATGTATCTCAATTTTAAACCATTTATTTCAAGTGCTTGCGAGAAATCTGCGGGAAACTACAGTGATTTTATTGCATGTGATATTTCTGACTGTAAGAAACCAAGTAATGTTTTATGCTTTCTGGATCTAGCTAAAAAGTTGACAGAGGAATATGAAGAAGAGTTGTCAATGACATTTATTTTTATTTTTAATATCACACTCTATCAAATCAGCGAAAAAGATATACATGAAATGGAAAAGAATGCGCAACAATATCATACAATTTTTGCAATACAATCATTTGATAATGTTACAGTACAAAAATTATCTTTAAATGATTTTTATTTTACGAGGTCAATTCGTAATCTAGATTTGCTTCTTATTGCATCAAATATTTGTCTTTTAAAATGTCCAAAGTTTTCTCTAAATTACACAGGCAATAAGCATGTGACATCATTTTATCACATAAGTCCTAAGTCAAATATGAGTCACAACCAGGCATCTCGATATTGTTTAAATCAAAACAGTTATCTACTTTCACTGGAGACAATGGATGAATTTATGTTTATTAAATCTGTAGTAGATAAAAACTTTATGTTAGATAATGATAAAAACATTACTCGACTTCATCTTGGGCTTAAAGCATATCGTAATAATATTCTTAAATGGAGTTCGGGAAATTCGTTTTTCCTTTTTAACCCTTTTTTAGAGGTACCTGAATACCACTGCTTTTATCTAAATTTTAGTTCGGATGACATTAGAACTTATTATGAGGATACTGATGGTTTCATGATGTATACAGAAATCATACAGTGTAATAAAACCATCCATCACTCATTAGTAATTTGTGAATGTTACGAAGTCCAGGCTGTTGAGTCTGCGCAAACAATTCTTCTAAATATGCGTCTTCGAAAAATGTATACAGTCTATTTTTCAGGCTTACAGAGGCTAATGCTCCATGATATTGAACAATATTCTTTTCTTACGTGTTATACAGATATAAAATATATTCATGGTAGTTTTGAAGA
This sequence comes from Anisus vortex, assembly GCA_949126835.1. NCBI lineage: Eukaryota > Metazoa > Mollusca > Gastropoda > Planorbidae > Anisus > Anisus vortex. Next base: position 44,131,244 of record OX421497.1, read on the forward strand.
CTTTCTTTGTGAAAACTCTGTAAATTATGAGCTCGATAAAAGTCACCAATACATGAAGGTTTCAAAATCAAAAAACCATGCTATTGTAACTATAGAAACGGTTGGCATGTCTAAATGTAAGAATCATAACAAGTGTCAACAAACCTTACGAAAATCTGACATTTCATTGAACCCTGACAAGACTTTAAATATATTATGTATCAATCCAAAGGAGAGCAATACTGACACTAACAATACTGACACTAACAATACTGACACTAACAATACTGACACTAACAATACTGACAATAACGATACTGACACTAACAATACTGACACTATCAATACTGGCACTAACAATACTGACAATAACAATACTGACACTAACGATACTGACACTAACAATACTGACACTATTAATACTGACACTAACAATACTGACAATAACAATACTGACACTAACAATACTGACACTAACGATACTGTCACTAACAATACTGACACTAACTATACTAACAATAACAACACTGACCTTAAAAATGCATGTATAGTTCAAAGTATCCCCATTCATTTCTCACGACTTGAACTATTTCACTGTAAAACAAATGGGACCGGTAGTTCTTTTAGATGCATAAAGTATGTCGCTAATTATTGCAAGGATAATTCTAATTTACAGAATTGTGAAAACTTTACCTGTCCGAAACAGTTTTTTAAATGCCCCAATTCGTTTTGTATTTTAACCTCTATGATTAATGATGGCCGGCGTGACTGTCCGTTTGGTGAAGATGAAATAGAAGAAGGAAATATAATATGTTCGGTAAATGTAACAATCGTTTTAAAACATATGTGCTTTCATAAAACTTTAATGTGGAATATTATATTTTGGGATGGATTTGTGTATGATTGTAACGTTGTATGTCCTGTCAATTACAAATGTGTATCTAGCAGACTAAAAAGGAAATCCAATCATAATGCAAGATCAATTTCAATACTGCATATGGAGATGACATATAGACTTTACAACGTGTCAAATAGCATATTTTCAAATATTATACATAATCCAACATTATCTCTTGTTTCGTTTCGAGGTCCAAACTGCAACATACAACATTTCGACAAAGAATTTTATTACTGGGACTTTTCTGAGCTTTTGATTTTAGACCTCAGCTACAATTCTATTTACACTAGTGTTGATTTAAGATCTTTTGAAAACTTAACTATTCTAAAATCTTTAAATCTCTCCCATAATAGAAATCTAAAAATATTTAAAAATTTTACTTTTCCGACATCTTTAAAAATTATTGATTTATCTTATACTAAAATACAAACACTAAAAAGAAATGTTTTTGATAAATTACTTTATTTACGACATTTGAATTTAAGTTACACCTTGGTTTCTCAATTCATAGATATGGGATTACCTGAATACTATAACTTAGATACACTGAGACTTGATGGCGTCATTATAGCAAACATTGAACCAAACTTTTTTAAAGGATTGACAATAGAATCTGGTTTATGGGTTAAAGAATTTACATTGTGTTGTTCTGTAGTTTTAAACACAAATATATCAGTAGACATATGTCACGCATCTGATTATTCAATTTCTTCATGTAATCATCTTGTTGGTGACAAAGCAAAGAGATTCGTCATCTGGATGGTTGGAATCTTGACTTTTGTAGGAAATAGTATTGTATTGTTATTTAAACTTATCTGGGAGCCAGACATTAATACGAAAGCTTATCATCTTTTCATAACCGGATTGGCATTATCAGATTGGATTATGGGACTTTATCTCCTTATTATTGCCAGTACAGATGTTTACTTTAAAGCTGTTTATGTCCTGAAACAAATAGAATGGAGAACTAGTGTTTTATGTCGTTTTGCTGGGTTTCTTTCAACATTTTCAAGTGAAACTTCCACATTTTTTATCTGTTTGATTACTTTGGATCGATTTTTTACTATCAAATACCCATTTGGAGATCACAGATTCAATGATACAAGTAAACTGATATCATTTATATCTGTTTGGATTTTAGGTTTTGTAGTGGCATTACTTCCTGTTGTTATTCCAGATTGGGAAAATTATTCCTCAAATGGACTATGTCTGGCTATGCCTTTTAGTTCTGAAAACTATAATGGTTGGGAATTCTCTTTTGTGATATTTGTTATTTTGAATTTTCTCCTGTTCGTTTTTATAGCTCTTGGTCAGTTGGCAATTTTTCTAAACTATAACAAAATAAATCGATCCAATTCAAGTATCAGACGTAATCAAAGTAGAAGGCGGCAAGATTTGAATGTAGCCAAAAAGTTAGCCTTTGTAGCACTGACCAATTTTTTGTGCTGGTTTCCGATCGGGATACTTGGATTTGTTTCAGTTCTAGGTCACACGTTTGAACTTGAAATTTACGCCTGGGTTGCAGTTTTCGTATTACCGATAAATTCTGCGTTAAATCCAATTATTTACACATTACCAGCTATATACAACAAATGTACAACTTCAAGGGTTTTGACCTCGTCAGACTCAAGGACTAAAGATTAACATTGACCATTGATAAAATAGATCGCCGTGATTTTTTAAACTGAAATATAGCCTGAATGTCATTATAGACTGAATATTTTGTTCTATTGTATGTAATAATATTAGATATCTTTTTTCTCTAATCTACTATAATTTTTATGATATAAGAATTTATGTCCAAACTTCACATAATTTATAGTCTTTGACACACCGTTCTAACGTTATAGCACAATAGCCTCTTACTTGTCTGTGGGAATTCTCCTAGCCCCACCCTTACGACCGGTATGATCAATCGCTAGTTGACGAAGGCACATGACATTAGGGTCACCTAGCGGTCAATAATGGGTTAGATTGCCTTGAAAGTAGAAAAGCTCTTATGTTATTTTTTATCGTATTTTAATTATTTGAAAATTATTGTAGTAATTATGTAGATTTATGCAAATTTTAAATTGTCTAAAATTATTTTTGTCATTGTGTAGCTGTATATAAGTTTCTTTTTTCTAAACTTATTGTAACAATAATTTTGTATTTTCTACTCTTATTGAAACAATAATTGTGTAGCTGTATCAAAATTTAATTTTTCTAAACGTATTGTAATAATTGTCTTGATGTATACAGAATTAAACTAGTCTTACATACAAAATGGAAAATAAACATTAATCATAGGCCTAAGTATTTTCAATTTAAAACTGTATTTTTTATTGATATGTACGACAATTCTGTGATTTTGTTTTTTTTTTAAGTTGCATTACAAAGTAGAGTATCCCGTCGGACCAAATTCATACATAGAACCGTGAAGCAGTGTTCATTTCAGCGACCACGGCATACTAGGCACACGTGGCAAGCACAATAACACAATCCCCAGCCGACTTTGTTTTTTTTTTACCCATCAGAGCTGGGTAGGCTCAAGGACACCCTCGAGTCCATGGGACAAATCCTAGCCTTCACCAAGATTCAAACCCAAGACTTTCGGTACGCCAGTCGAACGCGCTGCCACTCGACCGTCGTCCACCATATTATAAAACTAACTACGGTTAGTGTTTAACTGTTTTTTCAGATTTAGGTAATGAAAATTTAAAATATTTTTTTTTACTTTCTATATATTCATATTTCTATATTTAATTATATTTATGAATAATCGGAATTAAAATGTTTTAAGTGTGCTATTGCTTTTGTTGTTTACCAGTTTGTTGATATTTTAAAATTCGTTTTTTTTCATGTCTTAATATTTTAATAGTACAACACAGTAGTTCCAACGTGTGGCCCGTTTTAGTTTTAGGTAAGCTGAAAAATTAATTTAATCTTGAAATATAACGATATAATTATCGACACAAACATCTGTTACTAGAGATAGAGAATCATCAACACAAACATCTGTTACTATAGAATCATCAACACAAACATCTGTTACTATAGAATCATCAACACAAACATCTGTTACGAGAGATAGAGAATCATCAACACAAACATCTGTTACGAGAGATAGAGAATCATCAACACAAACATCCGTTACTATAGAATCATCAACACAAACATCTGTTACGAGAGATAGAGAATCATCAACACAAACATCCGTTACTATAGAATCATCAACACAAACATCTGTTACGAGAGATAGAGAATCATCAACACAAACATCCGTTACTATAGAATCATCAACACAAACATCTGTTACGAGAGATAGAGAATCATCAACACAAACATCCGTTACTATAGAATCATCAACACAAACATCCGTTACTATAGAATCATCAACACAAACATCCGTTACTATAGAATCATCAACACAAACATCCGTTACGAGAGATAGAGAATCATCAACACAAACATCCGTTACTATAGAATCATCAACACAAACATCCGTTACTATAGAATCATCAACACAAACATCCGTTACTATAGAATCATCAACACAAACATCCGAAACGAGAGATAGAGAATCATCAACACAAACATCCGTTACTATAGAATCATCAACACAAACATCCTACGATATAATAGAATCATCAACACAAACATCCGTTACGAGAGATAGAGAATAATCAACACAAACATCCGTTACGATAGAATCATCAACACAAACATCCGTTACTATAGAATCATCAACACAAACATCCGTTACGAGAGATAGAGAATAATCGACACAAACATCAGTTACTATAGAATCATCAACACAAACATCCGTTACGATAGAATCATCAACACAAACATCCTAAGATAGAATCATCAAAACAAACATCCTAAGATAGAATCATCAACACAAACATCCTACAATAGAATCATCAAGACAAACATCCGTTACTAACCATGTAAAGTAGTCTTTCTCGGAATATTTGAACAAATAGAATCCAGTTATTTCCTATTTTGCTGCTATTAGTTCAAAGCCACAAGTTAAGGCAAAGAGACACAGGAGCTTGTAGTGAATGCATTCAGTATAAAATTATCTCCTCCAAAATTGGTTTGTCTTTCTAGGTCAGAGGTCACCTAAAAGTGTTACTTTAACATAAACACAAAAAGTAAAAATATCTACAGACAACAATCAAGTAAATATGGACTGAACAAATGAAAGAAATTTACACAAAATAAACAATTTCAGATTTCTTGAGCTTTTATTTATTGACTAAGTTGTAGGAACAACATTTTTAATTTTTCCAGATTTTTTTTGAAAACTGTATAGTTTACTATACAGATATTCAATCAATTAGCAATGTATGCAATTTAAGACAATTATTCGTCCTAGGTACTAAAGGAATTAAAGTACATAGCCTTTTATAGGAATTTAGGCCTTTGAAGTGTTATTTTACATAAATAGCCATGACATCAGCACGTCCAACACTTCCGCTTGTCCAGCTAGTCCCTTCTATTCCTTTAGCATAGAAAAATACAGGAAAGCTTGGTGTAGCCTCCCATGTACAGAAGGTCGCCATATTGTCAACGGCGGCAAACCAGCCCCAGTCGTTGTGGCACCCTCCGTAGTTTCTATTCACAAGAAATCGTCGGATGATGTTGCGAAAAGGGGTCACCTCGCCCTCAATGCTAAAATAGTTGGTATCACTTGTCTTCAAGTCTTTCCAGGATGATTGTTGTAAATTTGTTTGGCTGAACCAGTTCATGTAGTCAGTACCACGACCGTCAAAAACCATATAACCAACGACTACATTTCTTTCATACAGAACCACCGCTACTTTGGTGATAGTGGTCCACCTATTGATAATGTCATTGTTTCTGTAGTGGTTGGAGCAGGCTGCACTGGAATCAACCTGTTTAAAATGTAATAGTTTGAACAATTAGCATTCAATATCTATATTGTTATTAAGTCATTTTCTTGCTATATGTTTTTTCATTGTTACTGAATAAATACTAAATTGCATACATACAAATTTTACTGCATGTTAAATATATTTTTAAAAAAGTAAAGTACCCTTCGGACCAAAATGATCATAGGGCTAGTGAAGCAGCGTTTACCAGTTTCTGCGGCCATGGCATACGAGGTGATGTGTGGCCAGCATAATGCACAGAGCCTTTAATTTACATTCCGTTAGAGCTGGGTAGACTCAAGGAAACATCTTATGTCCCGGGAAAAATTATTAGCCCACAACCAGGATTCGAACCCAGAACCTCCGGATCGCCGGTCGAACGCGCTGCCGCTCATCAACCGTGCCACCCCATGTTAAATATATAATATTTGTGTAATACTTATATCGACTAGTGTTTAATACCTGCTGGCATCCCACCCCATGTTAAATATATAATATTTGTGTAATACTTATATCGACTAGTGTTTAATACCTGCCGGCATCCAACCCCATGTTAAATATATAATATTTGTGTAATACTTATATCGACTAGTGTTTAATACCTGCCGGCATCCCACCCCATGTTAAATATATAATATTTGTGTAATACTTATATCGACTAGTGTTTAATACCTGCCGGCATCCCGCCTCCACATTATATGGAATTCCAGCTCCTGATTTGTAAGCGTCGTAGACAGACTTGTTTATATTGGCCGTCCCACGAAAGGCCAAAGTCCATCCATTAGGAAAATCTTCAACAGGAATTACATTTTGACATTGAACACACTAAGAAAAAATAATAAAGGAAATAAGTTATTGAAATATTATGGTCGGAATACAGCCTCATAAAAAAAAGGCCCAAAGAGCGGATTCTGGGCCTTATGTTTAGACATTAAAACAATTTCCATACTTCTCTGATTGGCTGAAAATGTTCATATATCCTGCGTCGAGAAAAAATTCAAAACGTCCCTTTGGGACAACCAAAGACTATAATAAGATAGACCGCTTGCTCTATTTTTAGAGCTGAATAATTAGTTCGCGCAAGTGCGGCCTTCAGTACGTCCTCAAGTTTTCCGGTGCACATCAAAGACTATAATGAGATGGACCGCCGCTTGCTCTATTTTTAGAGCGTAACACACGTGCGCACACTGTCTTTAATGACTCCTAAACTTCCTTAAAGACTTCCGCTGTATAAAACTTTCTATTTTAATCTTCATTTTTTATTGAGAAAATCATAGCGATTTACAAAACTAAACAGGAAGTCAAGAGGACGTAGTGCGATCGGAAATTCTGAAAAGAAATAATAATAATAATAATAATTGGTCATTTATATAGCGCCTCACTCCATGCTAATGCAAGCATGCTCAGCGCGCTCACAAAAACGAAACGACAATAACACTCTGAAATAGTTTTAAACAAGGTTTCGGCCGATGGGGGCACGAAACGACAATAACATTTTAAAATAGTTTTAAACAAGTTTTTTGCTGATGGATGTGTACTTGATCAACTTAGTTGAAAAGAAAAGTTTTCAAGTCTTCAAATTCTTCTTGAATGCCTTTTTTGGCACAGAGTTTTTCAGTGTCTCAGGTAAGCCGTTCCACAGTGAAGGCGCTACAGATTCAAACGAGCGTACACCAATAGTCTTTTTATGTGACCTTCCAAACATGAAATTTCCAGGAGAGATTGTGTTGAAGATCGCAGCATCCTTAACGGGACATGCTTCGGTATAAGCTCTTTGAGATATTATGCAGGTGCTGTGTCTTCCACGCATCCAAAGGTAAGGGACATAATCTTATGATCGATGCGCTTCGTCACAGGGAGCCAGTGGAGCTCTTTGAGAATAGGAGTGATATGGTCATGCTTCTTCACTCGTGACACAATGCGTGCTGCAGTATATTGTAAGAAGTCCATCTTATTATAGTCTTTGGTAAAACTTTAGCTAAAAATGAACATAATACATTTGCAGGATTTTAATTATTCAACTTTTTCACTAAATAATACATAGATCTAGTTGTTTTTTATCTAGAGACTAATCGTTTCTAAAATAAACAACAAAAAAGAAAGACTCTTATCATAGATATTTCATGTGGAATTCAGTCGTACAGGAATTATGTTTAGGAAAATGGATAGAATCTCTGTAAACATATATTAAGGTTTATGGTTTATTTGAATTCTATTGAAGACTGAAATGCTAACGCCATGACTGTTTAAAAACTACCACTCAAGGTTTCATGTCCATAGATAAAAATGTACGTTTTTTTTTGTTTTAAAGTATATTAGACTATACTGTAAATCACATTTACTTTAATATTTCGTAGGGCAGGGATAGGAAACCTGTGGTATGCGTGCCAAACATGGCACGAAGAACGACTATTAATGGCACGCGGACAACCACCAAAAAGGCAATTCAAGTCTCTTGTACAAGAAAAGAGGAGTACGACCTTTATGCTGTTGGCACGGTGAATGAAATTTAGAAATGCTACTTTGGCCACACTGTTATCAAAAGTTTGCCAACGCAGACATGCCGATAGGCTTTCAATTAGATCTAATTGTCTTTATATGTATTTTTAATTAACACCTTCGACACTGTGTCTCACCCCCTGGGGATTTTGTGTAAACATGTGTTCAATACATTTTTAATGTTTAAATACTTTCGTTTATATAATAATTCTTTTTTTTTCAAATGGGCACAGACTGAAATTATTTATTGACCTTCACTAGTCTAGCTATTGGGACCTAAAAAAATCTCAACGTTCTAAACTCTTTTTTTTTACATAATGGAAATAATGATTTTATTGAATATAGTATATTAGATCAGCCTACGAGTCTTACTTGCTGTAATTGATCTACTGAAGACTTCAGACTTAACACTGCTGCTGTCAGAGAATCCAGTTTCTCAATGACAACACCAGAACACGATGGTTCATAATTTGGTTTTATTATAGAGATGGTTTTGTTCGCTGGAGCAGGCTCCCGTTTCTCGTGGCTCAATGTAACACCTGCATTAAATGAATCCAAATTATAAATGTACATAAGAGAGAGAGAGTGTATATTTTTATATATGGCTAGGTAAAAATAGCAGATCTTTGGCCTTCGCCTAGAGCATAGGTTCTCAACGGGGGCGATATCGCCCCCCGGGGGGCGGTGAGAAGCTTTAGGGGGGCGATGACATTCCAGGGGGCGATTGGGGGGCGGTGAAGGGCAAGTGGGCGGTACAAACGTACCTGATATATTTTAACACCTCAGCTATATAAATCGATTAGTTTTTGGAGGATGAAATGTGATGTAAACGCAAGTGCCGATTAATATCTGATATCCCCCAACATTATGCCTACATATTATTATATTAATAAGCAATAGGAAACGCAGTGACTTTTCGATGAAGTAGGGGTCTGTATTTGGCAAATATAGTGTGCGGCCGGCGGGTCCTGTGATTGGTTCACCGGACTGTCAACCCTACTGACAGATCACTGTCGCCCTAAGATCTGCTAATATTAGTGATATTTTGATCTCAGTTTAACCGAGATATCCTTTATTTGTGTTTAACCGAGATGTAAATAATGTATTTTAAAAGGTCTTAAAGAAAAAGTACTGTAGTAAGCGATATAGATAAGTAGTAATCATACAAACTGGGTAGTTATTGTAATGTTTGAAAATATACATATAAATTATTTAGTCATATAATATTTATATAATTTTCAAATACTTTTTACAGTTTGAGCAATTTAAAGTTATAAATTGTAAGCCATTTATTTTTTATAAAAGAAAAAAAAAACAGAAATATTAGCTCAAATGAAACTGGCTAATTATTTCCCTTTAACAAAAAAAATGTTTCCACATTTGATTCAATAATGATGCCGAACAAGTTCTGTTTTGTAATATAACAAATATTACTGATTATTAGACCTAAGGCTTTTGCAACCAAAATTGATACAAAAATAGACAAATTGCTAGCAACACACCAGGCAAACGATTCGCATTGATTTATTTAAACCTTTTGTTAAGGCAATTTTTTTATCTATTAATTCTTACAATGTTTCCTGTTAAGTTTTTTTAAAGATAACTAATCACACAAAAAGTCTAGTCCGCCTAAAAATTTGCTGAAACTATAGTCCAGATGGGCTGAAAGGGGATGGGGGCGGTGAGCGAAAAAACTTTTTAAAAGGGGGCGGTGAGCCGAAAAAGGTTGAGAACCTATGGCCTAGAGCGTCAGCCGGCACGTAGAGGACTGAGAGAGAGCGAGAGAGTGAGAAAGAGAGAGAGAGAGTGAGAGAGTGAGAGAGAGAGTGAGAGAGAGAGAGAGATTGAGAGAGAGAGAGAGAGAGAGAGAGAAGTAAAGAATGATACTTACGCATAGTAAACTTGGAAAAATGTGTCAATCAAATTTTTTTTATTGTATACAAGCTAAAGTTCCCAGCGTTGCCCGGGAATAAAGAATAGCCCTGTATAATCTACAGATAAAAATTGTATAAACTAAAACGAACAAACGGCCATAGATCTAATAATTTTAAAAATTTTTTTTTTTTACTAAAGACATTTTGGAAAGTTATTTTAAATAAATATTGTAATCGGGTTAAACAAAGACAAGTCTCTTTATTCAACAATAAAGCTAAATTGCCCGGATTTCCCGTGGATTAAGAATCTACTTTTTTTTAAAATTAATATTAATTGAAATAAAATATAAAAAATGGTATCGGCCAACTATAGAATCGATCCAGGGTCGACCACCTATGCGTCCGATATTATTATGTTATCCATTCTGCTAGCGAGGACACATGTGCTTAGTCAAATTGCAAAGGTAGAATATGAGACAATATGAGACAATAAGGTCACGTGCCTTTAAATAAACCAATTTGATTGGTTAAACACACACATAGACATTTTTATATGCTGTATAGATTATATTTTTCATACGTTGTATACCTTTTTTTATATGTTGAAAAACATTTTATTTGATTAAGTTTATCAATATTTGTGTTATTGGCATTTTTTAAATGTTTATCTTATTTCATGTGTATCAAACGATTCTTCTTTTGCGTCCTACGCCTATCTAAAGTTTTTTTTAGTTTTACATTTAATGAAACTTTCAAGTATTGTTGTTTTTCTTGAATGATGCAGGTAATCCAAAGAATATTGCAGAATGAAAATATATTGGTCCTACTCATTACATTTTTTCTTGCCAATTGAAAAGTGCTTTATCTCAATGCATTCAAGAATATTTAATTAGACAGTCATGTAATTCTAATTTAGAATTTACAGCTTTAATACTTTGTTGTAGTTTTTTCTTTAAAATTGCAAACATTGAGATAAATTAATAGAGTAAATCGTATTAATAATTTCTTGTTTACCTTGTGTAGATGGTAAATTTGACAACAAAACTAATAACGTTGTTAGTAACATCTTCAGAATTTTAGAGTACATACGCAATATGGTCTTTTGGCAATAAGAGTGGATTTCAATTTAAGGACATAGCTATAAACTATAGATTATATACTGTATACTCAACAGCACCTGTTTCCAACAATACTTTACGTTTAGTGTCTTTAGAAGTTTTCAACGTGTCGGTCGGTTGTTATTACTTTGTTGTTCTAAATAGTTACAAACGTGGACGATGGCGATATATTAAATATTGGATTAAACCCTGGAGGCACACACAAACAAACAACCATTAAATGCATGAATGTCATCCGGGAGGTAAAAAATATATTACAAGACTGAGTATTTGCACAGGAAGTAAACAAACTGTGGTGCGAACTATTGTCTAGGGCCTAGGGTGTATTTTTATGTACTTTCTACATCTGACCTACATGATAATGTGAGTCTAGGGAACTAAATGGTAACTTCAGTGTTCTACCTATACATTAACCTGCTTTGTTTCTACCTATACATTAACCTGCGTTGGCTCTACCTATACATTAAATGCTTTGTTTCAACCTATACATTAATCTGCTTTGGTTCTACCTATACATTAACCTGCTTTGGTTCCACCTATACATTAACCTGCGTTGGCTCTACCTATACATTAAAATGCTTTGTTTCTACCTATACATTATTCTGCTTTGGTTCTACCTTTACATTAACCTGCTTTGGTTCTACCTATACATTAACCTGCTTTGGTTCTACCTATACATTAACCTGCTTTGGTTCTACCTATACATTAACCTGCTTTGTTTCTACCTATACATTAACCTGCTTTGGTTCTACCTATACATTAACCTGCTTTGGTTCTACCTATACATTAACCTGCTTTGGTTCTACCTATACATTAACCTGCTTTGGTTCTACCTATACATTAACCTGCTTTGGTTCTACCTATACATTAACCTGCTTTGGTTCTACCTATACATTAACCTGCTTTGGTTCTACCTATACATTAACCTGCTTTGGTTCTATCTATACATAGTGCACACGGTATGCTCTTTGCGTTACGATTACCGACTCGTTATTGATCAACTTTGTACAATGAAAGGGTTATGCTGGCCTGTCCAGTCCATGTAGGTAACGGGAACAAAATAAAACAAAATGGCACCATTTTTTATGTTAATTTAGAAAATAAAAACATTTTTTTAATTCCTTATTATGATTTTCTTTTATTAAACATACAAATGTGTCATATCTTTTTGCCCCACCCTGTATGTCTAGATCTGTAATATGTAGTAGGTGGGCAAGCAGTTAGTTAGACAAGTATGCAGTGGGTAGATTCAAGCAGGAAATCAGGCAGATCAGCAATCAGTCAATCAAAAATGTCAGAAGGCATCGACAAGTCTTAAATATTATGTATGCATGGTCAAACGTGTACCAACATTTCCGGTCCCATTCGATCATTTGCTAACAAAACATTACTGGTTGTACTGCGAGGAAGAAAAGATGTAGTGGATTAAATTTTATTTCACTTTCATAAGATGATGCTGAAATAAAACGATGGATTGTGAAAGGCAGACGTGAAAAATCGCCTAGACTCTATTTATAATCCCAAACTTATATCTTGATGCAAAAGAATTTTAATTTTTACTCCCTTTCTATTAACTTGCGCTGTCTGTCTGCTTGTCTGATTCTCTGCTTGTCTTATTGCAAAACTTTGCATCGATTTTTTTCGACCACTTCCCGTGTCCAAACGAGCTGAAACTTGGGCAGCAGACTTTTACCAAGTAACAATACATTCTATCAAATTTTCAGCATCATAGCCTTTGGAATAGTCACGAATACCTTCGACCAATTTGCGAATCGAAGAATATATTTCACGTAAAACATGGCTGCCTCTACTGGAAGAGACGGAAGTAAATAAACTTTTCGGATATGTTCGTTTTTTACGAATTAAACAGAATGAAAACGACACAATGTAGCCGAAACAATGCGAGTTAACTTTTTATGGTTTTTGCGGGCCAAAGCTAGAAAAAAAGGATGCTCAATATTTTAGTGTGGAAATTCATAACGTATGATATCACTTATATTTATTTTAATCTATCAAAATATAAATTAAATATAAACTTAGTTTACAATGAAAGGGAGTAGGCTATAATAAAAACTTCGTTTTTATGGATTTTTTGTTTTTTTTTTGGTTTTATGAATCTGCGTGTTGTGTTTTTTAATAACCAAGAAACGCTAATCTTGACTTTTTTTATTTTTTAAAAAAGCTAAATTTAACTTAAGCTACTAACACTTCGAGTATTAATTATAGCACACCCAATTTTGAAGTTTAAAAATGGATTTCTAATAATCTTGTAGTTTTTGTATATTTCTAAAAGACCAGGACTAGCCGTCGAGGTTGAATTCAATCGTCAAACACCCGCAAAAGCATATTTTTGTTTTTGCCGGGGATGAACCGGAAATGTGTGAACAGGTATAACCATGAGGTCTATGCCCCATTAAGAGTTGCCCATTTGTCAGGCAAGCAGATAAGCAGGCAGACAAGCAAGTCTGTCTTATGGTAGGCAAGCAAGTAGGTACAGGGGAAATATCTTATAATGATTTGTGTGTACTCTAAATGCACGTATGTTATAATAAACTAAGTGGCTATTCGGACCCGATAGACTTAGTGATAAATAGTTAGTATTGGTTAGTTTATATAGGTTAGGGATGGCTTTGTAGTATTGTTGGTAATAGTTAGTATCGGTTAGGTTATTAAGGATAGGGATAGATTTGTTTTTTTCTGTGCTACTTCTTATAATATATATGGTAGAACAAATATATTTTGTGTTTGCTTCCCTCTTTTTTGATGTTTTTTATGAGTTTTAAGGAATTCTGACTGAAGCCGGGTCCGAATAGCCATTTCATGCTATAGGGACCCGGGTCCGAATAGCGGCAGCCTATAATAAAATTTCTAAAAAAGACCTGATTGGGTCAATTCAATAATAGACTATATCAACACTAAAATAAACTAAACACAAAAAGCCAGTTTTAGATTTTATTTATTATTCAGTTGGTAAACTATTACATTGTCATTATTTATATTTTTAAAAATTCATTAATTACACGAATGTGTTTTGCATATGTATGTTATTAAATGTAGCAATTTTCTTTATAGCCTAAAGCTTTGTTTTCCCATTGCATATGTTTCTTTAATAGTCTATGCAGGGCCGCATTTAGGATTGTGGGGGCCTCTCTTGGCCCAGCCCTGCCTTCCGACATTGCTGTCTTAACCTATGTACAGTATTGCTGATGCTGAATGATAACCAATACCGGTAACACACTCTTTCTTACTCTGACAGCCGATTTGGCGAACAAATTAGCATTTAACTTCAGTTACTCTTTTGAACACTCATTTTCTACATGAACAGCCATGTAGGCCTACAGTGTGTCAGTGTCAGTTAACAACGTTATTACCAGTCGTATGAGTACATTTCTCCAGTATGTGTAACTGCAGTGAGCAACTGATTGTTGAGGTCAGACTCAATGCTACCCAATTCTGCAAATCTATGGACATATGCTAAAACAGCTTCCACATGACACGTTGATCGATCATGCTCAGTCAACATTGCACACTAGCATAGTACCAGCCATCATTACCACGATGCGAAAGCTGCGAGTTAAGCTTTGAGAAACAATGACGTTCAAACCGAAAGTTGGAAGTACGTAGCAGAATCTGTGCGCAGCAGCCTCCAACATCCACGTAAAGAATGCGAAAGAAAGTAGGTCTCGTTTCACACAATACAAGTCTTCAGGCACGAGTCATCACATTGTCATAAGTTTACTGCCAAAAGAAAAGACTAAAACATTTTTTTTTTCGGATGTGTGGAACATGTGGAACTTGCCTAAATACGCCACTATGTAACGAAATCTTCACTTCTCTAAGATAAGATAAGATAAGAATGGGTATTTCTTATAGCGCTTCTATCCGTGCTATTAAATTAGCGTGCTCGGTGCGCTTTTTGTGTGATTTGCAGTGGCAGATGTATTAGCTAAAGAGAAAGGTATTTTTTATGGTTTTCTTGTTAAGTTCTTTTTAAAAGATCTATTTCTTTCTTTCCCTCTGACTTTCTCTCTCTCTCTCTCTCTCTCTCTCTCTCTCATTCTCTTTCATTCCCTCTACTCTGTCTCTCTTTCTTTCTCTCTTTTTCTCTCACGTTCCCTCTAGCTCTATGTATATTTCTCGCTTCTCTTTCTTTCTCTCTCTTTTACTCTCTTTTTCATTCTAGATTTGTCTACCTCTCAATCTCAAACTCTCTCTCTCTCTCTCTCTCTCATTCCGTCACTCTCTCTATATATATAGAAACATATACATATCAAAATATTTATTTAAAACAAAGTTAAGACATAATGGAATAAATAAAAACGTTTGAGGTAATATCTAATGTCTATACCAAAAAAAAACGTAAGTATGTCATTGAGTTACATTGTAACATTCACTCCCTGTCTTATTTTCTTGTAAATTTAAACCTCAATGGTTTCTCAGGCTCAATAAAAAGTTTGTAAATAAAAGTGGAATTGGACGATTCCGGCTCAATTTCAATTTTTAATTTTTGTAGAACCTGAAATTAAAAAAAAACAAAATATGGAAAAAGAAGAAAAAATAATCAGTTGAAAGTAAAGATGTTATAGGGTCATGGTTTTATAAAAATAGATAATTTTAAGAACAATTTATTATGGTTTTTATTGGTTTCATGGAAATTTTCCAATTAGCTTTATGATTATTTAAATATACTAGCACATTTATAAAATGCACTTGCTGCTATAAAGAAAATAGACCATATATTTTTTAGAAAAATACTTTAATGTTTGTTTAGAATTCCAACTCTGTGCATTCACATATCTATGCCCTGAGTAGCATTTTTTTAATTTAGAAAATATATTTTCCGTGACAATGTGTAGCTCTTGAGAACTCAAGTCAACATGTTAGATAGGCCAGTAACTGCACACTATTCGATTAGTTATACCTTTAAAAACTGCAGTAGGCACACTGTTGGATTAGCTTCATCTTTTAAAAACTGCAGTGTGCAGGCTATTGGATTAGCTATACCTTTTCCAACTGCACTAAGCACGCTATTATATTAAGTTGTACCTTTGAAGTAGCCAGGTAGATCTCCTGCTCAGCGAAGCGACGCCCTATGCAATTCCTGGGTCCGTGGCCAAATGGTAGTGCTACAAAGCTGCTGGTTGAGTCATCTTTCTTAGAGTCGCCAGTCCTAAGCCATCTTTCTGGAATGTACTTATCTGTGTCTACAAACTGGGTCTTCACAGCACGTGAATTAGCCATCATTACTGTAACCTTTATAAACAATAAAGAAAAAATAAATGTCATAGCTTTTTTTAACTATATAAAGTTGGCACCATTTTTATTTTTAAATTAATTAACAACGTGTGTTTAAATTATTAACGTAAAGCTCAATCTAACTCACTCCTGCAGGAACTGTATAATTGCTTAAAATCACATCAGTTGGCAGTTTTCTCATTGGTCCACTAACAACTGGATAGTTCAATCTTTGCGAGAGAAAACAAAATACATAGAAACAAAATTTCCTTTCACATTTTATTTTCTTTATATGTCCTCGTCTAAAACACATAATAAGCTTATGTCAACTGTCTTATAGTGTAGCCTATGTATCATTCAGGTTTCGACACAAAATATTAAATTTACTAGTAGTAAAGCTAGAAGAAACCCACTCGTTAAACGGTGGGTTTTATAAAACACCCAGATGCCCATTGCTATTGTGTGTTTATCATACCTAAAGGATTCCTTCACGCAGGCTTTTAAATACGTCATCTGTGACAGAGCTGTTGACGTAAGTGGACCATCTTCTCCCAGTAAAGAAATAATCTCGTTCCTTAGAGTCGCCTGCTTGTCTGGGTTCTTAGCCAAGTTATAAAACAGAACTTGAAGATTTTTGGCAGTCTGTAATTTACAATAGACAAGTTGCATACTAAAAACTGTTATAATGCCCTTAATATTCACAAGATAAACTATATTTCTAATATAAATAAATGATTTAGTATATCTTAATAGGTGGGCTGTTGGTATATTAAGTAAGTCCAGCTTTCAATAAAAGATAATATGTCATCAGTTTTACAGGCAAAGGTTAACAAGGGTGATTGTGTGGCAATCATTTGCAAATGCACAAAAGTTTCAAAATTGGATGCATAGAGTGTATCTTCTTATCTTATACATTACAGACGCACCTTCTATAAAGAAGATTATTGCGTCCTACGCTCATCCGTGGTCCGAGTCTAGTCTTGCATTTTTATTAATGTTTTATTAATGTTAAGTTACTGGTTTTCCTGGTTTGTTCAGGCAACCCATTCCATGCCCCAATGCCACTCGGAAAGATTCCCTAAGTCTGTTCAAACTAGAAAAGTAAAGAAGAGATTTATAGGAAACTTGGCTTATGACCATTTGCAAAAAAAAAAATCCAATGTCATATCTTTTGATCAGCGAAATCTGATTGACTAAAAGTATATCTTTGGCGTCTTTAATATTAAAAAATTATGAATGTTGTAGCCTGTTTTCTTTAAGCTACAAATCAGACAGTTTAGCTCTGACCTCTCCAGGAAATCATGAATTACAATTTAAAAGTATTACTGGGAGAGCTTACAGAGTCGGTGGCTGCACTGTAGAGGCTTGACATGATGTTGCTGACGTCATCATCTGACAGAGCTTTCTCATTGGTCAGAGACAGGAGTAGATTTGGTTCGTCCAGATTTAACGTTCCTTCCTTCTCTCTTCTTTCGTTCTCTTCCCTGGCCACGGCTAAATGTTTCCAAGCAAACCTTTGAAATAATAATATTTGATACAAACATTTTAAATTTAAATCAGAAGTTCGTTTTCTTGTTCTACTCCATTATCCTTACTCTCTCTCTCTCTCTCTATATATATATATATATATATATATATATATATATATTTTCTATCTCTCTCTCTTTCCGCCTATATATCTTTCACTCAGTCTCTTAATCTATCTTTTTTCTATCTCTTTCGCCTTTCATTACCTAGTAATGCGTCTGAGTCTGCCTATTCTAGTAGCGCGCAGAAGTACTAAACTTTAATTTATTTTTTATTTTTATATTCCCAAATTTAAAAAAAATCACCAATTATGCACCCCCTCCCCCAATTTTGCCTATTTGGTTGAGCCGGCCCTGACTAATATAGTTAAGCTTTTCTCTTTTTTTTGATAACTTTTCTCTCTTGTTATCGTTAATTTATCCCCCTTGGCTCCAGCTCTTTTTCATTGACCCCTTCTTTCTTATCTCTATTATTTTTTCTTTCCCAACATCTATTTCCTCTTGGTCTATACATTTCACACTGGAATTGTTCACTGTTCTTTGATCAATTTCCCTATGATAAATTTACAAAAACTTTATGGCCTTAAGATCCTACAGTGACGTCTGCAAAAAGCTTAAAGTTTCATCAACCAAACTCACCTCCTAATTATAAGAGCTACTTTTTCATACTCTCTGTACGTTTTGTTCCTGTACCAACTGTGAGCAATAGATTTCCCGCTCTGGGAATAGTAAATCAGTTTGATCCCGTCTCTGCTGGCCTGCAGAAACTCTTTGGATTCCTGATCAATGTCTGGGTTGAAAAACCCAAGCCGTCTGTTAAACTTCACCAATCCAATGCCTGTGTGGAGAAAAGAAATGGATGTAAAACACTGAAATATGAGTATAGGAATTAGCAGAGACTATAAAACGTCAATATCTCAAAAAGTTTTCAATTTAAAGTAAAATCAAAAGCCGTTCCTTCCATTGTGGCCCAGTAACTAAATAATATCCAAAAATAATTTTAAAAAATGCACGACCTCAGCAGGTTATGAGTTAAAAATCAACATAAGCAGGTTGGAGACAGATTTACACAATATGTTGTATAACTGCAGTGGACCAACAACTGTTTGTGATTATGACTACGGATTTCGCATTTCATTTCTTGGTCATGTATTCATTTTTTTAATACAATTAGGACATTCTGTTGAATCATAGAGTGTTAGTAGACGTAATTAAGTAAGCATCTGGTCCAGTGACCATGTCCAGTGTTACAATCCAGCCCACCAAGGAAAGTTATTGCCCAACCCTGCCCTACACTGTTCCTAATTGAGGCACTGGACATTTTAAAGTCTACTTCGCTCACAGCAATGTGCCCAACACCCGCTCATAAACATAAACACTCACTCACGGTTGAAATATAAATGCCATATACACACAAGCTCGATTGAAAGATAACACTCAATTATATTATTACTTAATACTTACTCTCTGCCGCAAAGCAAAAAAAAAGTTCCGCCAAATCTACAGGATTCATTTCTTGTTTAGCCAATATCTGTGCGAATTCCTCGGCGACTTCATTCTGTTGCTCAATGTAATGTAATGCTGAGTCTGCCTTCAGTAACTGTCGGTTAAGTGGTGACCTTAGCGTGTGCCATTCTTTCCCTTGCCTTGTTATGAAAATAATTGTTCATTATTTCAACTAGTATAGCCTTCATTGTATATCATCAATCGTCATTTATGTTCAATGGTACTGTTAAAGACACAGGGGTAATCAAATAGTTGCTATGGCAAATATGATTTTAAGAAATCATGCCACATAATTTAAGCTTGAAAGAAAAATAAATGTATAAAGTGAAACCTGGTGCACCTTTGCGAGGTCTAAATAGGTGCCTTTTTAGATTAGTTTTCAATTAGCCTTTGTAATTAGTCAGTAAATAAATAATTCTAAACAGCTTTAGCATTGTGACACAAGCCCTTGCCCTTGATGCTTTTAGCCTGCATGTGCTTGTTACGTTTAATGGTTAATTCACACCGGCAGACAAGCCTCATTTTCTCTAGCAAAGGACACTCTGAGATGTAGCTTAATCGCAAAAACGCCTTCAAACATCGCTTGGCAGTCCCTCAAGTGCAACCCACAGAGAAAATAGAAGTCGGGGGCCTGCCACGTATGATTTAGAGACTGACAGTTTAAAAAATGCGTTACACTTGGAAAGAACTGTAAAAATTGGTCCAGAATAGAGGACTGATAAGATCACTTGTTGGAGGCCAAGACCCCCAATAGCAATGACGGGCAACAATATACTTACAAAATAGAAACAACATTGATGCAAATAGATGCCCACGTTCAACTTAAACTGAGCGTTTCAATCAAATATTTTTTCTTCACACTTTTAAATCACTAAACGCAGAAACACGTAAGGAGAGCTTGATACAGGGGTCGGCAACCTAAGGCACGCGTGCCAAACTTGGCACGCAGAGCGATTTTCAATGGCACGCAAAAGATCTCAAAGAGGTTTTTTTAATAGATAAAAAAAAAAAATTCAGTTCTAAATTAGACAAACTTACTATTGAGTTTTCTGAATGAAATAGCGACACATTTCAGGGATTTTACGTTTCCAAGACCACTGGAATGGATTTGTATTGAAACTGGACATATCTTGCCGTGAAATCAATTTCAAAACATTTAACTACAAGTACATCTCTATATTAAGATATACATTAAAATAGAAAGTTGGGCTTTTTCAGAAGTACATCGAGGTACTCAAAGCGGATTTTTCTAATCAAATGCAAGAATTTCAAATCGATGGACTAATTTTTTTTATATCACATCAAGCCTCACTGGTTTGATATTAATTACAACCGTCTTAGATGTAGATCTTCTTTTAAATTAAGGGATATTAGCAATTTTAAAATGCAGCAGGTTGAATTTTAAACATTAAAGAAATGGGCATCCAAATATGTCCATTTGCGGAAAAAGTCTGAAAGAAAGCTGCTTAGGAAAGTCGTCTGCTTTTCTCAACTACTAGGCATTCACTCTATTACTTTCAGCTTTTGGTTCAACTTACTCTTTTGAACAGATTTTTCACACATGCAAGCTCTTTTAAGCATAGAAAGAGGTCACTTACTATTGACCGCTCATTAAACATTTTTAATAACAAAAATTGCATAATATAGTGCAATTAAATAAGTCTCTTATATATATCAAATTAATAATACAAATACATTTGTTTTTTAATTACTTATAGGCCTAATTATGTTTAATTAAAGAAGAAGAGCATACAAAATCTATTAAATGTAATTAGTCTGTATGAATTAAAAAATAAACTCCTTAAATGAACAAACAATTAATGCAGGAAATGTTTATTTACAACTGTTTAACGTAAACTATTTTAAACCTCTAATAATTAAACCTTGTAATGAATACCATAATGTTGGATTATATAAAGAGATAATAATTAGTCAGTAATATTTTTTAATATTACAAAACATAACTTTTTTTGGCATCACTATTGAATCAAATGTGGAAAAGTTTGTTTTAATGAAAGGGAGATAATTAACCCGTTTTATTTGAGCTAATATTTCTAATATTTCTTTTATTTCTTTTATAATAGAATAAATGGATTACAGCTTCTTCTTCTTCGTTCTCAAATGTTATGATTGGGAGGATTCAGACAACAAGTCCGATAGTTGTAATGAACTGCGCCGTGGCTGTCAGATTGTTCTAGTCCACCGAACAGTTTGTCGTTGAAGGTAGCCCCCAGGGGCCAAAAGGCTGACCGGGTAGAAAGATACAGAGGGCAGGTCTGAAGGACATGCTCCTCATTTTAGGGAGCTGTTTCGCAGGGGCACATTTCGCTTGCTCCGATTCGTAGTTTGCGGAACATGTGTTGCTTAAGCCTGTTATGACCAGTCCTTAGTCTGAAGATGATGTGTTGAAATTGGCGGGAGACTTTGTAGTAAGCATCAATCTTTGGGTTCTTTTGTTGCAGCTCAGACCATCTTTTGGATTCATTCCTTTTCAGTATTTGAGATGGGTCTGTCTGGTTTTGTCTGCCTCCAGCTTTAGCTTAGGTGTCGGCAGTGTCATTTCCTTCATTTTGTATAAGTCCAGGGAGAACCAGTTCTTTAGTTATTTTTCCTCAGTTTTAAAAGTTCTGTACTGAGTGACTGGTTGATCAGGGCATTTGGGTTTTTTAGAGACTGGAGTACTGTTTTGGCGTCAGTGAAGATGACAATCCGGCTGTTGGGGGATTGTGGGTGGCATGTTAGTATATTTGCAGCAAGCTTAATTGCTTTTCTTTCTGCTCTAGTGCTATCTGAGAGGATACCTGTGACAGTGGCTTTTTCTAGGAGTTCTCCATTTGGCCACTCTATGAAAATGCCGGCTCCACCATTTTTCAAATCTTTTTCAGTTGACCCGTCAGTATAGACTCTGGTCCATTCATTTTGGGGGCACTGTTCTCTAATGATGTTGTTTACTGCTTCTTTTAGTATTTCGGGCGTGTAGTCAGATTTTTTCCCTATGTTGCTTAGTTCGTCTCTGATTTTTAGAGTAGGGCTTGGGTCCCAGGGGGGGGGGAGTGGCTGTGGGGTTGGGTAGGTTAATTGCAATGTTTTTTATTTTCTATTTACTTTTTAGATGTTTGGCTTCTTGTATAAAAATTGGATCTTTGAAGTCTTTTGGTTGAATGTGTTTTGAGTAGCTTGGGTTTTAGAGGGTGATGTCCTGATGCTTCTAATTTGGTGAATTGTGTTAGTATTTTGGTTTCTCGTCTAACTTCCATAGTGCTTAGGTTTGTTGCATCCTCCATTGCTCTGATTGGGGTAGTTTTCATTGCTCCTGTTATGATTCGAAGTCCTAGATTTTTAACTACAGCTTATAACTTTGATATGATCTAATCTAGATCTAACTGTAAAAAGTATTTGAATCTTTTATAAAAATATTATATGACTAAAGAATTTATATGTATATTTTCCAACATTACAATAACTACGCAGTTTGTATGATTACTACGTATCTATTCCTCTTTACGATAGTCGTGTCAAAATTTATAAGTATAGATCTATCATCATAAAACATTAAAGTGGATCTCAGTAACTATAATACAAAATATAATTAAAGACCGAGTGAAGAGCTTTTTATCAAAATTGAGTTAACATTTGATCTTGATAGTAAATAGTGTATTCAGCAACTGAATGTTAATGAAAAATCATTTATAAAAAATATCAAAGATAAATATTAAGTAATTAGTTCAATATTTGCAATTACATGTGTGTGTTTTTCGTTTTTTCGGAAGAAAAATCCCAATCTCGTAGCCATTTGAGATGTTTTTATTTATTATTGACGTAAGAGAAAGGATTTCGACTAGGAAAACTGACTAGTGTCACGTGTTTTGGATCTATTGCCACATGTTTTGACTCTTTTCCCGGTTCTTATTTTTAACAAAATGGTTAAATATAGATTTATAGCGTCGAGTTTTATTTATTTTTTTCCTTTCTCAAACGTCACAGCCTCATGAGACTATTCCAAATCTCGTTCCTTTGAGAACAACCTCTTCACTTGGTCTTTAATATTAGCAGGTGAGCCTCACCTTGACTAACAAATAATGATGTTAAGACAATAATTACCATACATTTTATAATGTGAACGTTGAGTCATAAAATATTGTATTTGATATAAATGCAAATAAAGAGGATGATAATCTCAAATACGTTAATTTTGTATTAAATTTAAAACTTTCAAACGATTCATTTTAGGCTGTTGTCACGCTGAATCATTTAGAAATCCTAGTTTGGCACACTGTTAGCAAAATGTTGCCGACCCCTAGCTTAATACATAAGGCATTAATTTATATCTTAGAAATACAACACAATTACAATATGTTACAATGCTCAGATAAACATAAGGACAAAAAACACTTTTCTTATCTCTTGTACGAGAACAAAAGCATATAAGAACTGTTTCATCCCGAGTGGCATCCGGGCAAGGAATGGGTTGCCTGAACAAACCAGGAAAACCAGTAACTTAACATAATTTAAAACCATAATCAAAATGCAAGACTAGACTCGGCCCACGGATTAGCGTAGGATGCAATAATCCTTTTTATAGAAGGTGAGTCTGTAACATATAGGATAAGACTGATTTGTGTTAAATGCGTAATTCAAAATCACTTACAAATTCGGCAAGGAATCTTTCAGTCCTGTTCTCTTACTCAGTGCTGTTATCAGCGTGATGGGTGCTCGCATCGGGTATTTCCCTTCAGTTCTGAACATAGTTTCGAAGTCTTTAGGGTCCGAGATGATCACGTGCGGGGCCCCGAGCCTCAGTTTGATGATTGGGCCATACTTGTCAAACATAGAGTCCAGCATCCTATGGAACGTCTCGGGGGTGTAGTTGGCTACCAATAAGGAGGAAGCATAAACCTTTATAATAAAAGTTATTGCAGTAACGGATACGTTTCAAAGTTGAGGTAGGCTCAATAAAATACTAGCAATTTCGTTAATTATGTGATACCTACAGAATGGCTTAAACAACAATGCAGTCCCTATCACTGGCCACTGGTAAATTCCTTGTGGGCCTGGAATTTCATCAAAAGGTCTCGGTTGAATGGTTGAGTTGGTAGCCTGGCTGGATAGTGCTCTAGACAGAAGGCTGTTGAATCCTCTCTTTGATAGCCCGAAGGATTCAATCATTTTATATGATACTGAAAATATTTTAAGAATTTACTTCTCCAAAAGTTCTCAAATTAAAATTTAAAAAAAAAATAGCTACCAACAATACTACAAAACACATTGACTGTACAACAATAGATTGATTAAAATATTTTTTTATCATAGAAACAACTAAATAGTTATAATACAAAATAAGCAAGTGAATGTACAACACTAAGGATATGCTAGTCCTACTTACAGAATACGCAGACTAACGCTCCAACACCCGAATGAAAGCACTTGGATCCAAGAAGCAGATCTTTTTATACTGACTGAGTCTCACCACGAGCTCTGCGTTGAGATTCTTGTTTCTAACTGTCCATACTTTATGAATCATGGCCTGGTTGAGTCAACACTGGCTACTAGTACAGGTAAGTCAATATAGTAGGCCCACACTCACTGTTTCGGGTGACTTCACATTGATCAGAGCACGAGAACTTTGGGCTAGTTCACGCTGGCATATTACAGGATCAAAATAGTAACCAGGACTTGTTATAATTAGGCATAGGCGTGGCCATGGAAAGATTTACCCCAAAGCTGTTCCAGAAACAACCTTTTTTTTTTCTACTTCCCAAAACCATAAATGACGTCACGAATCAAGGGAGGGGATATGTGACTAGGGGGAGTAGAAGTATGTGACGTCACATCTTTGAAATAAAATGCACAGTCTATTACAAGTTTGGCCAAAATGCTGACATTATTTATGGCGATGACCCCCCTAGAGACAGATATAGAGTTAAAAGATATGTAAATTTTTTTAGCATTCACATTATTTTACCTTTGAACAAAATTCAAATTTACTATGAATAATGTATTTTAAAATTAATTTATGACCTTGTGTTTTGACTTGCAATCTTCTGTGCTGTGTTATTTTTTAGAAAAACTAATTCTTGATAATAACTATAGGGTCTATAGGCCTCATATTTTGACAGAATTAAAATTGTTAACATAAAATATATGTAATAATTAATTAAGTTCAGAATTAGCCTACTACTGCCCTCTAACGTGCACTACTAGTCTCCCTTCCTTGCACCTTTTGCCCTCACCTTGAAATCCTGGTTACGCCAATGTAATTGGGTCATAGTATGTACTATTTTTTGTTTTCGTTGTTTTTTAATCTTTCTGATCCATTGAAATTTTCTGGAGTATTTCTAAAAGTAGGCCTATGTATTTATTTTGGTTTTGTTATTGTATAACTTATCATTGCTCATGCTCACCTCAGTTTTGATCGACCAACATATATCCCATAGCATACTAAATAACGTGATAGAACAACAGTAAATATAAAAATCTACTTTCTGTTTTCGTTGACCAGTCGATTATATCTTTGTTTTTGTAAAAACGTTCTCAGTTAGCCTTAATACCTCCTTACCTCAATAATTATTTTAATATCAAAACAGATCGAAGAGGAAATAACCTGTATAATGATTCATTCATGGTCGCTTTCCGATAACTTAATTGGTATGAAAAAGATATGTGCAGTCGTATTTAAACATTGCTTTGACTTTGTGTGCATAAAATGAATACCATTTCACCAATGGCGGAGCATTGCACTTGATTATATGTCTCCGTTGTACATAATTTACTAAGGGAAATAATTATTTTAAATAAAATCCTACACTTTTTTTTACTTGCATTTTATATAAATATAATTTGAAAATGTAGCCTAACAACATCATATAACAAAAATGTTTGGTGAAAACTATACCATATAGAATTGTCTGTATGGGACAATCAAGTATTGATAAGATTTTTTAAAACTCAAAACTTTATCACTATTTATTAGTAAGGGGCGTCTTTGGACGCAGTATTCTTCTTTTTAGAAGGAGCGTCTGTAATATACAAGATAAATGGCTAACACTTCATGGAAGAACTTATATTGAAATGAAAGTAAACAATCATACACATACTGGTATCGAAATTCAACAATCATCCACATTGAAACATTTAACAATCATCCACAATTGAAACATTTAACAATCATCCACAATTGAAACATTTTTCAATCATCAACATTGAAACATTTAACAATCACCCACATTGAAACATTTAACAATCATCCACATTGAAACATTTAACAATCATCCACATTGAAACATTTAACAATCATCAACATTGAAACATTTAACAATCACCCACATTGAAACATTTAACAATCATCCACATTGAAACATTTAACAATCATCCACATTGAAACATTTAACAATCATCAACATTGAAACATTTAACCCTTACAGTCCCAGGAGCGTATATAGCGCAATTGAAGGCAGCATAGATAGAAGTAGGTCGGTACGGGAAGGGTTAACAATCACCCACATTGAAACATTTAACAATCATCCACATTGAAACATTTAAGTTGATTTAACAATCATCCACAATTGAAACATTTAAATTGATTTAACAATCATCCACAATTGAAACATTTAACAATCATCCACATTGAAACATTTAACAATCATCCACATTGAAACATTTAACAATCATCAACATTGAAACATTTAACAATCAGCCACATTGAAACATTTAACAATCATCCACATTGAAACATTTAACAATCATCAACATTGAAACAGTTTTTTTTTAAAGGATTAACGCAGTGTAAAGGCCTACTGGGTATAAAAATTCAAGAAACAATAAAAATAAAAATCTAGTTCTTAGACTAAAGTCTATGTAGAAATGCTGAACATATATCTATTGAGCACAGAATTCTTCAGCCTCTTTGTTGAACCGGTGCACATTGAGTCTTAAAGTTCACATAACCACTAGGGGAGAGTTGGCCAGGAGGGAGAAATGGCCCACCCCTATTTTATCCAAAACTGCTGGACAATAATATTTAGGATGTAAATGAATGTATTTAGTACATTCTTTTTATGGTCCTTCTTCAATTTCCGAGCGAAACGTTTAATCATTGTTAGACTGGATATGTTTAAAATTTGATGTTCTACAACAGGGGTCAGCAACCTTTTGATAATAGTGTAACAAAGTAGGACTTATAATTCGTTCAGCGTACCAACAACCTAAAAGTCATCATGTTCTTTTCTTGTAGAAGAGACTTCATTGCCTTATTGGGGATCTTCCGCGTGCCATTGAAAATCGCTCTGCGTGCCAAGTGTGGCGCGCGTTCTACAACATTTTCAATGATATAATAAGTTGTACAATTCTTGCCAGAGTTGTGTAATTATAAATTGACATCTGTACACAATAAATCTTTTATTATCATCACTATTGATTTTGTGTATCAAGATTTTGAATAAAGAAAAAAAAAATGAATTTATTTGATGGCAAAAAAAAAATACAAATAAGGACATTTTTTAATATTATGAAATAGGTGAGAAAATATGGACTGTCTAAGGAGGTTAGAGAACCAATCAGATTAGAGATTTGATGTTTGTTACAGGAGACAGGGATTACCTTTCTTCTTCTTCTTCGCCATTATCAACTCCTAGTGGAGCATAGGCCATCAACAATCTCTTTCCATGTCCTTCTGTCTCTGGCTATCTTCTCTAGCTCCTTCCAAGTTCTCCCGATGACCTGCACATCCTTTTCTACTTCCCTCCGGAGGTGTTCTTAGGTCTACCTCTTCGTCTTGCACTCTGGGGATTCCACGAAAGAGCTTGCCTAGTCAAATTTGTCGTTGGTTTCCTCAATGTGTGGCCTATCCATCTCCTTTTTTGTATTTCTTGTTCTACTGGAATATGTGCTGTCCTTTCCCATACAGTTGCATTTGTAATTTTGTCATACCATTTGATATCCATTATTCTACGTAGACAGCCATTAACAAAAGTTTGTAGTTTGTTCAAATCCCCCTTTGTCTTTAATTCTAACTTAAAATCTGTCTTACTGTATGGCTCAGAAAGTTGGGATTACCTTTAGTAGCAATGATATGATAATCCTTTAAACAATGCTTTGAATGTAGGTGCCAAATCTAATATTATTATTATGCAATTAGTAGGCCTACTAGATGAGGTCATCTGATTGGCTGTCATTCTGGAAGCAGTTTTGATTGGCTTATCAGAAAGGCTAAGTGCAAAGAGCTAAAAAAAAAAATGCCAAGCTGAATGTATATTATGTTAATGAAGAAGATATAAAACTCAAATGATGAAACAAAAAGAAACAAAAGAAATGGATCATTTGCATTTAAGTAAATGTTAATTTCATTAGTGATACAAAAATAATACACTGCAATACATTACCATATTTTGTGTAAAAAAACAACAACATATAGATGATTACATATCTCTTTTTTTTACAATCCAAATAATCTTCAATAAAAAGAACAAACATTGGTTTTAGATTATAAGTACAAATTTCAGTGTTACAAAAAGTCCTTGAACTAGAAGATAACCAACTATAGACTACTGTTTGTAAAAATTTAAGATATTAATTATCTTTATATTTTTTCGCCTAGAAATTATATCAGTATTCTTGGTTGTTAAATGCTTTCTGAGCTTACATTATGTTTGTTGCTAGCGCTATAGACAAATAGAATTATTATTATTATCACCGGGGGAACAGCATGGATCAGAAAATTAATCCCTGCATTCTGCTGTTCTAGCTTTCAGGAATGCAAAAGTCTTGGTGCCTGTTTGCATCTTTTCAGTATTATTTTCAATTGTATTACGTAAACATGTATTATGTACACAAGTATTAATTATTCATATATTGTGTATTGATGTTATAAGTACTTATTTATTCATGTAATGTATATTCATGTATTGTGAATTCATGTAATGTGTAATCAACAGATTCTGACAATGAACAAAGAAAAATAAAGTTAAATCATAATTGTGCCAAAATGGCATGAGAGTTGTTCAAGCATTAGTAATGTTAGTCATAAGTGTGTCATGATGTCGGTAGAGTTGTTCAAGCATTAGTAATGTTAGTCATAAGTATGTGAAGATGTTGGTAGAGTTGTTCAAGCATTAGTAATGTTAGTCATAAGTGTGTCATGATGTTGGTAGAGTTGTTCAAGCATTAGTAATGTTAGTCTTAAGTATGTCAAGATGTTGGTAGAGTTGTTCAAGCATTAGTAATGTTAGTCATAAGTATGTCAAGATGTTGGTAGAGTTGTTCAAGCATTAGTAATATTAGTCTTAAGTATGTCAAGATGTTGGTAGAGTTGTTCAAGCATTAGTAGTGTTAGTCATCCCTAGATGATTAATATGAAAATATATGCGGCTCTAGTTGACTTTGAATTCTTTCTAGGATTAGCCAAGATGAGCTTTTTAAAAACAGTTTCAAGTTTCAAAATTGGACATACGAGCAACAGATTCAGATCATTAGGACGAGTGATTCAACTTATGACTTTAGAAAAAATGACTGCACAAAATTTAGTAAACAAAAATTTCAAGTTTGACAGATATTATTCTTGATCCGCTCATAGTGTTTCCATAAGCCAACTTTCAGCTGCGATGAATTTTGAGAGTATTACTTCTGAACATTTTGGTTCCTGCTTGCTATAGCTGACTTAAATCTCATAGTTGAGCAATGGTTGGTTATAGCCAAATACTTTAATAACTCTCTTGAGTAAAATGTAACAATGTGTTAACAAGGTTAGAAGAGAAAAGATCTAGATATAAGGCCTGGGTGTATAGAGCTTAAGCCTCGACAGCTTCATATGTCAATGAAATATAATCTTCTATACACGAGGAGTGTCTCTAACACATAAGATAAGACAACATAAGATGTCAGTTGTCTTTTCATTCCTTCTCATTTTCTATTCTCTTATAAATTTAAACCTCACAGGTTTTTCTGGCTCAATAAACAGTTTGTAAATAAAATCTGTATTCAAAGATTCCGGCTCAATTTCAATCTTTAATTTCTGCAGAACCTGAAAAAAAAAAGAAAAAAATGTATGATCACCGACTAATCCATTGATAAAAATATTTTCAACCCTTATATTTACAAAGCCACACCTTATCTTATCTTATACATTACAGACGCTCCTTCTATAAAGAAGATAATTGCGTGCTACGCTCATCCGTGGTCCGAGTCTAATCTTGCATTTTGATTAATGTTTTAAATGATGTTAAGTTACTGGTTTTCCTGGTTTGTTCAGGCCACCCATTCCATGCCCGAATGCCACTCGGGAAGAAAGAGTACTTATATGCATTTGTTCTTGCATAAGGGATAGGGAAAGTGTTTTTGTCTTTATGTTTATCTGAGCTTTGCAACAGGTTGCTATTGGGTTGTATTTCTAAATTAGAGTTTAATGCCTTATGTATTATTACTACTTTACTCTTTGCCCTTCTGTCTTCTAGTGTTTCTAGGTTTAGTGATTTTACTATTTATTATGTTGTTTAATGGTTACAGATAAATAAAACCATTAACAGGTGTTACTCTTGTTAATTGGGAATATTCACTAGTTATGAACCTTGCAGCTCTTTTTTTAATTTTTTCTAAGTTTTTAATGGGTCTTTTTAGTTGATGGGTCCCATATATATCCTGCATATTATACTTTGGCCTAACTAATGTGAGATAGCATTTTAGTTTTATATTCATTTTAGTTTTATATTCTTATTATATTTGTAAAAAATCATTTTTATGAATCCTAATGTTTTGTTTGATTTTTTTATTAATACATCAATGTGAGGGTTCCAAGATAACTTATCAGTTATTATTACTCCTAGATACTTAGCATTGTTAGTTTGACTTAGTTTTTTACCACCTTCAATATTTTATGATTGGTTTATAAAAACAAAATAATTCTTAGTAAAACAATCTATAGATTTAGCCCTTTTGAATCATGTATAACACTATGGAGCACTAGTTGGAAATAGTATATAAAGAAGATCTTAAAATATCTTATTTGACTATAAATAAAAAGAAAATTTTTATTAAAAATCTTCAGCATTAAATATTTTCTAATGTTCTCAATTACCTAGTCAAAAAACAAACTAACAAAATAATTATGATTCAGAAATGGACAAAGAAGTTGTGTTTAGTTGTTTTTTTTCCCACCTATATTGACCCCCCCCCCCCCCATTTAAAAAACTCATTTAAATTGTATCGGTTTCTGCGACTTAAGTACCATATTGGCACAATGTGTCACAATGTTACCTTCGAAGTAGCCAGGTAGATCTCTTGCTCAGCGAAGCGGCGCCCAATGCAGTTCCTGGGTCCGTGGCCAAATGGCAGTGTAACAAAGCTGCTGGCAGAGTCCTTTGTGATATTGTCACCTGACCTGAGCCATCTCTCTGGAATGTATTTATCAGCATCTGCAACCAGGGTCTTCCCAGCACGTGAATTAGCCATCAGTACTGGAGTCTAAACAATGGAATAATGAAATATGCTAAAAGTCATAATACAATTACACATACAATTTTAGGACATAAGATTCGTGCACTAAACTATATATATATACTGGATAGACTGCCGATATTTCTTTTAGCACCAAATATCTATCATAATACACCAGTACTAAACTATAAATTAAACATTATTTATCATATCAATAATCTATATAAATTTAAAATTGATGAACTAGATTTTTAAAAAACACTTTTAAATTTAAATGTAAAACAAGCATAGTTCTACACCTAAAAAAAAATGATGTAGAGTCTAGGTTTATCTAGGTTTAATATCAAATAAAAAAAACTTTCTGTAAAAAAATATTTTTGTTTCATAATTTAAAATAGCTATTGCTGGGACATGGTGGCAGGAAGCGTGTTTGACTGGCGATCCAAAGGTTCTGGGTTTGAATCCTGGTGGCGGCTAGGACTTGAGGGTGTCCTTGAGTTTACCCAGCTTTGACAGGTACCTGACATTAGGAAAAGTAGGGGCAACTCCTAAATGCAAAGCGGAATTAAGTCTGGGGTTGGGCAATTACTTTCCTTGGTGGACTGCATTGTCATAATTTACATGACTACTGGGCCTGATACTTACGAACATATTATTTATGTCACGTCATTGCTCTATAATGATTATCATTTATAGTGTTGAACATTATAATTGGTTTATAATTTATACTATTAATACTTAATACTGAACTCTTTATTTCATTTATTGGGCAAGTTATTTTGTTTTAAAATGTAACAAGAATTAGATTTTTTAAAAAGTCTATTACTTAACATCCGTAGGCAAAGAAAGAAAAAAGTAAAAAGTTATCCAGTCAGTAACCCAATTGATCCATAGGGCCATTTCACCATTTTTGTTGGTCAAAGCCTACAAGGGGATTGTGTGGCCTGCACAACAAATGCTTTCACTTTTCTCCAACTAATGTTAGGTACCCAACTCAGCTGGATAGACTCAGAGATAGAAAAAAAATCTTCAACAGGACTCACACCCTCTATCTTTGACTTGCTAGCCATATGTACTGCTGCTCTGCCACTGCACCCTAATATGGTATAGTTTGTAATTTGTTGCTACAAGTTTTTTAGGTCTGATTATCTTGATGTTTTAGAAAATAACCTATGACAGATTAAAAATTACAATCACAGGGCAGACAACAAACTCTATTGTTATTATTATAAACATTGATAATCCATGTTTCCTATATTATTATGAACATGTTACATTAATATTCCATGTTTCTAAAATTATTTTAAACATTGATTTTCTATATAAATACATAACTGTGACTTTGAATCACTAAAGACATTTGGTCTAGTTCCCCATTAAAATACAGAAAGATTTCTGCCTTGATTTTTTAAAATCAAGTCTCTAACAAAATTAATCATTTTAAGGCTCTAATCTACTCACTCCAGCAGGGACTACATAATTGCTTAAAATCACATCAGTTGGCAATATTCTATTTGTTCCAGCGTACAGTGGATAGTTCAATCTGAGAAAAATATATAGAAACACCGTTATTTAGTGAGCTGTTTCAATCATTCACTGGCCAATCATTCATTGAGCTGGTTATTATTCAATGTCCTTTTTCATTTATTCAAGAAGCTAGTTCATTCATTCAATAAACTGGTTTTTTTACCTAAATGATTCCTTCACACAGGCTTTCAAATATGACATCTGTGCCAGAGCTGAAGGTGTCACTGGACCATCTTCTCCCAGTAAAGAAATAATTTCTTTCCTTAGAGTCTCCTGCTTGTCTGGGTTTTTAGCCAAGTTAAAAAACAGAACTTGAAGATTTTTGGCAGTCTGGATAATAATGCACACATAAATTATAAAAACATGACACAGTGATCATACTATATTGTTCCAATAAGAAATAGGCCTACAGCTTAAAACTTGTATTTATTTATATATTACAGATCAATAATGTAAGTTGCTGGTTTGAAGTCTTCACCAGTTTGAGAAGCAGTAGTGTAACAAGTGAAAAAAGTGCCTGGGGCTGGGATTAAAGTTGGCGCCTATTTAAAATGTTAATTTTCATTTACTAAGAAGTGATAAGGAGGAAAAAGTCAGTTTGGCTCCTATCCAAACTTTGGCAGCTAAAGCCGTCGCCAACTCCGTGCTTTCTAGTCATGAAATTATTCAGTATTCAAGCATAAATTTACAGGGTAGGCTAATGCCTTGAGCTCATAAAATTACCCTCCAGACCAGTGGAAAGTGAAGCTCTTTTTCTTCAATACATGTAGATCTACCAATTAGCAATAAAAGTGTCAGACCTTAGTTGGGGTAAAGTAAAGGCGGCTGTGCATAGTGCTGGCCACACAATCACCTAGTATGTCTTGGCCACGGAAACTGGTGAACGCTGCTTCACCGGCCCTATGGATCGATTTGGTCCGACGGGATACTTTATATCATATACTTGTTACAGCATAGCGTTTGTAAACATCTTAATTGCATTATATGTCAGTTTTACTTTATATCCATAATACAATATATTTGCCATTTAGTCAATTAATAATAATAATAATTGTATTTTTATAGCGATATCAACAAACATAGTGTAGTCTCAAAGCGCATCAAAAACAGGAGAACAAAACATACATACAAGTAATAACATATAATGACTAGTCTAGGGTTATACAAAACCATACGGAAATAAAACGATAGAACTGATTTCTAAAGGTGAATCTTAAAATAGTGAGTCTTTA
This sequence comes from Anisus vortex, assembly GCA_949126835.1. Taxonomy (NCBI): domain Eukaryota; kingdom Metazoa; phylum Mollusca; class Gastropoda; family Planorbidae; genus Anisus; species Anisus vortex. The sequence continues at coordinate 44,165,941 of OX421497.1, forward strand.
AGTTCTTTTTGAATTGTCTCAATATAACAGGTATCATTATTTATTACATATTCCATTCATACACTGTATTCATGACCAAGTTGTGTCACTAAGCGCACAGTTGAAGAAAGCAACATTACCGAATCTGTAGCACCATTGTACAAAGTTGTCATTATGTTGGTGACATCTTCATCAGACAAAGCTTTCTCATTGGTCAGAGACAGGAGTAGATTCGGTTCATCCGGATTTAACGTTCCTTCCTTCTCTCTTCTTTCGTTCTCTGCCCTGGCATCAGCTAAATGTTTCAAAGCAACTCTTAGAAGAAGAAAAAAAATTCAAAAACAAATGTGCCATGTGAATGAGATAAAACTAGTCTACAGAATATTTCCATGCCTTCATTTACTTTTTGTAAAAGGACATTGATGTAGGCTGCCTTGAAGCCATTTCCTGATTGTTCCAATCCCTCGCTTGGTTCCTAGCTAGATGTAAGAGCGTTCAAGTTAAGTTGCATCTAAAGGAAATGCTAAGAGGATCTAAATATGAAGACTACACTGAAAGAAAAGGTATAGTCACGAATTTTCACCTTTGAGATGAACAAATTTAAAATTTTAAGACTTAACTAAGAAATACTTTATTAAACTAATACGATACTTTTTGTATTTTCCGAGAGTCCATTCTTGTGCAGGGGCTTGGCAAGAAATTTTTTCCGGGGGGGGGGGGGGGCTCAACTTTCACGTGACATACATTTACCTAATTAATTGTTTGCAAATTTAGTACACATTAAGAAAAAAAAAATTTTCAATTACCAGGGGTGGGGGGGGGGGAATCCCCTAGTATGCTGTGGCCACAGAAACTGATGAATGCTGCTTTACCTGCCCCATGGATTAATTCAGTCCGACTTAAGACTTCACTTTTTTTTTACTTATGTACAATAACAAAATTCAACATCACTGGTCAATAAAAAGTAGCTTATTTATCGGTAAGCAAAAACAGCAACAACCCAACTACAATAAGTATAGGCTTTGGCCCCTTTATCTAAAGTGACAAAACTAATATATATTATACACTGTGTAAATAAATTATCTCCAGAAAATTATATATATGTTGATGATTCATTTATTGAATATAGATTCTCGTTTTGAGAATGTTATGCAAAAATCTCACCTCCTAGTTATAAGAGTTATTTTTTCATACTCTCTGTAAGTTTTGTTCCTGTACCAGATGTGAGCAATGGATTTCCCACTAAAGGAATGATACAACAATTTGGCTTCGTCCCTGCCGGCCCGCAAGAACTCACAGGCATCTTGGTCCATGTTGGTTTTGAAAAATCCAAGCCTTTTGTTGAATGTTACCACACCGATGCCTGCATGGAGTAAACTAATGTTCTAGAAACTGTATTCAAATAAAGGCTTAACATTTAGGGAGAGTGACAAAAATGTAAAAAAAATGTTGTGAGTTGTGAGGTCTGAAAAGCCAAAGGGCATTTAGCACAGGGTGCTTCAATAGCAAACTGATATCAACAGTGACTTGAAGACTTCGGATATTAATAAATGTTGTGGAACCAGAGCCCAAACAAGCCTATGTGGCACCCCAGGGTAAAAATTTTAGCGATGCCCCTTTGCGAACTGTAACTGCTTTGTTTAGTGCTATAATTAGACTATATTTGCCGCCCCTAGAAGTGTCGCCCCCGGGCATATGTCCCCTCCCCCCCCCCCCCCATGTGAGGACACTGGACCTCTGACGCATCTCAAAACTGTTCTTGTGGGCGCTGTGGCATAGTTACAGCATGCTCGTCTGATGTACCAAACGTTCTGGGTTTGAATCAAGACAAAGGCTATGATTTGTTCCCAGGTTTGAAGTGGTTTGTTCTGATGGGTATATGACAGTAGTTGGGGATAAGTCATTTGTAATGTAACAAAATTTTATCTGAGATGCACCTCCACATGTACCTCTAGATAAAAGTTGCAGTCGCCTAAGAAATAAAAAGCTGCTATGAAGAAAATTGGTTACACTAACAATAACATGAGATAGTTTTGCATGCCAGAAAAAAAATGATGGCATGCCATGTTTGGCCAGAAGTGAGTGGCAACAGGCTGTGCGTAGAAAAAGCAGAAGTGGACAGCAGCAATATAGGGCAGTGCTAAGCTTTCATGTGTAGAAGTTGATGTACATTTTTACATTATGATTAACCCTTCCCGTACCGACCTACTTCTATCTATGCTGCCTTCAGTTCCGCTATATACGCGCCCGGGACTGTAAGGGTTAATAATTAAATGTATGTAAAAATTCTTTCAGCTCATGGGTAAAAACAAACACACACTTACTCTCTGCAGCAAAACGGAAAAATAGTTCTGCCAGTTCCTCCGAGCTCATAACTTGCACAGCCAACACTTGAGCAAACTCTTCCGCAACTTCATTCTGTTGCTCGATGTAATGTAATGCTGAGTCTGCCTTGAGTAGATGTCTGTTAAGTGGTGACCTTAGCGTGTGCCATTCTTTCCCTTGCCTTTTTACAGAAACTTTTGGGTCTATCATTTCAACTAGAGATATATTTCACTGTTTACTTTTAACTTTAATGTGCATAAATTGTTTTGTATCAGTAATGTGATAGAAGTTATTGCGTTAAGAAAAATTTGCTAAAATAGCTACCACTTTTTCATTCCAGTATATGCCCACACAGGGGCATCAGGGGTATCAGTAATGTGATAGAAGTTATTGCGTTAAGAAAAATTTGCTAAAATAGCTACCACTTTTTCATTCCAGTATATGCCTACTCAGGGGCATAGCGGCCAAGGGCACCGCGTTCATCTGGCATACTAAAGGTCCTGGGTTCAAATCCTGATGAAGGCTAGGTTTTTTTTTCCCAGGTCTGGAGGGTGTCCCTGAGTCTACCCAGCTCTGATAGGTACTTGACCTTAGTTGGGGTAAAGTAAAGGATTGAATTGTGCTGGCTACGTAATCACCTAGTATGCTGTGGCCACAGAAACTAGTGAATGCTGCTTCACCGGCCCTATGATCAACTTGGTCCGACGGGTACTTTACTTAGTTACTTGTATGCCTACATAACTGATGCATACAAATACATTATATTTAAAACTTGGCTTCCAACTAAAGAAAAATGTAATACTTATTTAAATAGAATAATATATGTGTTGCAATACAACAAAAGTGTGTGTATAGAAAACTTTATTAGAAAACAAATTTACTTGTGGCATTTAAATATTAGTATTTATTATTATTTAAAAGTTTTATAATTAGTGTGATACATTGATTGTATGTTGATTTTGTATGATTTTCCTTTATTCAATAAAAATACTTACAAACAACATGTATATTTCAAATAAAAAGTCAACATTTTATTAACTCTAAGCAATTATTGATATTAATTTTTCTAACCTGAACTTTTTTTATATTGGTTACAAGTGAAAAAAATGAAAGAATTTCAACATTACACTAATAATAATAATAAGAATGCTTATAAAGTGCATATCCCGTTGAGGACAGTTCTATGCGCTATAATTGTGTTGGCCGGGTCTGTGGGTTGTGCCTGGGTCTACCCAGCTCCAATAAGGACCTGACATTTGTTGGGGGAAAGTAATAGCAGCTGGGCTTTTGTGGTGGACAAAAAATCCCCTTAATTTCTATGTCACGGGCTCATTGGTACAATAGATCAATTTGTTTTTTACTGGGAAACTTTTTTTTACTATTGTATATTAATGGCAAACATTGTTTTTTGTAGAGGAGTCAAACTACAACACTCACACATTTGCCAAGGAATCTTTTATCCCTAATCTCTTACTCAGCACCTGTAAAATAGAGGCTGGTGAACGTTCTGGGTATTTTCCTTCATTTCTCAAGACAGTTTCAAAATCCTTCGGATCCGACGTGACCACATGAGGGAAATTGAGCCTAAGCTTGAAAATTGGGCCGTACTTGTCAAACATATTATCCAAGACCTTGTGGAGCGTCTCTGCCATGTAGTGGGCTGCCAGTACAAATAAAAATTTATTTTGAAATCTGTTAAAAGATGAGCTTTACTATAACCTATATAATCTTATCTTATACAGAAGCTCTTTCTATTCAGAAGATTATTGTGCCATTTGCTAAGCCCTTTTGAATAGCCTCCAGTTAGAGTCCCATATTTGTAAGATTTCAGTATTTTTTTTCTGTCTTTTTTGTTATGTAAATTATGCAAATAACCTAATTGTGGTTCCTGTATTCATTCAAATAATTAAATCATTAATGTTAATAATAAATTAGAAATAGTAGAGACCTAGAACAGTGGAACTCGTGATTTTACAGTTATTGGTGATGATTTTAAGAGCCATTAATTAATTTATTATTACAGTTTGTTCTCTACCTATCAAAAAGTCTGGAATCCATTGATGTAATTAAGGGACCATGATTCAAGATGCAAAAAAACTATGTTTTCTATTAGCATGGTGAATTTTATTGATTGCTTTGGCAAAATCTAGTAATATAACACCAATTGGTTTATTATATTATCTAATCCTTTGGATATTATTTTTTTCTTTTGTATTATTTTATTTTTCATTATTTATTTATATTATATTAAGTTTTATTTATACTTTGAGACCACATTTTATAAACAAAATAAACTAGATTATAAAACTTAAAACAATAATTGTGTTTACTTTGAAATACTTACTGAAAGGTTTAAATAATAATGCAGCTCCTACAATTGGCCACTGGTAAATTCCTTGTGGGCCTGGAATTTCATCAAAAGGTTTTGGCTGAATGGTTGAGAATGTTGCCTGACTGGAAAGTGTTCTAAGTAGAAGGTTGTTGAAACCTCTCTCTGACAGCCTGAGTGCCATCATTTTTCTTTGAAACTTAAAAATATTTTTAAAAATATTTAATCAATTTATAGTCAACAATTATTCAAACTTTTTTCTCAAATAAAAAAAACCAAAGACCTGAAACTAACTGAAATTAATTATCATGTTGATGGAGAATTAAAATTATAAAAATGTGTTTCCTATATAGCCAATCTGTAATAGATTCCTTCTGTACAGAATTTAAGATTATTGCGTCCTACGCTTATCTGTGGTTTAAGTCTGGTTTTGTATTTTTATTAGTGTTTTAAATGATGTTAATTTGCTGGTTTTCCTGGTTTGTTCAGGCAATAACCCATTCCATGCCTGCATGCCCCCCGGGAAGAAAGAGTAGTAATTAATTATATATGCATTTGTTCTTGCATATGAGATTAGAAAAGTGTTTTTGTCCCTATGTTTATCTGAGCATTGTGTTTTGTGTTTTATTTCTAAGTTAGAATTTAATGCCTTATAACAATGGTCATTTTTATAGCGCTTCTATCGATACTATTAAATTTAGCATACTTGGTGTGCTCTCAGTGTGAATTGTATTATTATGTATTAATTACTACCCGATAATTTAGTCTTTGCCCATCTCACCTCTAGTGATTCTAGCTAGGTTTAGTGATTTAACTATTGGTGTTACTCTTGTCAATATATATATATATATATATATATATTTCAGTTTTTATTGTTCTTTGGAACACAGGAGAATGTTTTAAAAAAGTATTCATATTAAGAAAAAGAAAGAGTTCTAAAATTGGTGTCATTAAGATTACAATAACAGGCTTATCTTATTAACCTGTGAAATAAAAAGCAATGTCCTACTGCAATATGTGTTAAGTTTCCTGTTTTCGCGCTTAATTGCTTTTTTTAATCTTCTTAAGATTGTTTGAACTGGTCTCCTGACAATAATCTTTCAACCCTATCCCCCCCCCCTTTTTTTTGTATTGAAAATAAATTTTATTTAGCCTATGTAGCATTTATATAAGGCCTGAGGAGGATATCAATAAGAGTGGGTATGATTAACAAATTAATGCCCCTTAGGGTCTATTATAAGATTTAATAGTCTAACCTTAAATTTTAATTAATAAAGAGACATGTGCATGATCAATTTAAATTCAATTATTAAAAATTAATTATATTATTTATTTATAAATAAAGGCTATGTCATATTAAGATAAGATAAAACAAGCCTATAGACATTATAATGTCTATGTCTTGTAGACCTATGCATGTTTTGTCCTCCGTTTTTTATGCGCTTTGAGCTTACATTATGTCTATTAATACCGGTATATAAATACTAATATTATTAATATTATTATAAGGCCTTAAAAATCATAATTGATTTATAATAATTATATAGGCCTATAATAAAAAATTGATATTATAAACTACTATTGATAGGGCATATTATATTATAAATGATACTTTTAAAAAGTAAGCTAGGCCTATATAGTAAAAACTAAAGTAGTCTGCCCTTCAGACCAAATGGATCATTATAATCATTATATTATAAATGATAGGCGCTAGTGATGGGACGATTAATCTGAATTAGGGATGTTAAACGAAAACCGGAATACCGATTCCGGTTTTGAATCTGAAAACCGGTTTTGATTTTTAAAACCGGATTTCGCTTTGTTGGTTGGAAGGTAATCATTACTTCAAGTAGCACACCCTTTTTTTTATTTTTTTTATTGGTTCTGATGGAAATATTTAAAAAAAATAATGTTGGATTCACGCAAAACAATTCTTGAAATGCCTTGCTAATACGATTTAGTCTTAGATATCGTGTTTCTTTTTTTTTCTCCAAATACCAACTATGGCTTGCGATAAAAACAACATCAAACCAAATGTCGGCTCATCGTTTAGATGTGCGCTACTGTTTGATGTGACTCAAATGCGGCAGGGATTGCCCCTCCCGGGTTGGCCTACACAGCCATTCTCGGCGGTGCAGTTGGATACCTCACCCATGAAGCTACACCATCGTCACTCGAGACGGACGGATGCCGATGACGATTCTTTGATGTACGCAATGGAGAGAGCAAACTAGTTTTGTCATATGACCCTGAACAATTCGGCTATACACCGCACAGCGTCTGTGCTTTATTATTAACGGCAGCATTAAATACATATTCTTTTGACTTTTGATTGGCGCTACGTGATCCTATTCAATACATTAATTTACAAGGCACAAATTATCACTATTGAAAGCTATTATCGGTTTTAATAAATTAGCCCATATTTTTTTTATTTCTAAACAATGTTATGGTAAAGTGTACAAAATCATAATGTATTCACACAAATCAACCTCTTGAATGCTCTGCAAACACTTATTAAGTTTGAAATATTTTTCAAATACACCTACAAAACTACGCTCATTTGTCTTTTCCGGCCTGTGACTTGTGACAATGCGGGGGGAAGGGGGTGAATCGAAATCCGGTTTTAAACCGGTTTTATAGAACCGAAAACCGGTTTTGAAAACAAACCGGTTTTAACATCGCTAATCTGAATCGTATCGGAATAATCGGAATATCGGGATTTTTCCAAAGTATCGGGAATCGTATCGGAGCTGAATAATTCAGACCCGATTCCGATACCAAAACGATTCTTAAAATTACAGGGCGTAAGATAAATAGCTGAAACTCAGGAGTGCAATGTGTGGGGGTGAGGGTAATGTTCCTAACTTCTAATATTTCTTCACTCTTTCCTGACCATTTTCCAATCCATTCAATTCAAGCTAATTCCAACTCTATGCAGTAACAGTATAGATTATCTTCCAAATGAATCTACCCTAACTTTTTGGATAGTGGTAGCAACTGTGAAAAAACATTTTAGAAGTCAGAAGAACGATCATTTGCAGTTTTTAAATTCAAAATTAAACTGTTTGCTATGATTACTGTCGTATTCCACGCACAAGTGTAAAGAACCACCTAAGATCTAATAGCGAAATGTAGTTTCTGTGTCAAAAAAAAAGTCAGAAAAAAAAACGTAGGCCTGATTCCTAGACTCTATAACAGCGATGGCGATTCTATGGCACGCGTGCCACAGCTGGCACGCAAGCCATTTCGGTGGGAACGCGAGCATTTACCAAAATTGTTATCTTTGTCAGAAAGAACACAAGGGATAGATATCTACAATGCTGTTATGGAAGCTTTTTTTGGTGCAAGATATAAAACCAGAAAAAAAGTTGTTTCTTGCATGGCGCATCTGGTTTCATATAGTATAGTTAAAGAAGCAAAACTCCCGTTCGTTCAGTTTCACTGTATTATACACCATATAAGCTCTTTGTGTCAGTGATAGCAGCAATAAATTTGATGATAACCTCAAAGATGTCACAAAATGGTCAATTACTTCATGGCTTGTGACCTTAATTGTCTTCCGTTTCACGCACTTCTTGATGAGGGCAAGTTTAACTCGTGTACAATAATGTCAGGTGGCTGAGCAGAGGACGAGTATTGAAGAGATTTGTGGCATTTGAATGAAATTAGGCTGTTTATGAATCAAAAGGGGCAGGGTTATCCACAGTTCACTGATATGGTCTGGCATACCAACCTCAGTAGTTGTTTGTTTACAGATTTTACAGCACACTTCAATGAACTGAATAAAAAAAACTGCAAGGTTTAGGGGAAAACAGCAGAAATAATGTTTTGCGAATCAGAACATTTGAAAGAAAACTGCAGGTTTTTTAAAGAGACGTACAGACCGTGGTCCGAGTCTAGTCTTGCATCTTTCTGGAATTTTTGCTACCCTGCGACAATGCAGGAATACGAGCTTAGTAAAGTAAAGTACCCATCGGACCAAATTGATGACAGGGCCGGTGAAGCAGCGTTCATCAGTTTCTGTGGCCACGGCATACGAGGTGATTGTATACAATGCACAACCGCCTTTACTTTACCCCAACTAAGCTCAGGTAGCCTACCCATCAGAGCTGGGTAGACTCAGGGACAACCGCCAGACCCGGGAAAAAATCCTAGCCTTCACCAAGATTCGAAGCCAGGAACTTCGGTACGCCAGTCGAACGCGCTGCCGGTTGGCCAGCGTGCCCCATAGGAATACGAGCTTGTCACCACGTTTTTTTTTTGTTTTTTTTTTTTCACCACGTTAATGATCCAGGGGGAAATTCGCAGGTTGGGAGTGGGAGAATCAGAGTAACGCATGTGACTGCAGAGACCGTACCCTTTGTTACGCGGCACGCCGACGTGGCTAGTCTCGAACAGGGTATTGGTGTACCCCCCCCCCCACCCCACCCCAGATCCACCCCTTTTACATCGTTACGCCGTGGATTTATAGTAAGTGCCGGAAGGCTCGTTCGTTTTCTTTTTAAATAGGCCTACACATAAAATCGGATATCGTTACTAGTACTTTTGCCTCACTGTAATAGATCATTTTGTTTTAAAAGAAACGGGGAAAAAAATGATTTTGGTTAGTATTTTTACAGTTGTGATTTTATTTTACTGAAAATTGTATTATGGAAAAAGTCAATTAAAAAAACAAATAATTTGTTACGGTATTTAAGAGGATATGTAAATAAAAAAAAACTTCTTTCAGTTCCAGGAAAAGTCTTTCAGCAACACTCTTCCCAAATGTTGACTTCAGGTAGAGCCTCATAGGCCTAACTCAGGAAATGCAACTACTTCCAGCATCTTGTTGTTCTAGCTTTCAGGAGTACAATAGCCTTGGTCATAATGGATAGGTGTTAGTCAGCATCTTTTCAGTTATGTATAGTGTCAGTGATTGAAATAGAACATAATAAATAGTCTATGGTCAAAGAGAGATAACCAATGAAAAGATGAGTAGACCTTGAACTTGGATAGCAAAAGCAGACGGAGACTATAATAATTGCGCAGTTGTGTTGTTAATTCACGTGTTAGGTTAGAAAAGATCGGAGGAAAGGTTACGAGACTTGACATTGGTAGACTAGTGGGCATTCAGCTTTTGTAGAGATAGGAGCTGTATTTTTTATGTGGAGATTTTGTAATGGAGATAATAGGAGAGATCTCTGTGAATCTATTCTGTAAATTATGTAATATGTATTGCAATGCTATTGAGTGAATATATATACAGATATCATTGTGCATGGATATTCATATGAATTGTGAGGACATAAAATTATATGTGTGTGAATAAATTTATATCTATACATTTTACTGTTCCTGGAGAGTGTTATTAACTTTATCAAAGCCTCGAAGAGATTGTTAATGAAAGTGTCTAACAGTCACTAAATAGCAACTTACAACTGGTGGCAAGCGGAAACTACCATAAAGAAAAAACGTTGGCAAGTACTAAAAATCAAAATTTTCGTTCGTCGTACAATACGTCCTATGCAGTGGAGGCCCAGGGCATGAAAAATTTGCCGACCCTGAATATTTTATTACAAGTGTATACTTCAACTTCTTGTAAGCTCGAGTACTAAAATGATACAGCAAACAGCAATGACAATTATAAAGTCAATTCATAAATAATAATCATTTGTCATCTGAAAATTTTAAGACAGGAAAAGACATTTTATTCTACCAGTGACTGAATTTATTTTTATATCAGAGCAAGATGGCGCACTAACAAATTCAAAATGGCGGCGCACTGTTGTGATTGGAAGTCTCCTTGTTTCAACATAACTGCAGTTCAACTTCAACTTTGACTAATTGTTTTATTATACATATACATCCCGACGTGACATTGAATGTCAGTAAACAGATTAGCCGGAAGTCAGATGTAAAGATCTTGTGATATACACAGTACCTATTTTAAATATCCAGTTCCCATCGGAGATGGCAGATTTCACGTGAAGTGAAGACAGATCACACAATTATCATAGTGTGCCTACCGTATGCTAGTCATACATGGATATGTAAAACTTTCAGACTCGTCATAGTCGGAATAGTGTGTTAACATTACATCAAGGCATTGAAGAAACTGACACTGATCGTTACTATCGTTACATCAAGTCATTGAAGAAACTGACACTGATCGTTACTATATCCTCTTTCTTATGTGTAATTACTGCCTTTCTTTATCAGTAATTACTTTGTTAAATATAATAATTTCATGTTATATGTATACAATATATGTGTGGGAGGTTGGAGGTAGTCTATGTTAAGACCTCAATACTTTTACTTCTGTCTTTACACTAATTCTGTTTCTTTTCGAGGTTTTAATGTAGATGATTCTATAGGGATATTTGTTTTATTTACAAATATAGTCGTTAGCTGTGTAAGTCTTGTTTGTGATCGTAAATAATTGTTGTATTGTTATTAAAACATCATTTTGTTTGGTCAATGTTTATATATTGTAATTCTATTGTTGAATTCCTCTTGGTATTGTCTATTTAAAGCAGCAATTATTTTGTTTTTTTGTGTTCATATGTAAAGTAGCAAATAATTTATTATGCAAATAACTTTGGAGTACTGTAAATAATATAATTAAGTTTTGAATTCTTTTAAAAGATGCAATAACATAGGCTACTTGTGAGGTAACATAATATTGCGCACATACAGATTCAGTACATTGTATAAATAGTCATAAAATAAGCTTTGTAACACATAGTAAATTTTGGGGTGGTCCAGAAGTTGAACTTTCATTTGACTCAAGTAATTTATGGTGAGTAAATAAATTATTTTATCATTGCACATTTATTGTCCTACCGTAGGAACTTAGTGTGATTAGGTCAAGAAAGAGACTAGTCATATAAGTCATCAAGCTTTGACGAACTCTATAAAAATATAAATGTGAACAAATAATCATGTAAGTCATCAAGCTTTGATTATCATTGGGTCACATTTTAGTATAACTAATATGTAGAATATGTGTTATTAATCATATCAGTATATGATTAAGTTGGTCACAGTACAAATAAATTGAATTTGTGTAATAAATAAAACATACTTTAAAAATTGTGTAATAACAAATACATAATAACACTGGACAAATAAGCAAATAAAAAAAAATGGCTTCGTTTGAAACTAATGCACAAATGTATGCCAGGGCTAAAGAATTAGCTATGGAATATGAAATAGAGAAAAAAGACATGATGAAATTTATCGAAGAAAAAGTTCAGGCTTGGACTTTAGCACAAAAACAAGAACAAAAAGAGATAGAAAATAAGGAAAGAGATAAAAGAGCTGAAGATAGAGAATTTGAAAAACTAAAAATAGCTCAGCACACAGAAGATAGAGAAATTGAAAAATTGAAAATAGCTCAGCACACAGAATTAGAACATAAAAGGTATGAAACTGAATTAGAGTTAGGAAAAATTAAGGTCACAGAATCTTACACTCATAAAGTTAATGACAAATTTAACGTACAGCCCTTTGATGGAAATGAAGATAATTTAGATAGTTTCTTATCTATTTTTGAGGAAAATTGTATAGCTAATAACTTACCAAAAGATAAATGGGCTGCTAAATTATTAGGAGCAGTTAAAGAAAAGGGGCTAAAAGCAGTAGGTGAAGGAATTGGTAGAACATATGATCAAATAAAAGCAGCAATGTTCAATTTTTATAATTATATATTATGCAACTTTCAAATAATACTTTTAAAAACCTTTGTGTAGGGGAGAGGGGGCAGGTTGATACAGGAGCAGGTTGATACAAATTTTTTTTAACAGCTATTATACTACGTATGAGCAGAAGAGTTAGTATAGGAAATAGCTTTCTACTTCCACTACTTTCGATATAAAAATGGCTTCGCTCGTATCAAAATTGATAATACTGTGAGGAAAATTGAAATTTGAGCGACTTTTGAAAAAAATTGACTTACTATTACATAAGAGATTTCACAGACACGGTAAGTACTTTTATTTTATCATCTTTTTACGTAGGTTAAATAGGGATTTCTGAATACTTTTATTTAAATTACGATTGTGTTATGTTCGTCTTGTTTTTAATGTAGTCGAATTAATGCAATGTGGTGTAGTGGGGCAAGTTGATACAGACGACTCTGGACACATTGATACAATATCCGGTTACCTATCTACCCCTTTGGAAAAGCATTTAAAAATAGAAGAATACATTTTTTTGGTTAGAAAAATGTATTTATACTTAATTAGAGTGTTAGTTTCATTGAGTTTAGCTTACATTTAAATACTTTCATTTATTTTTGCTTTACTTTTTATAATGTCTATCTAGGGTTATTCCTATTTAGAACTTAGTCTAGGAGTTAATTTTTAATGCTTAGGGCTTAGACAGGCGTCTAATAAAAAGGTTTAATTAAATACATTACTCATTGGCTCCATAGTCTCGAAAGACGATTAGATTTGCGCTCCAGTGATTTGGCCAGACCTGCAAAATTGACTGTGTCTGTGAAGAACTATCCTTGAGAGACAGGCTCTGTCGCATCTCTGGCACTTGAAAGATGGACCGTTGGAGATTGTTAGGGGCAGCCTACTTTTCTTCGCTGCTAGTTTAGCCTCCGCCATAAGGCGAAGTTTGCCCTCTGCCGCATTTATACCGGTGTGTAAGGTGCCTCTCCAACTATTTCTGTGCTGAGCAAGGTTCTCCCAGTTTCCGACCTCTATACATCTATAGCCTTTAGGTCACGTTTGCAGACGTCCTTGAACCTGAGTTGGGGGCGGCCAGTAGCTCTCTTGCCCTCAGCGAGCTCAGCATATAGCAGGTCTTTTGGGATTCGCCCATCCTCCATCCTGGAAACATGACCAAGCCACCGAAGACGTCGTTGGCGAAGGAGAGTGACCATGCTAGGCATGTTAGCCCGTTGCAAGACCTCGTTGTTTGTTATGCGGTCCTTCCAAGATATCCCAAGTATGCGCCTGAGGCAGCGCATGTGGACAGAAGAGAAATACATTACTATTAAACTATTATTTATCATATTATTTTACGATTATTGTGATTTTAAAATTTAGTTTAAATGTATTAAATTACCAGGGATATTAATTTTTTTTAATTGTTTGTAATTTCAGATGGTGCGAAGATGTAAAAGAAAGCCTTAACATGGGGTTACGATAGAAGTTTCATTGACCAGAATTGTTCTAAGTAATAAAATAAACAATAAAATAAAAGTTTTGGGTTGTTTGCTTTGCTAAATTGTCATTGTATTAGTGTTATTATTAAATCTTATTCAATTTATCAACTTGCCCCATAGTGTGTATCATCTTGCCCCTACACGGGGCAAGTTGATACAAATGATTTTACATTGCTTTTAGAGCTATATTTATTATAAATATATTCTAATGAATAAAATTTGTAGATAAAAAGATGCAGGATACCTAGAGACTCGGATGAGCGTGGGACGCAATAATCTTCTTTATAGAATGAGCGTCTGTAATATATAAAAAAAATAAGACTATAGGCCTTGACCTCCAGGCACCGTGTGTTGGTGAGACGGGCTGTTGCGCACACTGCTTCCTTGTTTTGTTTTTTTAATGTTTATGGTTTCCTTGATCTAAAATTTATATTATCATTTATACTTTCATTAACAACTTAAAATTGTATCACATTTGCGTACAAGTAGCCTAACTTAAAAAAAAACATTCCATCTGTTAATGTGCAGGAATTAGTCAAGCTTTTCCATAAGCAAATCAAACGTTTGCTATCCTTGAGATTTATTTATTGGACAACGTGTAATACTCGCCAGTTACTGTAAGCCTCATTATTGTTCCTGCGGTCGTTATCAATGTTATCACAGTTATAATGCAGCAGCAAACATTTAAAGCAAGGCTGAATGATGGTTCGTGTGGTGTATGCCAATGATTTGCTTACATACTTTTCAGCTTACAATCAGTAAATTTTAAGTAGAGTGGAGACTGGAGACTAGATAATAACACAGTGTCAAGTTATCACCTGCTGTATTCTGGCAGTAGTCATACTTTTTTTCCTCCAAAAGTTGTGAAAAAAAAATAGTGGTGCGACCTATCCACTCGACTTTGAAAAGTTTGTTCAACAGCACTACTTGCCATAAAGTTAGAACAGGGCTCGGCAACCTACGAAACGCGTTCCGATTTTGAGGGATTCAAGTTACCTTTACAAGAAACTTGCTGCAAGAGCAGGTTGACTTTTAAAACGTTGTCGCGCTGTTAGAAATCATGCTTTGGCACACTGTTGTCAAAAGGTTGCCGACCTCTGATGTAGAATTACTCAAATATAGCCTACGTAGACGGCCGTAGGCCCATATTTTGAACCGATTTTGTATGGTCCTAAAGTAGAAACGCAGCCTTTTTTATCGTAGGCCTATTCATGGCTTATTTTGCAACGTGCATTTTCCTACGCGGGCCCGTCCGCCTGGAATCCCCTCCCACTCCAGCTTCGCCAAGGCCCTAGCTTCGACACCTTCAGGAGCCGGCTGAAGACTCACGTGTTCCAGTAGCGTGCACATATACATTTTCATCTATTTTTCGTGTTTGTACTCTGTAACTAACTGTTGTCAGCGCATAGAACTGTCCTCAACGGGTTATGCGCTATATAGTAGAACTTTAATATATAGGCCTGAGCATTATTATTATTATTATTATTATTATTAATGAAAAGACTCAAATGTAACTTCTACGTTTGATTAAAAAATAAATTATAAATGATTTTTTTAGCAATTTAAAATGTATCTGTACCTATATTAAGTCTGAGTATTTATTCCATGGGCAACGCCGGGCAATTTAGCTTTTTTTTTTTAAATAAAAAGACTTGCATATTACCCGATTACAATATTTAATGTATAAATAAAATTATAATAATTATATTTTTAACATTTGAATTAGATATATAGGCCTAACCTTATGTTCATTGTAGTTCAGTGGCGTAGCTAGGGGAGGGGGAGAGGGGTCCAAATTCGAAAATCCCCCCGGGCCTAGGGTTGCCAGACGTCCGGCAAAAGGAGGACATGTCCTCCCTTTTAGCCCTGTGTCCTTCGTCCTGCAGTCAAAGATAAAAACCCTTAAAATTGCCGGCTTTTGTACGCCAAAGTGGCCCAAAGGTTTTAAAAGTCCTTAGTGCACTGTTTGTGTTTTTATTTACTGCCAATAAGTGGCTGGTTCGAATAAAGCAAAACACTGTAGTATTTAGCAGAAAATTTAATGAATCAAATTGTGTTAACTAATGTGTTGTTAGGTTAATAATAGCGGTGGAGTTTGTTTTTTTTAAGTTTCCCAAATGCAAGTTGCTTTTCAGAATAACTAACAATTTGTTAACTTTTATTTGTTTCCCTGGACACAATGGTAATGTGGAAAGATTGTTCTCATTGATAAATGCTCAATGGACAAATGGAAGAAACCGAGTCTCAGTTAACTCGGTAAATAATAATAATAATATTTGTATAGCGCTGCCAACAAACATAATGTAAGCTCAGAGCGCGTTTAACATACAACTAAGAATACGGATATTACCCTAGGCCAGGTGACAGAGCTAAATTGATGATTAAAAAAAAGACAAAACAAATAAATGTAGCATTAACCGACCCAACCCATAAATAAAACAGTAAGTTTCTAAAGCATGTTAAATGTTATCTAAGGTAAATATTGAAATAATGAGTTTTTAAGTTCTGTTTGAAAGTAGGCCTAACAGTAGAGCTTGTTCGCCTCAGTTGAATGGGAAGTTGATTCCACACCTTCGGACCGGATACTGAGAAGGCTCTAAGGCCAACGGTCGTCAGAGAGAAACGGGGCTCTTCCAGAAGCGATGAGTTTGCAGAACGAAGTGTTCTTTGCGGGACATAAGGTGTGATTAGTGCCTTGAGATAGGACGGAAACTTGTTGTTAAAAATGTACTGATGGCAAAGTAGCGCCACTTTATACTCAATTCTGGCTTTCACGGGGAGCCAGTGGAGCGAGCGTAGAAGGGCAGTTCCCGAGTCTCTTTTAGACCTGCACATAACCAAACGCGCAGTACTGTTCTGTATTCGCTGTAGCCTGGCGATTTTGTCCTCAGGCAGGCCGGCTAGCAGGGCGTTACAATAGTCGATACGCGAAAGTATCAGAGCGACTGCCAGTTTCGCATCATTAAAGGGCATCATTATTACAAAGTAAGACTACAAATTGAAAAATCTTACATGTAGCCTAAACCAGGGGTAGGCAACCTTTTTGATTATAGTGTGCCAAAGAAGGACTTCTAATTCATTCAGCGTGCTAACATCCTAAAAGTCAACATGTTCTAGCACTCAACTTCTTAAAAAAGAAACTTGCATTGCCTTATTTTTTTTATTTTGTGGTGGGTGGGGGGGGGGGGGGTCTTCCGTCTGCTGTTGAAACTCTGCGTTCCATAGGTTGCCGCCCCTTGGCCTAAACAGTTTTATACATTTATGCGTATTTAACAACAAGGATCTTCTGCAAACAAAATTGGCTCGTCAGAGAAATAAGTTGTATAATTAAAATTGAATATATATTTAATTTTTTTTTTACAATACTTTTCTTGGTGAATTTACTAATACTAATAAATACGTATTGGCAACAATTGTAGTAAAATTGTACTGATTGCAGGTAAATCCGCATTCAATTGAAAAAATTGAAATGATTTAAATGAAACACTCAATGTGTCCTCCTTTTGGTACCCTTGTGTCCTCCTTTGTCCTCCTTTTTGTCTCTCTGTGTCCTTCTTTTGGTACCCATGTATCTGGAAACCCTACCCGGGCCCTTACTTAAATTGAGGGGGGCCCCCAAAGGAGTGTCCGAATTGTTTTTTTCTTATGTCATAATGTCGAATGTCAAAATGCAGGGGCCCCTAAAGAGGCCAAGCCCCCCGGGCCCCCAAATCCCTTGCAACGGCACTGTTGTAGTTTATGATTTTTTGTTTTTATATAGCTTATACAGGCCTATTAAATTTTCCCACCTAGCAACGATGGGGAATTTAGCTTGTTGTTCTATAAATTCTACAATCATCTGCGCCGATGCTTGTATGTTGATAGCATTGAGAGAGTAGATATCATTCGTGTGTGTAGGCTACATAGTAGGCCAATATAGTACCTCGTTTTAGATTAAATATGTAACATTAAAATTAAAGATAAGATAAATAGTAGTAGTAAGATTAAGGCAATAAATTGCCTATTTCCGCGGTTTCTTAGCAGATTTTGTCAGGGGAAAAAAAAGCTTAAATAAGCCAATTTAAATTTAATTAAGAGTAAGAAAAGCAGCCCGGTTAGGCTTATAAAATTAGTATAAAAATATAAATAAGATTAGTTAAAATAAAGTAAACAATGTAAAAGAAGAATTAATTAGATTCTATTATTAATATTTAAAAAATATTATTTTATTTATCATTTTTAACTTATGAAAAAATTGTTTCGTTGCAAAAGTGATTTCTTTTTT
The DNA here is from genome assembly GCA_949126835.1 of Anisus vortex. NCBI lineage: Eukaryota > Metazoa > Mollusca > Gastropoda > Planorbidae > Anisus > Anisus vortex. The sequence goes on from OX421497.1 coordinate 44,183,998, forward strand.
TTTAGTTTATTGTTATTAAAGAAGAAAATCTAACATGTAAAACATGGTAAATTTTTTTTTTTGGCACATTATCATTAATTGCTTACTTTATCTTAACTTTGTAAAGCTTAAATTAGAGCAATTTTACCGTTTTATTTCTTTGGCATAAAATACAATATCGCAATAGTAACATATATAGTAATATAAAATATAGTCATACGTCATAGTCATACTGAATGATAGTGATTATTAAATTTATTTGATTAGGCCATTTAGGCCTACTGCACTCTACACTCTACAGCTACAGTACTACAGTTTACTACTGATACTGAATACTCATACTGTCAAGTCAAGAGTTTACGGACTCATAGGCCATAGGCCTACTTGATATTTTACTTTACATGATAGTAACATAGCCTATATACTATATGATACCATATCGCCATTTAACATTTATTATATTATTTATATTTATATAGGCCTAATATATTATAATTATTATACATCATAATAAACCTTCTAACTTCTATTCAATAGACTTGAATAGACTATGACTATTGGGACTATTGATGGCTATTGCCCTCCTGCCATGCACTATTTTCACCATAAAGAACTAATTAGCACAATCCCCCTTTTTACACCCCAGCCCCCTCCCCAATCATACCTGACTGATTTACAAATAAACAACCAAATAATAGAACCAAATAATAAATATGAAGCCGGCTGGTCCAGCGGTTAGATCACCGGACTGTCAACCAAAAACCAACTGACAGGTCGTGGGTTCTAGCCCTGCCACCGGCGGATCCCTGTCGCCCTGCAGGAGTTTTGGGCCTAGTGGACGTAATAATCTTCTATCTAGAAGGAACGTCTGTAAACTTATAAGACTAATAAAAGACTTCTGCATAGACCTCATTATATTTGCTGATGATTCTTTTTTTTCAAATAATAATAATAGCATTATGTAAAATTAAGGTTGATTAGCTGTTGTTGCATAGAGATTCTCAGTATAGGCTACTGTATATTCTTATACCTATATAATAAATAGCTGATTGATTCTTTACACAATTACCGGTAATCAGTAGGCCTTAGCATAAACATTTATAGCATATAGGCCCTATATATCTATATTTAAATAAAGCATAGTTGGCATTAGGCTTAATTAATTAGTAAAGTATCTGATAAGTAATCCAATGCCTTGAGTCCAATATACAATTTAAAAAAAGAGTACCAAATGTCTTTTAACATGTTGATGTTTTACTACAGGTTATAGAAATGGCAAAGTCTAACTTAGAAGAAATACCTTTGCCTTCAGACCAAGACCATAACTCTCAAGACTCTGTAAGTGTGATATCAAAGACCCATAAAAAGACTGCTAAAGAAATGTTACAAGAAGCACTCAAAGATCACAAGCACACAGCGGCTGATGTGAAACTGCCTGCTTCTAGAGCAACAAGCACACACGAAGCTGGTGCCGACAAGTCACAGCAGCCAGGAGGTGCTGCAACCTCATCACAAAGCATCGTTGATGAGCTGTTCAAAGACTTCATCACGAAAAAGTTCGGAGGTGCTTTAAAAGAGTCTCAAACAAGCAGCAGGGCATTGAGCAAATCATCCTCGGTGGATGACAAGCTCAGTCAAATTCTTGATATGGAGATAAGCTCCATCAAGTCTAAGACAACCAACCTGGAGGACAATGAATCTATCAAAAACTCTATACTATCTCATTGTGATACACATAAAGCAGCATTACTACCTTCATTAACAAACAAAAAACACAAATTAACAGAACCTGTTGAAACACAGAGAAAAAGTCAACCACCTTTAGTTTATAAGACCTGTTTAAATCAAAGTGTTTCAGCTTCCGGCAATAAATCTGACTTAATTGGCAGTGCCAGCACCTCCTCAGTGTGTCTGTCAATGCCGGCAGCTGCGACGTGTGGCTCAGAAATTCATTCCCCTGGCCCTGTTGCGAAATTGGAGGCGCCAGAAAGCAAGCAGCAAGTATTCAGCACCATGCTGCCGTTGCCCGTAGCCAAGAAACTAGGTGCACCCAAGCTGTTGAAGATGAAACTCAGCTCAGAGAGTCTTTCCCTGATTAAATCTACGGACCACGTGGACAGAGATGGCCGATTGTGGGAAGAAGGTAGGGACACCTTAGTGTTTAAAAAAAAACTAAAGAAAGGTAATTGTATAGTTTTACCAAAATTTCTTTCATTATTCCTCTATATTGGATATCAAATACTTTCATTATTCCTCTATATTGGATATCAAATACTAAAAAGTTTCCAGTCGGAATAATTTGATCCATAGGGTATGTGAAGCAGCGTTCATAAGTTACTGTGGCCACAGCTTACTAGAAGATTGTTTGGTCAGCACAAGGCCTAGCCACTTTTACTTTTCCCCTGACTAATCTCAGAGCTGGGTAAACTCAGGGACTATCAAATACTAGGGTGATATCAAATTCTATACTCAGGGACACCCTCCAGACCCAGAAACAAACCCTAGCCTTCACCAGGATTTGAGCCCAGGACCTTAAGTACGCCAGTCAAACGCCCTTCTGCTAAGCCACTGTGCCCAGGTGCTCATATCAAATACTTGGGTGACAATATCTTACCCTATTAGTCACAGATACTTCTTATCTTACAAGACACTATTGATGCCAGTGCATGAAATATCGTATGAATTGCTTTTAGCACTGAATTAATTAATAATACTTTAAGATTTCATTTGCAACCTCTGTAAGACTAAGATATACATCTCAGGAGGATTTCTTTTTCTATTTGGAAATCATTGAAGAAGTGAAATATTAAATATTTATTTTCAAATGAACTGATCAGCTAATTATATTAAAGTCACTGTGAAGTGTGTTCAAATTTAAGTTAGTGATTTCTAAACAAGAGTAGATTGTAAATAACTGTCTTAGTTTTTCTTTGTTTTTCAAATGTATTAGAAATGTATTTATGTTACTATTATCAAGTGACATCACTTATGCCAGATAGTTCAATTTATAAAGACAATGTTTATCTAAAGGGGAAGTATCATTTCTTTTATTTAAGATGTTTAAAGCTGTGAGAAGATTAATAGCATTCAATCATTCAAGTTGCATGCTACATATCTCTGTGAGATTGCTTGCTTTTATTTATTTTTTTCAATACTATTAATAGCTATGAGGCACGGTGTTCGAGCAGCAGCGCATTAGCTAGTGTCCCTAAGGTTCTGGGTTCAAATCCTGGTGAAGGCTAGGACTTGTTCCCGGGTCTGGAGAAAGTCCCTGAGTCTACCCAGCTCTGATGGATACCTGACTTTAGTTGGGGTAAAGTAAAGGTGACTGGCCATTGTGCTGGCCATACAATCCCTTAGTATGCAGTGGCCACAGAAACTGGTGAATGCTGTTTCACCGGCCCTATGAATGATCCTTTGATCTGAAGAGTACTTTTCTATTGATACCTATTTTTTTTTTTTTTGTATACATAATATTTCAATCATTATATTTTTTATTTCAGGTGAGGTTGTATCTTCACACAGTGAGAAATCAGACAAAGATGATGACATGGACTCTGATGAACACCCCTCAGAGACTGGGTCCATTGCCTCCAGTAAAGATCAGCCAGAACGGCACAGCTCCCGACATAAGAAGAAGCACAAGCATAAACATAAAAAGAAGAAGAAAAAATCATCCAAGGATAATGGCAGCAAGTCAAAAGATAGGGACAGCGGAGAAGGGAAAAGCTCCAGGCCAAAGAAGGAGAAAACACATTCCCATGACAAATCCTCAGAGAAGGAAGGAAGAGGCAGGGACAAGACTAGGAAAAGAAAGAATTCTCATTCCAGGTATGTATATATTATGATTAGATCCGGGCTAATAGACAATTGCTATAAATATTGTGCGTGCCTGAGGATCTGTGAGTTCTGTCCTCCATGTTAGATGTACGAAGTCGCACCATTTTGTCGGCTGTTGTTCGTTAGTTTTCTTGTCGTCCATATCTGTGTATTGTTAATAAAGTATTATGTTCTACAAACATAACAGTATATTTGAATCAGAATTTTGTATTCGCTTATTTTTATCACTTATAGCTGTTTTTAAGATATGCCTAGAACCAGAAGGAAATATGTCAGTTGTTTTGTCTTGGAATCTTTTTATTTATGGTCTTGAATTCACTTGCTACTTATAAAGTGATAACTAGACAATGGATTATTCTGTAATCTCCAAGGTACTTAAGCTCCTGATTGCCAGCTGATAAGAATGCAAGGAAAACATTGGCCCCCACCACACATTCCCCATCACACCATTTTGAAAGGTCTGTTGCTCCACTGTAAATGTGATCACATTGTTAATAGACCTCAGGAAAAAAAAGGAAGCGTGGGTGGAGAGAGTTTTGCATGTTGTCCAAGAAACAAATCTCTCAAGAATAGCAAAAGGCTGATGTGTTTATAAAAAGCTTATGACTGCACATAAACAAAAATTAAGCAATCTGCTTTTGTTTTTTAAGTTAATTGTACGCAAATGTGCTGAAATTTGTAGTTGTTAATGAAAGTTTTCAATGATAATATAAATATATATATTTTAGATCAAGAACACCTAAGCATTCGAGAAAATCCAGATCCCATTCACAGTCTAGATCACCAGGTAAAAGAAAAGACAGCACAGACTCTGATAGGTGAGTAGGACTACATTATGGATCATAGCACTAACAACAAATTGAATTGCTAGTTATAAAAACAATATCTGTTGTGTGTGATTTTTCTATTGACTGAGCTTATGGGGATGTAGGCGGCACAGTGGCCGAACGGCAGATTGTTGGGCTTGTGCACCAAAGGTCCTGGGTTCAAATACTGGTGAAGGCTAGGATTTGTTCCTGAGTCTAGAGGGTGTCCCTGAACGTACCCAGCTCTAATGGGTACCTGTCATTCGTTGGGGCAAAGTAAGGTGGCTGGGCATTATAATGGCAACACAATCCTAGTATTCCGTGGCCACAGAAACTGGTGAAAGCTTCGTCATCAATTCTATGGATCAATTTTTATCATGGGATTACTTTTTCACTTTTCTTGCAGGAATGTGAATTTAGTAAAAATCTCTTGATCTGGTGTGAAATGTGTAGAAGCAAAAGTTTTTGTTTAATCATTGAGCTCACATCTTCTTGATGAGTATGTTGCGATTGTCAAGTACGCACCATCTTGTAGAATAATGAATGTGTAAAATTGTTGAAGAAACTGTGTGGATTGTTGGTGTACATTGGTTGCACATGTATTTTGAATTTGTAAAAAAACTTAAGATTTGTGTTTTTATCAATAAAACATCAAAAGGTAACTTTACACTCAACGTTAAGCTGCAAAATACAGTCTAGAGTCTAGACAGTCCATAGGACCATTTGCCTGCCATAATCTTACTTATCAACACTTTTCACTAGACACCAGTTCAGTGAATGGGATGCTCGTCGCTACAGTGATACTTCCAGGCATCGGTCGAGGTCAAAAGAGTCCTCCTCTGAAAGACATAAGAAACGATCCAGGGAGAGATGTAGATCAACAGAAGGAGATCTGCAGATAGATAAAGCTAAACTAAGGAGGATCGCTATGTAATTTCATTGGTTTCTGTTTTTTTAAATCAACATTTTATTAGCTATAATACCATCAATTATTTGCATTTTGTCTACCTTAATAATTGAAATAGTTCAACCATTTCACTTTTATTAGTGAATAATGATTTCTTAATATCATTAAGCTTCAGTTATTGAAACATTGCATGTGTCACTCAGTGAATTTGTGTCCTTACATTTTGAAGTGAGACTTAAAGCTTAGCGTTTGCCCTAACACTGTGATTGTTTCAGAGCGAATGCCTTACAGAACATGAAGAGTGGACAAGGTCCGCTTGTTGACCTCACTGTGGTGAAGAGCGGAGGGAAATCTGTGGAGGAATTGACAGGTGAATGATAAACACATCTTTTGTAGTCTTAGCAGTCTTAGTATCTTATGATACCATTAATAACTCCATCGCTAAATTATCATTGCATGGTAAATTTCTTGACTCATTTTGGTTATCATATTTCTTTTTTTCAAATATTAATATCAAGATTTATCAGTATCAAGTTTTTTTGTTTAATTCTCATTTGTTGTTGCAGAGTTCTGTAAAAAGATTTCTGCCAAGAATAGAGCTAAAGAAGACAGTGATTCGGGTGAGAACAGCGACGACAATGACAACAAGATGCTGAGTGAGGATGAGGACAGGCTCATACACCACCCCTTCAAAGTCAAGGAGCAATCCACCAACATTATCATGAACATCCGGGTGAGACAGTCTGCCTGGGAAATAAAAATGACTTTTAAAAAACTGCTCACCTTCTTAAACAGTGCAGCCTTAATGATAGAAAATACATTTAATTTAACTATGATTATTTGATGTGACTTGGATTGTACATGAGAAGTATAATTGTGAACAGGTATAGATGAATATGTCAATAACTAATATGACATTGATGTTAATTAGTGAAGTGAAATATACGCTACAAGATTAAATTTCTTTAATTGAAGCGTTTTTAACCAATAGGCTACAAAAAGCCCTTTTACATTTTACTTTTTTATGTTGCAAGAAACTTGCAAAGCTGGGCTTTTTAACATCTCTATTGTCTCCCCTTTTTGTTGTCTTCCCTTTTTGAACATCTTTTTTTATCTCTCCTTAAACCCTTTTTTTTTTACCTGAATTAGCATGCATATATAACATTGTTCTTATTAAATGTATGTGTGTGACTAAGAAGAGAAGTAAAAAAACAACAGCATAGAATTCAACTATGTGATATTTGGAGGTGGCACAAAGTCCTTTGATAATTAAGCTATTCTGCTGTCTGCAGAATGCAAAGCAACTTCCTGTTTTGACCCCGTCAGAAAAGCAAGCCCAGCAAGCAACGTTAAGACTAACATTTCCTGTCTCCAGTGGCTCACATCATCGCGCCAGTGAGTCTGAATGGGTACCTGTGGAAAAGCCTGTCCCTCCAACGCCCACCATTCAACCTCCGTCAACCCAGGTTTGTATTCATTGCTTATTTCATTAGGAAAACAAAATGTTTACTTGCAGTATACCTTATGATATGATTTAGTATCATTTATTTAGACTTGCATTTTTCTATTGCATGGTGCATGGTTAATATCATAAGATCATGCATTTTTTAATCCAATTATTAATTGAATTAAAATAATTGACCCTCTTAACTGTCTTGTTTATTTTATTTAATAAACTTTTTATTTAATAAAAATGACATATATTCTAATGCTAAGTTTTTTCATGTATGTTTAGGGTTCATAAGGTTTGGGAAAGTTTGTGAATTTTACTATAATGAACAGTGTGAAAAATACTTGTTTACATTTATTTTTAAAGTGAATGACCATATAGTTGAAAAGTCATCAATAAAACCCCCATCCCGTTTTTTTCTTTTTAAAAAGTACTTTAAAAAACAGCCCAAAACTTTATTTTCTTTGGACTGCCCATTTACACTGCTAATAATGATTACAATGCTAGTAAGGATTATGAAATTCCACGCACGTCTGTGAAAATTGGTTTGTGAATTTTTTTTTTGAAGTTTGGGAAAAGTTATTGAAAAAGTTCTGGAATTTTAAAATGATATCAGAGTAAGAACCCCTGAATGTTCACCTATTCTAAAGACAAATGTTTGTTTAGCTGCAAATGTTTCTCTCAGTGTATATCTATATAAAGTTGATGTTAAAGTCTGTTCATCTTTCCTCAGACAGTTAAGCCAGACACTTCCTCCTTAAATCCAGTAAAAGCAGAAAGTATTTTCCCAGATGTGTCAGAGGGACAGGTTAGACATTTATCCCCACTCTTCTTTGTTGTAAGGTTATAAATTTATGCCTTAATTTACCGGTAATAGTTTCTGTCTTAATGTTTACTAATAGGGTGTTTGCAATCACGTGACAAAAATCATGTGTTTTTTTTTACTTTGTGTAATGGTGTACAATGGCCGCTGTATTAATATAGTTTCATATAGGCTCAAGCTTTTTTTATTCATATTTTGTGTTTAAAATCATGACTAAAGTATTAATATGGATTTTATTAATTCTATATTAGATTAATAGACAAATGCGTCACTAAAATACTTAAGCTCCGCCCATTGCAAACGCTCTATTGAGTGTGTGTTATATTAGTAGTGTAAATAGTGTGAGTGAAATCTTTTATTCCTAAATTCATCATTAAAGAGTTGATAGTGAAAAAGCAAGAGTACAATTTTTTATTGTTTACACAAAAATATCGAATTTATAATTCATTTAAAACGATTTCGTTAGCCTATAATTTAAAAAAATAATTCTGGAATGTCATTTTTCAAAAAAATGTGCAATTATAAATTATTATATTCTTCATGTTTACTGTTTACCTGTTACTTTTATTTGTTTTGTTTTTTCTTTCCCTAGAAAATTGACATTAGTTCAATCATATCTGAAAGACTCCAGGCTGTCAGGAAGCTGCAGGAGAATCCTTATGATGTGCAGGCTCTCACCAAGATGCACAAAGTTCAAGAACAGGTGCATTTAAAATAATCTGTTTTTTTTTTTCTTGTGTGCAGAAGTCAAATTTGTAAAATTGAACAATTGCTAAATTTTCATTTATTTTTATTGTTCAGAACTGTAATTGTCGTCAAACACGGCATTGCCTTCTGTGTGAAATAATACCTGGTAGGTTAAAAGCATTAACTGATTAACTACCTTGAGCCGCTGGGAGCACCAAAGCAATTTGTTCATTCCCTACCACAAGCTGCTGACATCTCCAAGTTTATTTTGCCGTGTTTAAAGCTAAATTTTTGCATTATTTTTTTAAATTTTGTTCCAAAATTTGCAGTTATCAACAGGAAGTTTATTTACTAACCCGTTTTTTATTTCAAAGCGTATTTATGCTTAGTTTCTTTGGTAACTTTAGGTAAAAATAAGTGAAAAAAAAAAATGTCCTTTCCGTCTTAGGAAAATGTTTCGATTGATAAAGTTTTCTTGTATGTGTAAATACTACTCAATTAATTTCATTATGTTACTTTTCGGAAATACTTTATAATAATTGTGGGTGAAAGCTATAAATTCATTAATGAGAACAAGAAATATGAGGTAAAGTGTCAATTTTTGAATGTTTCTGTCTAATTTTTCCTTAAAAACCACATTTTAACCTATATTTGTGTCTAAAGCAACAAATAAAAGAACTTTTGATTATATTTATCCTATACAAAATTCATTTCCCTACAAAATGTTCAAATTGGGTTTAAAATCTATCAATAGATAAGAGAACAACACTCACATATGTACACACACCCGCATGCAAAAAAAAAAGTTTTTTTTACTGCTTTCAATTCAGTAGTTAACCAGTTAACGGTAAAATACTTAGCCGAATGGCTATGTGTAGCCAAAATGTAGGTTGCACATTGATCGGTTGAATCAAAATGCAAGAATAGACTCCAACTAGAAATAAATGCAGTATGCATTCATGCTAATAAAAACAAGTTAAAAGGGGAGGTAACTCCTCCATGGTTGTTGATACTAAATTCTTCTTTTGTTTTGCATTCTGCCAGGCTAGCAAGTGGGCTGTGTCCAAGCATTTACCTGGCCAGTTTATGGGCAGCACAGGCGCCCATGTGATGTCGCAGGAAGAACTCATCGGCGATAAGAAGCATCAAGCCTGGGCAAGAAAGGTAAGAACACTGGAGTTATCTATTTCCCAACCCAGGCTAGTTGTCAATATATATACTGGAGTTATCTATTTCCAACCCAAGTTGGGTGTCAAAATGTATTGTCAATAACTCAATGAGTATTGGAAGCATAAATCCTATGACAATAAGTTTTAACTAGTATGGGCCTAGCTTTTGTGCGTATAAAATGAAAAAAAAACTCTTTAAAAATAAAATTTTTTTTTTTAAACTAATAGATTTCTAGGTTTTATATTTTTACAACTGCTCCTGATTATTTTTTGTTTCACTTTATATTTATAATGTGCTGTGATGATTTACAATCAAATTATTTGTGTGTTTCATCAAAAAAGTAGTTGTTTTTTTTTCAAATATTTCAACTTTTTCAACAAATTAAGGCTTAATGTTATAAATTTTTTTACAATTATGAATCTAAAACTAATGCTACGAGACTAATTCTTATCTAGCTATTCCTAAGGGTTTAGCTTCGTGAGAATTCGCTCGATGACGTTTTTTGTTGTTTTCAGCTGGTAGTAAGCCATTTGCTTTCCATGTCTATTTTACAGGCTGCCTTTCATCTGTCTCGCACATGGAGCATCGTTTGTGGAGCTTGACCCACATACCCCCACACTAGCTCACAGCCATCTGGCTCCTCGACTGGAATGACAGAAACATTTTAAAAAAAACTTCTGTAGTTTCACTCGCTGGGCCCGCTGATGGTATAAGCTAGTGTGGTGGTATGCGGAGAGCTCTCCATTTTTTTATTTAAAAAAAAAGAGCAAATCTTTTATGTTTTTTCAGGTGTATTTAAACTCTCTGAACTATGTTTTTGTTCAAAGAGCAAACGTTAAGGAAATGAAACTGTGTTATTATTTAGTTTACACTTAATTTTATTATGCCGGGGGGGGGGGAATAAAACAGACCTGTATAAGCTACAGAAATTTTTTTTTATAAACTACAATGAACATAAAGCTTTAGATCTAATAATTATAATTTAATAAATGATTATTTTTTATTGAAGACTTTTAGGAAAGTAATTTTAAATAAATATTGTAATTGGATAAAAAAATAGGCAATTTTTTTTATTTGACAAAATGCTAAATTGCCTGGTGTTGCCCGTGGATTTACAATATTTTAAAAAAAAAGTAATATTAATTGAAACAACACATTTTTAGAAGAAAAAAAAGGTATAGACTAACTGGAGAATCCAACCAGGGTCGAACGCAGTCCAATATGTTATCCGCTCACCTAGTGAGGACATGTGTGTTAAGTCAAATTGAGAAGGTAAAATATGAGGCACTAAGGTCACATGTCTTTAAATAAACCAATTTGATGGGTTAAACACACACACACAGAGCTTTTTAAATATATAATATATCGATGAAAAAGGCTGGTAGTTTTATTATTTTAATGATTCAGTGGTGCTATCATATTCCCTCTGTGTAGCGATAGTTTAGTTTGTGTGTGAAGGTTTACCCATGATGACTCTTGTAGCTAATGGTCATCATGCAGGTGAAACCAACATGCATTTTTTTAAAATTAAAAGCTAATTACAGGTTTGCTAGGTCTTTAAAGAATGTTGTGCTACAAAGGTGGCCCAAAGTGTGGGGCCCAGGGAACCAGGGTGAGTACCTACCTTGTCAAAAACACTCAGCTGGAAGTCTTTTGAATATTCAAGCTTATGCACTTTGATAAACAAGCCAGTTGATGAAATTTATTTTTAGAATTTTTACTTTTAGAATATACATTTTTTTAAATATTGTTTCATGTTGAAGGAAATATGAGTGGGTTGAATAAAGCACTATGCAATAACTCAATTAAATTAAGATGAAATTTACACAATTGTTAAGAGACATTTTATCAAACACAAACTACAGAATTTATGGATATGAAAAAAAACAACCAAAGTTTTATTTTTTAGTGAAATCAAATTTTTTTAACAACTGACCACAGTCAGCTGAGTGTTTGCAGGGTGGGGACAAATTTATTTGTGCATTAAGAATGTCCTTAACCTCTTTTCCTCTAACAAACATTTTAAAGGTTGGCTCTAGAAACCCTTCAATTCTTTTTTATATTGATTTTTAACCTGTCACAGTAAGTGTAGCTATAATAATATATAATAACATTCCGTTTTTTGGGGGGAGAACATAATTTAAAAAATTCTTCTGAAACGTGTTTATGGAAAAAATGTAAATCTTTTTCTTTTTAATTCAATACTACCAGTGACCTTAAAAAAACTATTTAAAAAAAATCTTAACTTTGGCAGGTCAGAAGATAAATTTAAAAATTCTTTTGAAAACTTTAAATGTTTAAATTTAGCTAGAATTTTTTTTTTTTGGTTATTTTTTTTTTTTTAAATTCAATTATATATATTGAAGACTTATTTTTTTGTGTAAACAATCCTCGTTGCTTTTCAGCTTTACTTGTTTCCCCATTAATTCTGTTTTGACGCTCTGTGTGATCTTGTTGTACCCCTGGCAGACCCAGCTGATGCAAGCGGCCCCAGTGAATGGCGGCATCGGGATGTTTCTACTGCAGAAGATGGGCTGGAAGCAAGGGGAAGGGCTGGGTAAAAACAATGAAGGCAGTAAAGAACCACTTCTTCTGGATGTCAAGATTGACAGGAAAGGTCAGCGTGGAGACTCTTTATTTTCTCATTCATTCTTAATCCACTTTTAGGTTTAAATGTGTTAACATTCAAATTTATCTCTATAGTCAGAGGACGAAAATACTATTTTTAATTTTAACCAAAAGAAAACTCATTTTAGTTTTATAATGTAATCTCGTCTGACTAAATTGATCCATATATAAGGCCAGTTCACCAGTTCCTGTGGTTACGGCTTACTTGCGCACTCAGTGACGGCCTTTTTATTGCCCCAACTAATCAGAGGGACACCCTCCAGGCCTGGGAACCTATCCTAGCCTTCACCAGGATTTGATCCAAGGACCTTCGATAACGGCAGCCAAATACACTGCTACTTAGCCACCCTTTCCTCTTATAGTATTATAATTATAGCATAGATTTGTAAACTTTTAAAGTCGTGCTTCATAGTAGATTAAATACTGGAGGTGACCTAACATGTAAGCAGTGCATCCACAACATTTGTTTTGGTACCATTTCTTTGTATGTACCAGAAAGTGGTTGAATGGGCTGTAAATCAGTAACGATCAGCTCAATCCTGTTGAAACCTTTGCACATATAATATTGGGCCTAGTCATTTAGTAGACTCACTGCAACATAATCAGGCAGAGAACTGTTCCGGAGTTTAGCAGAGCCCATTGGAAGCTGCAGAGAGTACATACTGCAATTAAAGTTTTAATAAAATAAAGTGTAAATTACAGATTTTGTTCAATTTATAGTAAATATAATTATTTTGTATTTTTAATAGGTCCCTGGGAAGTACAAATATTAAGAAATATAATATCAATATTTTGTTATTTTTTTTAAAGTTTTTGAGTATGTGATTTGGATCATAAAAATTAAATTAAGTTTTGTAACCATACTTTTTTTATTTTTACTTGTGTGTATGAAAATAAATTTTGAAGTTTCCTTTCTCTTAGGTCTGACTGCTGCAGCAGAAAATCCCAAACAGAAAGCCCAGATGTCTCATGCGGCAAGAGCTAAAGATTTGTCTAGTAAGTCTTTTGTCGTCAAACTGTCTTACCTGGTCACATTTTTTACTTTTATTTCTTCATTATTCTCTTGTTGTGCCAACGGCTTCATTTAAAAATGAGATCGTTTTGCAACAACTATGAAAAAAAAAGGTTTTATCATTTGCCAAAATATTTTTCAGTTTAGCCTTATACTTTAAGCTCTTGTTGAAGATCTTAATATTTATAAACTTGTGCTGACATTGACTCACTTTCTATTTATGAAAATGTGTTTAGACAAACATCCTGTATCAGCTTTAATGGAGTTGTGTAACAAAAGACGCTGGGGTCCACCCCTGTTTACAGTTGTTGAGGAAAGTGGACCAGATCACAAAAAAACTTTTCTCTTTAAAGTAAGTACTGTAATTAACATGGCTATTTGCTCATAGAAAATGAATGATACAGTTTTCTATTAAAATAAATTTAAGTATATATATATATATTCACTCAGCTAGAAAAATTTTCTTTTACAATTAGGTTAAATAATATCAAACTTTTATTTAGACCAAAGGTCTAAGTTTATCATGAGGTTTTGTTTTTGTGGTCTCTAGGTTAAAATCAACAATGTTGAGTATCAGCCTGCGACTGCAAGTCTGAATAAGAAGACAGCCAAGGCCCAGTGTGCCGCTGTGTGCTTGCAAGAGATGGGGCTTCTGCCCCGTGATGCCAAAATCAACTACTAGCCCTTCGTCCCCTCACCCCCACCTCAGTGAGTGACATGAAGTCGTGATGATGGGTTGAAGGATTCCACTGTTTGAGGCAATTGCTGCCAAAAAATAATGGCCGTTCCAGAGACAATGTACTGTTTACTATTCTGGAACTTTTGCAGCCTTTAACTTTGAAGTTTCTTAAATGTGTGATACAACTTATTACCTTAGAAGAACATACCGTCTAAGTCAAAACGTATTACAATTAGTCTCAAGACTGTGGTACATATCTAAACAGATGTAAAGTGAACACTTTTTACACATTCTTATCTGCAATTCTTTTGGTCCTAGGTAAAATAATTATCTGCTACAAAGCTAAGCTTTGCGTTTAAGATAAGATAAGATTGCTTTATTGATAAAAATAAATGGAATTGTGACTTTATAACATAAATTTTGTCTTTCAGCATACCGGCATTTAAAAAACTATATAAAAAAAACATTTATACTCAAACACAATAGACATTCACGCACACTATCATACCATTTATCATACAAGAAAAAAGTATCATTTAGGAGTCAGCTATTGAGCCATTGTATTTCCTGGCTGACTCGTGATTGTTTTAATCAAAACTTTAGTAGACAGTTTTTAATCCTTTGTTGCAGGCCCTGTTAAATCTTTTCTTTTTTGTAGTATTTATACAGAATGGTAATAGGCCGTAACTGAGAACCAAAACTTAAAGTATTAAAGTTACTGAAGAAGCATTGCACTTTATTTGTTAATTGATTAACTAAACATTTACGTCTGCATGAAATATGTATTTATTGTAAGAGGGTAATAAAATATAATTTAAGTTTCTTCAAGCTATAGTATTGTATTGTTTAAAGTTTTCTTTTAATCTCAATTTATAGTGATCATTCTTTTTTATTTTATTCTGCTTTTAGTTTATCAACTTGCACAAGATATCTATTTATGTTGAAAGTAAATTGTGTACATTGATACAATGAAATATGGCCTACAAAGTTGTATCATTCTCTCTTTCTATACAGCAAAAGCAAACATAACATATTTTGATTTGTCCAAACACGAGCCTGTACTTTGTCAGGTCCCATAACTCTTTATGTGACTATTGTTTTACACTAAATGGTTAAATTATAATTATGCATACATTTTGTTATTTATTTTATGATGAATTCATGCAAAATTATATGTTCATTATTAAGTCTACATTGCATATTGAATTCATGTTTGAAATTGTCTTTAAAATTTCAATTAAAACATATCTTGAAACAAACCAGTTCATTGTTTTGTGTTTTTTTATTTTAAATATTACAATCAGCCTTGATAACTTGATAGATACAATAATTGTATATATATGAATGAATTATTCATTTAATTTGTTTCATTACAGTTTTAGATTTAATGCCTTTAAAAAAATTGCTTTTGGATTACCGGTAATCAAAATAGATCTAGTTCGGTGAGCTTTTGGAATTTGATAGCAAGACAAAACGTAATTCGGATACTTTTTGCAGAATATAGCAACGTATGTTGCTAACCAAGGACCTTTTACCCAGCAATATTCCCATGTATAATTTCAAATTACTAAAACTATCAGAATTCAAAACCTGATCTTTTTTAACTGACTTTGGGCTTTATTTTTATCTAAATTTCTTTATGTCTAGAATGTATTTGTCTCTATTGACAAAAAAAATCATCTAAGTATCATCACACATTATGTGTTACAATAGACAGACCTTACGTCAGTACAGAGGTATTGGTTATATTAAGAAAATTACTTGAAAAAGAAATATTTAATAGACTTAGACTCAATATCAGTTTCACAATTTGTTTTTGTATAATAAAGAAGCTTTGCAGGTAGCAGAAGTCGAGCTGGGAAATAAGTCAGAACTATTAACCGAATTATAAAGTCTCTAAAGAATTCCGGACGAGCCGAAGCTCTAGTGTCCAGGACGTAACGCTTAGGTTTGAGCATAACTCTGTCCGAGCTCCAACCACGACACGCCTAAGGCGTGGCGTGCCGTGTAACAGGGAAGGATTCCACAGGCCAGCGACCGTTCACTGCGGTTCCCGTAAGGATCATTATCGTGGTGGCTCGCTCGTATTTCTGCATTGTTACCCGGTAGCACAAATCCTATAGGCCTACTATAGGCACATGCATCCAGGCACCGGGTGGTTTTCAAGACGGGGTTGCAGCGTCCATTGCTACCTCCCCACCGAGATTCGGTGGCCTCTCGGCAGTGCAATGAACCTCGGACCCGCTGCGGGGGCTGTCCCCCATGCTTTCGCCCGACGGTGTATTCTTAATGCCTATCGGCGGTTTACACTCTACGTCAGTCTTTGAGGCCCATGGGTACAGTAGTGGAACTAGTAACCAGAAGTATTTGCACTCAAAAGTATGCCTACATTTGCAGGCACCAAAGATCATAGATTACCAGCCTCCTTCAATCTTTCTGCCCATTTCGTAGCGTCGCCCACTAAGATCGTAAAGGGCATAATCAGACTCAATAATCAGCGGGGGGGGGGGGGGGGAGAAAACGATTGGGGGGGGGGGGGGTAATATAATCTTTTTATAGGCCTAGGCTATATCGCTGCCAAGAAACACAATGAACGCGCATTTAACATTGAGCAAAAGAAAACCACAGTGCCATTTTTCATGAAAGATCAACACGGATATAATTATCTAGGCTAAAAAAGTAATCTCTATAAAATATCAGGGAATTTGTGAAGCGATTGGCTAAATTAATTAATTAATTAACAATCATATGTACTTTTATGGGCTTTTGCTATATAAGATAATCTAGTGTCTCAATAATTTTGGAAATGAAAACGTTGATTGTAAATAAAAATTTAAAAAAGAAGAATTAAATCTAAGTATTTCTGTGTATTTTTCGAACAGAAAATCTGGCATTTTTAAAAACCTGGTTGCCGGGCAGAATTTTTGATTTAACAGCATCGGCAATGGCAGGCTAAGTAGTAAAATCCGTTTGTCTTTGCAAGAGAAAAGAACATCTGATTGACTAAAGTACTGCCCGCCTTATAGGATTTAAAACAACGACTTATTGTGTATGTCTCATAATTATTAATTTTTTTTAATTAACAAAACTATAAATACTATAGTGTAGGAATAGTATAAAATAGTGAAAACATGAACAAAACAACCCAAGCAAAATAACTAGAACTAGGCCTAAGCCCTAAGGCCTAAGCTAACTTTAACTTTAAGCTTTTAACTTTTACTATGATAGATTAGGAATTAATATGAAACGCTATAAGCCAATGTTGACTTACCGCAGTCTATGTGAGGTAGTCTGTTTTGGGTAGACTACTTAAAAATATTTTGTAATATATCTGTCTATTTCTATTCTATTGTTATTGAGTTGTTGAGACTTTTATTTGCTAAAATTAAAATATATTTATATAGTCTAGTATAGGCCTAGGCTACTAATATTAGTAATATTGACTAATATTAGGCCTATTTAGTAAAGCCTAATATAGGCCTACTGTTGAACTATAAAAAGATCATATAGATTTACCCATGGATTATGTCTTTCATATGTAGTTATGTCATTGTCATTATCATGTCTATACAAAGTTCATATTGGGTTGGTAGGATGCAAACTATCATTATCATTCTAATTTAATTTGTTAAGTAATGAAACAAATTCTTTTAGATTAGACTTAGACCTTTTCTCAATTTCTTTAATCTGCAGACTTTAAAAACTTGAAATATGAATATTGCAATGTAGTCTTATACAATCGTAACAATGCTATCTTTGATATTTCACAGTCATTTCACAATCAATTTTTTATGTTTTGAGAAAGAAAAAAAATTGAATAAAACCTGCTTTGTGAAAGTTTTGTGTTACTTCTGTTTTGTCACCTTGGTACATTTTGTAAAAAAAAAACTGCTTTCTGTTTAAGATATAGGTCAGGGGTTGGGAACCGTTTTGTCTTAGAGAGCCATGGATACCACATATTTTGAAAAGTAATTCTCTGAGAGCCATACATTATGTTTAAAACTAAAAATTCAAGTAAATGTGTGCATTTTGTGTAATTTTAACACTAAAAGTACAATAATTATGTCTCTGATTTCTTCTGATGCTGAGCTGCATTAGACTTTAGCTCATTTGTAGAATGAAATATTGATATGCAATTAATATGTAGATCAAAAAGTCTAAAAAAAACATTTTTTTAATAATCGAACATTTGTCTGCGAGCCAGATGCAACCATCAAAAGAGCCACATCTGGCTCGCAAGCCATGGGTTCCCGACCCCTGTTATAGGTGATTTGCCATATAATAGAAGACTGTGTAAACTATACATTTCAACTCTTAACTGAAAACCCCCCAAAAATTACTTAGGCGATTGTGGAATCACAGCAACGACTTTCTGGGTTGGAATTAAGCTACTAAAAACAATCAATAGGTCTACTCACTACAGCTATTTAGATAGACACTGAAAGCATTGGTATCTATAATAAAGTCTTTGGCATTGTTAGTCTGGGATTTTTTTGTGTGCTTTATTTCAAACCCCAGCAGTTCATAAGAGTTTTCAGTTTTGCTCCCAGTACCCGCGAGTGGTGCTTTAGTTTGATTAAGCGTATTTGATCTTAGGCCTGTGCATGCAATTAATTCATATGTGCAATACCAGAGTGAATTTCTAGCTAATTTTCAAGTTATAAACAAAATATTATTATTGTTTAAATATGCTACATGTATTTTCTCCTTCGTATTGTTTTCAAGAACATTTCAGAATCAGCCTCATATTCACTAATAATTTAAAAAAAAAGGCTAGGTTGAATCTATGTGATGACTAACATTTACAGAGTAGCTATTAAGATAATTTAAATGTCATTTGATTTCAGAATGTTAATATTGTTATAAAAGATGAATAGTCAACGTTCATCTCATAGGACCTTAAATAATGATTCAAGCAAGCCTATATCAACTAGCGGAACACAGATATATAGAAATTGTCTTTCAGGTGACATGTTTTCCTTTTTTTTTTAAATTTGTTTTTTTCAGTTTTTGTCTAAAACCAGAACTTAGCAAACATGTATATGTACTTAATGTAAATCACTAATTAATATCACCTTCACCTATCCCATAACCGAGTGAGGGCCGTTGATGCACAATTTTTTGAGTGTTGGACGATTGTTTGCCATTCGTCTTGGTCCTGCCCCTCCATCTGGGAATCCGCAAGAGTCAAGCAAGTCCACTCTTTGATGTCATTCTCCCATCGTCTCTTCTGCCTGCATCTCTTTCTTCCACCCTGCAGAATGATTTTCGCAAGGTCTTTGAATCTTGCCACATGCCCATACCATCTGAGTTTTTTTGCATTTAATGGTTCTGAGTAGAACCTCGTGAGGGCCGATGACGTTGGTGATTTGCTAAGAATTAATATGTTCGGCAGAATATCAGTTGTTTAGTTAGCGGATTCTTGTATAACTAGGCTTTGTGTATTCTTGAATTGCATATCTTGATACTATCATTCAAATAGAATTGTCTGGTAAATGAATCTGAGCTATTCTACTTACAGGGGAAGAATCTGACCATATATCGCAAAGACGATGTAAACTTCAGCAGGAATTAGTTGTTTCACTGAAAGACGATCTCTCTGAATGGATTGTGAAAACCTTAGGTAAACTGTTTCTTTACTGGTATTTTTCTATAATTTAGCTTTGACTATATTTGAAGGGTTTTGGGGGCGGGGGTTTACTTGGCCCTTTTGAGGCCTGGGTATATAAAGTTTGCATGTCCATTGAGTAAGTTTCATAAAAGATCAATGGAAAGTGGGATTAATAGGAATATTTGCCTAATGGTTTGCCACTATTTTATGACACATCATTTAATGTTGAATAAAACTACAACAAAACTTTATGTTTCTATATATTCAAGAGCTTATAAGTTACATAAAAAAAAATCTTAGCTAATCAACCATCAAAATTTTTGTTTTGTCCCTGGGATAGAATTAATTCCTTAGCCAAAGTGTATTTTTACTTTTCACAAGTTGTGATGTATCTTGTTTAATGTGTTACAGGTGCTTCTTCTATACAGAAGATTATTGTGTCCTTCTTTTAAAACCCATTTTCATGCTAGATTTCCACTTGAAAAGAAAAAGAATAGATATAGGTTTTCCTCTGCGCGTAGCAAGAATTATTTTTTATTTCAATCTCTTTTGTGTTTAGTATTTGATTATTATGTTATATTTAAAGGACCTACCAACATCAGTTCTGAAAACTTCATCCAGGCCTTAGACAATGGGGTTATACTATGTCAGTTAAGTCTGATCATTGAGAGGAAAGCCAAAGAGTATGCAGAAATGGGCAAATATACTTCAGTAAGTAATTGACTATTATTCAGTGGATGGATTTAAACTTGTATATGGCAAGACTGCATCTTCATGTTACTTTAACTTTGACGCTTATCATACAAAATCTTTGCAAGACTTTGCAGTAAAATGCATCAAACATTGGATAGACATTTATAATATTAAAATTGTACCTAATCCCAAACCCTTCCCATTTATAAACAAAAAAATGGCTGGATATAATAAATTAATCATTTCAAATATATATAAAAAAAAAGAAATAGACAACAGGGGTTCTAAAATAACAAGCACTTATTATAAATAGTCAGTAGTATGAGCAATCCACGAGTCAGTTGATTAAAGAACCTTCTGTCATGACATTGTTTTGACTCAATGGCAAGCCAATATAATTTTCAACGTGGACCAATACGCTGTATAGATATGGGTTATCCTTCCGCCTTAAAAATTAGCTTTTGATCCTTGAATAGTTCAGTGTAAAAGTAGATTGAATAAGGCTGAAGAGGTTTTTGAACTGTTTTTCTCCTTGCAGCCTTTGCCTAGCTACAAGATGCACTGCAACAAGAATGCCAGGTCTGGGACTTGGCTGGCCAGGGATAACACCGCCAATTTCCTGAAATGGTGTCGAGCTTATGGGCTAAAAGATGAAAATTTGTTTGACTCGGAGGATTTGGGTAAGTCTCAGAAAATGTGAGTTAATATCAGAGGATTTTGGTAAACCTCAGAGGATCAAGGGTAGCCTAAATCTTAAGATTTGGGTAAATTGCAGAGGATTTGAGTAAATCTCAAGATTTGGGTAAATCTCAAAGGATTTAGGTTAATCTCAAAGGATTTGGGTAAATTGACGAGGATTTGAGTAAATCTCAGAGGATTTGCGTAAGCCTATACTAAAAAGGGAAGAGTCATTGTGTGTCATAGACCTATTTTCAAAACTCGTGTAAACCATTTTCTAAAACCTTGTGTGATTGTTCCAACAGTGACACACCACAAAGAAATGCAAGTGATCTATTGCCTAATGGAACTTGCCAGGCTCGGGGCTCGCTTTGGCCTTGAGCCCCCCATGCTGATATCGCTGGAGGAAGAGATAGACAGCGACTCCACGGTGGCCAACATCCCACCCCTGCCGTCGCACAGCCCAGAGACCAGCTTTGACTTCAGCCGAGTGAACTCGATAGACAAGTCTGACGCCCAGGTGGCAGAGGCGGAAGTAGAGCCGATACCATCACTGGACACTGAGGTGAGAAACCGCATGACCTGTTTAAGGCTGAGCCATGGCTCATAGTATAGATGTTTACAGCCATGGCTCATAGTATAGATGTTTACAGCCATAACTCATAGTATAGATGTTTACAGCCATAACTCATAGTATAGATTTTTACAGCCATAACTCATAGTATAGATGTTTACAGCCATGGCTCATAGTATAGATGTTTACAGCCATGGCTCATAGTATAGATGTTTACAGCCATAACTCATAGTATAGATGTTTACAGCCATAACTCATAGTATAGATGTTTACAGCCATGGCTCATAGTATAGATGTTTACAGCCATGGCTCATAGTATAGATGTGTACAGCCATAACTCATAGTATAGATGTTTACAGCCATAACTCATAGTATAGATGTTAACAGCCAATGGGTCATAGTATAGATGTTAACAACCATGATTAATAGTACATCTGTTAACAGCCATGGCTAATAGTACAATAGTACATCTGTTAACAGCCATGGCTAATAGTACAATAGTACATCTGTTAACAGCCATGGCTAATAGTACAATAGTACATCTGTTAACAGCCATGGCTAATAGTATAGCTGTTAACACTGTTTTGTCAATGTTGACTGGTATTTGATGTGTTACTATATACATTGTCGCTATCAAAATACAAGTATTATGAAAACTAGGTTCATAAAGGCTGTGAAAGTTTAGAAAAGCTGATGTGAGTTTTCAAGTTTGTGTGGAAAGTTTGTGAATTTTACTATAATGGACAAGGCAGGGGGGATATGTAATGAATAATTTTTATAATAACAATAACTATATCTCAGTCTTTAATTCCTAGCCTTTTTTTTTAGTACTGAAAATCATTTACAAATATAATTTCTTTTTGGACAAACTACTTTTATACGAGCGGTTAACATCAAGAAATTTCACACATATCAGCATATTATACTGGTTAGGTAATTTTTAGTAATGTTTGGGAAAGTTTGGGTATTTCAACATGATTCAATTGCAAAAACCTTTCTAGAGTAGGCCCTACAACTACAAGTAAATTTACTACTAATTCATGTATTTGTGATTGATTTAAAATGATTTATATAACAATCTAGAAATAAAAATCACTTGTTTGGGCCTTGTTTAAATTAAGGATGAAAAATATTTGCTGTCTTTCAATGATGACAATTATAACAAAATTACTTGTGTTATGTCCTTATCTACAACTGTTTTTATAACAAATACTTCTAAGATGTCTCCATATTCTAAATTGTGCAATTACAGGTTTACATTTATTAATCTTCATCTGTTAATGTCTGGATTAGGTATTTCTTGTTTCAAGCAGATTTTTACCACAAGATTTGGTGGAGTTTTTATCTTATCTTTTTATCTTGTACCTTCTCTCCATCACATTGTGATTCTGTATTCAATGTACATTCTCTCTATCACTTTGTGATTCTGTATTCAATGTACATTCTCTCTATCACTTTGTGATTCTGTATTCAATGTACATTCTCTCTATCACTTTGTGATTCTGTATTCAATGTACATTCTCTCTATCACTTTGTGATTCTGTATTCAATGTACATTCTCTCCATCACTTTGTGATTCTGTATTCAATGTACATTCTCTCTATCACTTTGTGATTCTGTATTCAATGTACATTCTCTCCATCACTTTGTGATTCTGTATTCAATGTACATTCTCTCTATCACTTTGTGATTCTGTATTCAATGTACATTCTCTCTATCACTTTGTGATTCTGTATTCAATGTACATTCTCTCTATCACTTTGTGATTCTGTATTCAATGTACATTCTCTCTATCACTTTGTGATTCTGTATTCAATGTACATTCTCTCTATCACTTTGTGATTCTGTATTCAATGTACATTCTCTCTATCACTTTGTGATTCTGTATTCAATGTACATTCTCTCTATCACTTTGTGATTCTGTATTCAATGTACATTTTCTCTATCACATTGTGATTCAGTATTCAATGTACATTCTCTCTATCACTTTGTGATTCTGTATTCAATGTACATTCTCTCTATCACTTTGTGATTCTGTATTCAATGTACATTCTCTCTATCACTTTGTGATTCTGTATTCAATGTACATTCTCTCTATCACATTGTGATTCTGTATTCAATGTACATTCTCTCTATCACTTTGTGATTCTGTATTCAATGTACATTCTCTCTATCACTTTGTGATTCTGTATTCAATGTACATTCTCTCTATCACATTGTGATTCTGTATTCAATGTACATTCTCTCTATCACATTGTGATTCTGTATTCAATGTACATTTTCTCTATCACATTGTGATTCAGTATTCAATGTACATTCTCTCTATCACATAGTGATTCTGTATTTAATACACCTTCTCTCCATCACATTGTGATTCAGTATTCACTATACCATCTCTCTATCACATTGTGATTCTTTATCCTGATTTGTTTCAGGAGGAAACAACCCCACTAAGTCCTGTTCCTATTCAAATGAACATCATTCCTGAGTCCCCTTGGCTTATCATCTTACTTTCTACACTGTTCTTACTCAAAGCAATGTAAGTTGCATGTTATCTGTTTCACTGTTCTTACTCAAAGCAATGTAAGTTGCATGTTATCTGTTTCACTGTTCTTACTCAAAGCAATGTAAGTTGCATGTTATCTGTTTCACTGTTCTTACTCAAAGCAATGTAAGTTGCATGTTATCTGTTTCAAGCTTTTACAGTTTCTTGCCTGGGGAAATTTAGTTTTTAAATAAATGTATCTCAGATTCTCTTTGAGTAGCTTAGGTCAGTAATACATTGTTTTTTTTTTGTTTTTTTTTTTGTTTTTTTGCATGCCTTCTTTAATATAAAGCTTTGAAATTTGGCAACGGTTCTGATGTGGTAACAATGGTAGTACATTACACTGTGCGTTTGCCACACAACTTTGTGAAGATTATGCTATGTATAATTTACCTGGTCCTCATGCCTACGTTTTTTGTATTTCAGGTGGCAAAGATAGCTATCAAGTACGGAAAACAAAAACATGTGAAGAGGTTAAGCATGGGCCTATATTTAGTCTTTGGAAAACAAGTCTATATTCGAGTAAGATGACTTTACTTTTTGTATTTGATTAATTAATAGTAATAGAACTCTTTTGCACTGGCCTTTCTATACTTTTACTGACAGAATGATCCATTATTTTTAACTTTGTCATTTATGATAACTTTTTTTGCTTTTCATCAGAAAATGTATGCAAAATTATCCTCAAACGGACACTAAAAACTCATGCTTACCTTATGCTCTAAAAAGGATTTTTGTTAATGAAAAAAAATAAAAAAATAACTCAACTAATGCTTTTGGACACTCATTCACAAAACACGTAAATAAATTCTAAAACTTAAAAAAAAAATGTGTGCAGGTTCCCCAGATAGCCCATCTTTAAACTACGCAGCATACACTTTGGGAACCTCTGCTGTTATGAATTCTCTTCCCTTGCTCACATGGTGTAGAAAATGTCATGGTGAACTTTAATGAGTCTCATGCTGGAAAACTGATTAAAGTTTAGGCTGTTTGTGAATTAAACTGATTAAAGTTTAGGCTGTTTGTGAATTAAACTGATTAAAGTTTAGGCTGTTTGTGAATTAAACTGATTAAAGTTTAGGCTGTTTGTGAATTAAACTGATTAAAGTTTAGGCTGTTTGTGAATTAAACTGATTAAAGTTTAGGCTGTTTGTGAATTTTGCTGTAGGGGTTACAGAATGAAAAAAAATTTTGTTAAAGAAATAAGTAATTTAAGTAACATTGTGGTTAGGGATTCAATAAGTAATTTAAGTAACATTGTGGTTAGGGATTTAATAAGTAATTTAAGTAACATTGTGGTTAGGGATTCAATAAGTAATTTAAGTAACATTATGGTTAGGGATTCAATAAGTAATTTAAGTAACATTGTGGTTAGGGATTCAATAAGTAATTTAAGTAACATTGTGGTTAGGGATTCAATAAGTAATTTAAGTAACATTGTGGTTAGGGATTCAATAAGTAATTTAAGTAACATTGTGGTTAGGGATTCAATAAGTAATTTAAGTAACATTGTGGTTAGGGATTCAATAAGTAATTTAAGTAACATTGTGGTTAGGGATTCAATAAGTAATTTACGTAACATTGTGGTTAGGGATTCCTTGACTCATGTTGTGATTTTGTTGGTATTTTTAAAACTTTTAAAGAGCTGTTCCTATAATTCTAATAATGAAATCAACTAGTAAAATTTCAATTTTTACTACATATTATGTACAGATCATGTAAATCTCCTTAAAAACCAGACGAGCCTTCTGGCTCTTAAATCTAGGACATAAAGTGAAATGGGGGTGTATCCAAGAAGCTGACCAAGGCATGCTGCCATGTGGCATGGTGATGGTCCACGACCATGATAGGTTTCCCGCCAGGCACTTGCAATACATATTTTCCCTGCAACTAAATTCTCCAACGAGGCGGCATCACCTTGTATACCTGCACTTTTGCGAGGTAGTACAAAAAATACCAGACTGTAGGCCTGGTCATCCAGACAACGGGCTTAGTGAGACGGGTGCTTTTTTGTAACACATGTCTTCATCATCCCAACATAAAAACAACACACACAAACAAACCTTTAAGGCACGGTGTCCAAGTGGCTGCACATTTGACTGGCATACCAAAGGTCCTGGGTTTGAATCCTAGTGAAGGCTAGGATTTGTTCCTGGGAACTGAAGGGTGTCCCTGAGTCTATCCAGCTTTGATGGGTACCTGACATTAGTTGAAGAAAAGTAAAGGCAGTTGGGCAATGTGCTGGCCACACGTCCCTTAGTATGTCTGGTGAACGCTGCTTCACCGGCCTTATGATCAATTTGGTACTGTCGGATACTTTACTTACTTCTACAGATGAACCCGACTATAGCCAGGACAGAGATTTCCTTGTACAGTTCAGAAATGTGTTCTCCTGCACTCTACTCTTACAACAAATAGATTTGTTATAGTTGAGATATGAGAGTTTTTGTCTTTTGATGTCTATGATGCACTCTCTATGCCACACTTGTGCAAGGCTTCTAACATTATATTTCTCAATCAGGAATTATGTTTGTATTTGGTTGATGCTGTTTTAACAACTCGTTCCTTATCAAGAGGTTTACTATTTAACGAAAATCTCTTTTCTTTAGTTGAACAGCATTGTGGTGCTTAGGGAAATATTAAAAAAATATTTTTTTAATATTTAATTTTGTAAGATTTTTTTAAACAGTACATAAATACCAGAAGGTGATTTATTATCATGATTTAATTTTATTGTACAGAATCCTGGTAAGGAGAGATTTAAAATGTAAAAAAAATATGTAAAAATCATTTACAAGCTGTATTTAACTAGCAGTCTGTGTCCTGTTTATTTATGTTTTTCAAATGGATTTTTTTTTCTATTTCATTTTAAGCTTCTTAAAGGTAAGCACCTGATGGTGAGGGTGGGTGGAGGCTGGGACACTTTTGAAAACTACTTAGTCCACCACGCCGCGGCCTTTGTAAGCAATGACCTCAAGCAGGAGCACACTCGCAGCAACACTCTCCCGCCACGGTCTGGATCTAGGAACCTCAAACAGAGGCAGAGAAGCGCCTCGCTGTCAAGCTACAACACTCCCAGGAAGATACCATCGAAAGTGTGCACCCCTCCGCTGGCTGAGTCCATCGCCACGACAGAGCCTGCCATTGCAGACCCCACCACAATGGAGCCTGTGACCTTGTCCGTGCAGTCAACTTGCAGTCAGACCGTTAACTTGGAGGCTCAGCCTGTTGACTCTGCGCCACCGCTGCTTCTCCCCGAGTCCCTGTCTGTCGTCACTCCCTTCAAAGCTCTTCACTCCACGTCATCGCTGGTTGACTCTGTTGGCGACTCAGACCCTCGCAGCATCAGCCCCTCTCCCAAATCCATGTGAATCACAACTAGAGCGATAGTATTCTTGTTGGCACCATTCAAACATCTCCTCATTTTGTTACGCCCCCTTTAGTTGTTTTTTTTATGATGATAGGAATATTTCATGATTATTTTGGCATGTTTTTCTGAAATCATAACCCAATCAAGTCTTATTGAAGAAAAACTGAATCAAGTCTTTTTGAAGAATAACCCAATCAAGTCTTTTTGAAGAATAACCCAATAAATTCTTTTTTGAAATCATAACCCAATCAATTCTTTTTTGAATTCATAATTCAATCAATCCTTTTTTGAAATCATAACCCAATCAATTCTTTTTTAAAATTATAACCCAATCAATCCTTTTTTGAAATCATAACCCAATCAATCCTTTTTTAAAATCATAACCCAATCAATCCTTTTTTGAAATCATAACCCAATCAATCCTTTTTTGAAATCGTAACCCAATCAATTCTTATTTAAAATCATAAGCCAATCAATCCTTTTTTGAAATCATAACCCAATCAATTCTTTTTTAAAATCATAAGCCAATCAATACTTTTTTAAAATCATAACCCAATCAATCCTTTTTTGAAATCATAACCCAATCAATCCTTTTTTGAAATCATAACCCAATCAATTCTTTTTTTAAATCATAACCCAATCAATCCTATTTTGAAATCATAACCCAATCAATCCTATTTTGAAATCATAATCCAATCAATCCTTTTTTGAAATCATAACCCAATCAATACTTTTTTTGAAATCATAAAACAATCAAGTCATTTTGAAATCATAACCCAATCTTGTCCTGAAATGATAACCTGACCATGTCCTGCAACCTAAACCCAGTCTGGTCCTGAATTCATAGCCCAGTCTAGTCATTCTGAAATCATGTTTTTTTATTAACATCATAACCTAATCTAGACATTATGGTTTGACATAGAACTAACTTAGTTTTTGCATTTTAGAAAAACAGAAAGGTTGAGTGGGGGGAGGGGGGACAAAAACTGATTTTTTTTTTTCTGAACCTGTAAACAGTTGAACAGTTCAGTGGAAACATATGGCTTACTGTTTCTTGCATTAGTCCAGCATATAATAAAATTCGCTTAAAAATTTGAATTTTTTAATTTCTTTTCTTATTTGTAGTTAGAATTTAATTGCTTAGTTATTTATTGGTGTACTCTTCTTACCTTGTTCACACATGTATGTGAGTTTTTGCCCCTGTTCAGTCATGTATGTGAGTTTTTGCCCCTGTTCAGTCATGTATGTGAGTTTTTGCCCCTGTTCAGTCATGTATGTGAGTTTTCGCCCCTGTTCAGTCATGTATGTGAGTTTTTGCCCCTGTTCAGTCATGTATGTGAGTTTTTGCCCCTGTTCAGTCATGTATGTGAGTTTTCGCCCCTGTTCAGTCATGTATGTGAGTTTTCGCCCCTGTTCAGTCATGTATGTGAGTTTTCGCCCCTGTTCAGTCATGTATGTGAGTTTTCGCCCCTGTTCAGTCATGTATGTGAGTTTTCGCCCCTGTTCAGTCATGTATGTGAGTTTTCGCCCCTGTTCAGTCATGTATGTGAGTTTTCGCCCCTGTTCAGTCATGTATGTGAGTTTTCGCCCCTGTTCAGTCATGTATGTGAGATTTTGCTCCCATTCATACATATATGTGAGTTTTTCCCCTGTTCAAACATGTATTTGATTCTCTCACTTGTTCATACATGTATGTGGGTTTCATTTGTTATAGATTAAAGATAAATGTGTGCAGTCTGTTCCTTTTTGTTTACATTAGTTCAATAAAAAGTATTCCTCCTTTTTTATTAAGCACCAATGTATGAATGATTTGACCTTTTAAAATTTCTGATGGAATTTCACACATTTTCCAACAGGAACAATAACAATCAAGGAAATAAATCAAAACTTTTTGAGATTCATAAAAAAATATAACAGAAAGTTTTTAACAAAAGTTTATGCCACCTGTAACAAAATTATGTTCTTTTTGCTACTTAGTCTTTCTGCCATTTCTGTGTTTTTGCCCATTTTAGTTTGCATGTTGGGGGTTATTGACAATTGGTAACCTTTGATGAGTGGCAATAGATTTCCATACAGAAACAGAGTCAAGCCACTGGTACACTTTTTAATGTAATTTTTTCTTTGTGCTTAATTGCCCCCCCCTCACACCCTGTCTTTCACAACCCTGCGACCAGCATCAAAGCAAAAGGCTTTCTGTGATATTCAGGGGCGAATACAGTCTTAACATTAATGGGGAACGTCCGTTAGTTTATTATATTGAATCATCATCATCAATCCCTTGACCGTTATGGTCGTTGGGGGAAGCGAATGGACATCTCAGCAGTCAACTTTCTCCACTTTTGCCTATCTTGAGCGGTTGTCAATAGTTGAATACTGTTTTTTGAAAAACACTTTTTTAAAATTATAATTTGCTGTTAGCGTTGGTTATGTGAAAAGTTGTTTACAGTACAGGGTGTTTACAGTACAGGGTGTTTACAAATCTGGATCCGCTGTTGTCTGTCTATGATCCTGTTCTATATAAAATAATACACTCACGCCACTCGATGAATGTTTAAAGAAGAATTTAATGCTTGAACGTGTGTACAATAATAACATTGAACTTTACTAGTTAATAATATGTAGCTTCTATATCACTAAGTAAAACAACACCAATGCGTTCTTTATATAGATTTCGGTGTAGAAAGTGCTAGAATGGATTTTTCCCGAAGTTTCACCTTTCTTCCTTCACCTATCCCTTAACCCAGGGGTCGAGAACCTATGGCTCGCGAGCCAGATGTGGCTCTATTGATGGCTGCATCTGACTCGCAGACAAATGTTCGATAATTTAAAAAAAAATGTTTCTTTAGACTCCTTTTGATCTACCTTTTAATTGCATATCAATATTGCATTCTACAAATGAGCTAAAGTCTACTGCAGCTCAGCATCAGAAGTGGTAAAGGAGATAAACTCCGCTGACCTAAAAGACAGAAAAAATAGCAACCCTGCATTCATTGTAATTAAAGGGAAATAACTCTTGCACACATTTACTTGAATTTTTAGTTTTAAACATAATGTATGGCTCTCACAGAATAACTTTTCAAAATATGTGGTGCCCTTGGCTCTCTCATACAAAAAGGTTCCTGACCCCTGCCCTAAACCGTGGGTGGGTCGTTGGGGTCACCATCGTTGACTGTTCACAATCTCTTGCCATTTGTTCCGGTCCTGTGATGCCCTTTGGGAGTCGATGAACGACAGGCCGGTCCACTCCTTGATGTTGTCTTCCAATCTCTTCTTTTGCCTGCCTCTTTTTCTTCCTCCCTGGACTGTGCCCTGCATTATAGTCTTTGAAAGACCTCCAGATCTTGTTACGTGTCCATACCATCTCAGTTTTTTTCTTCTTAATTGAGGTGAGAAGGTCCTCGTATGGGCTGATGACAGCAGCTATTTCATTGCGGACCACTTCGTTTGTGATATGCTCTGTATAGGAGATGTTCAATATCTTTCGGTAACATCTCATCTCTAGCGCACTGATTCTTCTTTGGAGGTCTGCAGTGAGTGTCCAAGCCTCGCATCCATACAAGAAGACCGACGTCGCCAGAGAGCGCATTAGTCGAATCTTATACCAGAATGCAAAAGAAAATACGTACTAGAAAGTTGTAGAAACAACGAGAAAATGTTGTTACGTCATAATGAATAACTACCTACGTAAGTAGTCTCTACGCCAAAATTGAATAAAAGTAAATAACTCTAAATGAACTGGAGAGACAATTGACAAGTCTTAACGATTATGCATGCATAAAAGGTCGACGAGGAAAACAGTTCCGGTCTAATTCGATCATTTAATAAAAAAAAAAAAGCATGTCTGTGTGCTACGTTACTGGTTGTACCAAAAGATGTAAGAGATTAAATGTTATTTCATTTCCAAAAGATGTTCCCAAAAGAAAACGATGGATTGTGAATGTCTAGCGGGAAGAATCACCAATTTATAACCTCAAACGTATTGCTTGATGCAAAAAAAAATTTCGTTTTATATTTGTATGAATCTACGAATTGTGTTTTTTAATAACCAAGGACGCAACTCTTGACTAATTTATTTTGTAAACAAATCTAAATTTAACTTTACGCAACTAACACTTTGAGTATTAATTATCGCCTACTCACTTTTGATGTTAAAAATGGATTCCTCATAATTAATATTGTAGTCTTTGTATATTTCTAAAAGATTAGAACTGGCCGTCGAGGTTTAAATCAATTTTCAAACACCAGCAAAAGCATGCTTTTTTTGTTTACGGAAATGCCTAAAATAATAAATAACTTAAAAATAGAACCGGAAGCACGTGACCTCTTCCATTTGAAAAGTTCACGCCTCATTAAGACTTGTCAATTCCAAACACTATATAACAAAATATAAAAACTGTAATAACATGCTATACACACATAACAAGCGTTGTTGTGTGTGTTTTTTTTTTCAAGCTACGTACGTTATTTATGGATGACCCCGTTCGGTATTGACGAGCCACCTTAAGGACCACCCAACTGTTTTACATTAAGGCATGGGGATACGCCCATGATCAACTGGTT
This sequence comes from Anisus vortex, assembly GCA_949126835.1. Taxonomy (NCBI): domain Eukaryota; kingdom Metazoa; phylum Mollusca; class Gastropoda; family Planorbidae; genus Anisus; species Anisus vortex. Next base: position 44,216,010 of record OX421497.1, read on the forward strand.
GCTGATGTCATCTGAACTTTTCTGGGTTTTATTTTTTTATTATATATAGATTTAAATGAAACTCGAGTAACTGTCATCTAGGCCAGAAATAGCATGAAATCCCCATTGGCCAGTACAAGCAGTGTCTTCACTACGTATCAGACGATCGTCAAATTGATTCTTGATTAGAGCTATTGATCATATCAACGTGTCTCGGCAAACATTAATTAGTTGATAGTACAGGATATGCATTAACAGGGCAATTCAACTTTGATATATTACCCAATTTTTTTTTTATGTGGCGTAATTTAGAGTTGTCATCGTCTTCTAGTGTGGATCACTGACCTCTATATATAGAAAACTTGATAAGCGCAGGTGACAAGGAGGTATTTTGTTCAATTTTTTTTTAAGGGAAGATAATTACACGGAGGCGATGGACTGGAGATAGATTCTTGGGAGTCTGTGCATGCTAGTTTGTATTTTTAATGTACCTGTCCAAGGTTTGCACAGCCGGGGATGGGAAAAAAACACACACTCCTCTCAAAATATCCCAAATCGCTTGAGTCTCAAAAAGCCTCTGAAGCCAAAACTCTTGGGAAAGGGGGGGGGGAGGCTTCCGTGGCGATTTGGCCTTAAAGTAAGGTGGATCACGTTATTTCTACTAGCAGTAGAAGAGGTGAAGGGGGGCCTCTGGTGCTTTAAGACATAAACATAAAGACAAAAACACTTTCCTTATCTTTCTTCCCGAGTGGCATTCGGGCATGGAATGGGTTGTCTGTACGAACCAGGAAAATCAGTAACTTAACATCATTTAAAACATTTATAAAAATGAAAAACTAGACTTGGACCACGGAGCGTCTGTAATGTATAATATAAGAAGTAGAATTACCATTGATGGGGGTGTCACAACACTGCTTGGGCAACAGTTGATCCTCTTAACAAATCGCCCAGACAAATGGAGCGTCTAATTTTACGTCCCTCATGGTTTGGTACAGAGACTGGCCATTCTACATATATGCCAGCGACCCTTGGGCGCTGACAGATGTCATATTACTTGTATCATATGATACCTGAGTTCTAGTGGACTTGAAAAAGAAATACCCAGCTGTTAATATATCTGGACATTGTTTGGTGTTGGAGTGAGTGACTATTTGTGTGACTGAGAGAAAGAGAGAGATGGAGATATTGTGTAATAACTGATTAGGCCTATAAGCCATAAGAGACAGTGGAAGAGACAGGGGGGAAGAGAGGGTAGAGTGTTCTGGTTAATATGTCAAATTTTCGACAAGTAAATAAAAGTAACAAAAATATAACCTATATGACCTATAGACACTGGTCGTGTCGTAAAGACCACAGACATTACAAAAAACAAAACAAATAAAAACTTTAAAGATAATACAAAAGTAGGAACTTAGATAGTGAAACAATCATATATCCATCAGTTCTATTTCTCTACTTACTTTATCTGGTCACCTACTGACTCCATGTATGCTATTTATAAATTATTCATTATATGATGACGTATGTTAGGATTCTTTTCTTTCTTTTTCTTAGTCAAATCACTAAACCCAGAAACAGAGTCTAGAGGACAGAAGGACAAAGAGTGAAGTAGTAATAATACATAAGGTTTCTGTTTCAGAAACACAACAACAATCTGTTACAGTGGTTACAATGCTCAAATAAACATAAGGACAAAAACACTTTTCTTACCCCTTTTGCAAGAACAAATACATATACTCAGATAGGCCTACTCTTTCTTCCGAGTGGCGTCCCGGCATGGGAAGGGGTTGCCTGAACAAACGAGGAAAATCAGTACCTAACTTAACATCATATAAAAAATGAATCAAAATGCTAGATTAGACTCAGACTAGGATGAGCGTATGACACAATAATCTTCTTTATTGTAGAAGCGTCAGTAAAATATAAGATAAGATATTCAAATGTACATAAGATGTAGGCCTAGAATACAAAATATTTTGTAACATCGAAATTTAAAAGCCTTTTACCCTGGCTTCGTGTAGATCTATCTATTGAGTAGTAAGCTTATTATTGGTGTTTTTTCGACCGTTTAAAAAAATCACTTATAACATATGGGCCTACCTCATATGCAACTTATCAACCCACAAACACACTTGAAACAAACACATCTCCTTACAACACAAAGCACATTTACCCACAAACACACTTGAAAACAAACACACTTGAAAACAAACACAGCTCCTTACATAACACACAACACATTCATCAAAACGCTGAGAAATAGTCACATAACATCAAATTTAAATCATGTTTTTTACAAAAAACGTAAGTTACTATCAATTATTACAAATGAATTTATTGTGCACTTTCCCAAGTTTTATAGTAAGAAGCATGTTTAAACTCGTTTAGATTTATTTTTTACACTGTCTGTTTCATCCTTTTTTTCCTGAGTTTAAATGTATTTAGGCTTACCCACAGCAGCACAAGTTCGCCCAAGGCCTTTCACCTTGACGTCATTTTCCTCTTAATGTGGTCTTAGAACTTTAGCATCTATTATTAAACTAATCTAGTTTTCTGCTTCTGCTGTATGGTCAAAATCAATAATCGATTGGGAAACTTTGATGGCCGAGCCGGAAACAGGATTTGATAATGTTTACGAACTGCATCCCACTTTAAAAACATTAAGGGGAAATTGTTACCGTGTTTTCTTCTGGCCCGCGTTTTTTTTGGCGCTCAACGCCTACTGCGATTAATTGGCCAATCTGGCCTTGATGGAACATGGCGCACGTGCGGTTCAACAGATGAAGAAGTAAAAAAAAAAAAGAACTTTATTATTAGCAGTTTGGGTGTTAGTTGACCACTTTAAACGTGTAAACAACCAAAGATAACAAGACTAAAAATATTCAAAACGTAACAAGTCTAGACAATTGTGTAAGAATAACTAATTTCTGTTGAATATTAATTATAGGCTGGTATAGACGATATCAATGCTAGTGAATCACTATTAGTAGAAGTTTACAAATAACCGAATAACGAAAACGAAAAATTTTGAGGGAAACGCTGATGTGGAAAATAGAGATTGCTGATCTTGGGAAGGATAGATCGCTGGTTACACAAAAGTTTTGAAAATAAAGGTCTGAGCTCAAACGTTTTGCAATTCAAGATCTGACATGGGCCTAATGCACGGGTAGAATAAGGCTTACAGACCCGTGAGGATTTCTTGGAACCGGGATCTTAGAGCTGGATCTTTTACAGAATTTAGGGCCCAACTCTGAGAACATTGTGTAGTAGTAGGCCCTAACTTTGATGGCGCGTGCTTTGGTGTGAGTTCTTGAAGGTAGGAAAGTACTTACAAAGCATGTGTCATTAAAGGGTCTGCGCTCCTTAATATAGTCTTATGGAAAAGAGGCCGCACTAAGCATGCTTAGTACAAATAGCATGAGTGTGCTTAGTCGCGAATTAACATTTTGTGGTATGTTTACCTGGGTACGAATCCTGGTGAAGGCTTGGTTTTGTACTTGGGTCTGGAGAGTTTCCCTGAGTCTGCCCAATTCTGATAGGTACCTACCTATAGTTTGGGTGAAGTAAAAGCGGCTGGGAATTGTGCAGGTTACACAATCCCCTAGTATGCTATGGCCTCAGAAACTGTCACCGGACCACCAGCCCCATGTATCTATTTGATCCGACGGGATGCTTTACTTTTACTATTAGCCTGGATGAACCTAAAGCAATAATTCGGTACTATTGAATTGTTTAACTGTTATACATGTATTGATAGCTTCCGTAATATTAAAAAGCTCAACTTTTATACATGTATCAATAGCTTCGGTACTATTGTAAAGTTCAACTTTTATACATGTATCAATAGCTTCGGTACTATTGTAAAGTTCAACTTTTATACATGTATAAATATAGCTTCATTACATATTTATTTTGTTGTATTTTTTCCTAAGGTTGTGTTTATGATTGTTTTGATTGATTTGTGATTTTTGTTGCAGTAGTTGTTGTTTTAATGCATTAAAAGCTTACGATATAAGTCTGGTGATATTTAGAGAAGAAAGCAGTAACTCACTTAAGTAAATTACAAATAAATATGTATTAAATGCGCTGGCGTTTTTAGTATATTTTTCTTTCAATAAGAGTGACATGGTCATTAATTTGATGTCAGATAAAGTAAAAAAAATTAACAATTAAGGATTCCCTTAAGTCTGCTGCACACTAAACTAACCAATCAATGCGCCGCTTTAACGACGTAAGTTTAACCCAAGATTGCCAGATTTAAAAAAAAAACAACGTTTTATATCCTACCAGCAAGAATTACATTAGAAATAATTCCAACAAAACTAATTGGTGCAGAAGTCCTTAAAAATGGCGTACAGTTAAATCTTATCAGTATCGTAGCTTATATGTTACAGACAATCCTTCTATACAGATGATTATTGCGTCCCACGCTTATTGATATTTGAGTCTAGATCTAGTCTTGCAATTTGAGTAGTGTTCTAAATGATGTTAAGTTATTGGTTTTCCTAGTTTGTTCAGGTAATCCATTTCATGCCAGGCTGCCACTAGATAAGAAAGAGTACTTTAATGGAATTTATTGTTCTTGCATTTGGAGTTGTTTTTTTAAGTGTTTTTATCCTTATCTGAGCATTTTATTAGATTGATATGGTGTTGCATTTCTCGACCCTCTGCCCGGCTTCCTATTGACCCATTGCTTGGACAAGCTTCTGCCGTTCATCACCGACATCATTAACACCTCTCTTTCCACGGGCATCGTTTCGGATTTCTTCAAATCCGACATTGTCCGCCCACTCCTAAAGAAACCCGGACTTAAAGTATATGAGTGCCAGAATTACTACCCAGTAACCAACCGCCCCTTCCTTTCCAAGCTCCTGGAGCGTGTTGTCCTTGAGCAGTTAAACGTCCACCTGTCTCTGCACTAGCTGATGTCCGTGTACCAGTCGGCGTATCGCCACCATCAAAGCACCGAGATAGTGCTCCTGCGGATCACCACGTCCTTCTGAACGCCTCATACAGAGGACTCGTCTCTGCCCCTGTGCTGCTTGATTTGTCTGTTGCCTTCGACACGATCGACCACCACCTACTCATCGATCGCTTCAGCTCTACGTTCGGCATGCACGACATCGCCCTCTGCTGGTATTTCATTTATAAAAGATGTTGACAAAAGAAAACGATGGATTGTGAATGTCAGACTTTTGATGTTAAATACGGATTCTTCATAATTAATCTTGTAACCTTTGTATATTTTTAAAAGAACAGAACTGGCCGTCGAGGTTGAAACCAATTATCAAACACCAGCAGAAGCATGTTGGTTTGTTTTTACGAATATGGCGGGAAATGTCATGATCTTTTTCATTTGAAAAGGTCACGCATCATTAAGACTTGTCAATGGAAGAGAGAATTGTTTCGACGAAGTTCGAACTAATTCCAAAAGAATAGGAAAGCGCTAAACGGCGAGTTCTCTCAGTCTTGTGTTTTTTTAGTTTTTATTTTGCTTGCGAAATGGGTTATTATTTTTTCTAATGCTATTTATTAACAATTCTACTTTTAAATGATTACATTCTGAGTATGTGAGCGCGAGCGAATAATTGTGTGTGTAGGAAGAAACATAGAATTAAAGTTTGCTTGTGATTTTTTGCTGCCAGAGTATGACGCACTCGATTCGAATACGTTTTCCCGTGGTATAAGCTTAAATCGAAACTCGACTTAACTCGACTACTAACGATACTTAACTCCTGTCAGAATTTTTTGTTAACCGACTACTTAGAAAGAATCAATAAATTCAAATGAATTCTAAGCCAAGAGAGAGAGAGGGGGGGGGGGGAGGGGGAATCGGGGGGGATTACCGTCGGATGACGTCCTAGTAAACAATGGTACAGTTTTACAGTAGTTGGCGGCTGGCGGGCTGATAGACCGCCCACGTAAAATTCCCTAGGAGCATTTCTCTGAAGTCATTCCTCGCGGTTGACTGAATCTAAAGAAATTGTTAAACTAATCTTGCAGATTGGGAAAAATAATCTGGTCTAAAAGCTCTCGGCTGATTTTCATTATTCGAACCTAATATCTGATATTATAGACTATTCTACGTAAAGAAATTGGAAAATAAACTAAAAATCTGCAATAATACGGAATTATAGATCAGAAGTCGTCAACTTATTGAACGCGTACCAGACTTGGCACGCAGAGCCATTTCCAATGGCACGCGGTAAACCAACCAATAAAAAGCAATTCAAGTCTCATCTACAATAACTTGAGTGCTGCGCGCGCGGGAGGGTTTGGAAAAGGGTCGGCGCTAAATAAACCACCGCCTTTGTAACAAAATTACATGCAAATTAAAGATTACAGGCCTTGGGGGTGTCATGGACTGAAGTGGAAAAGCTTGCCCGGAACAGAGAGACATGGCAGGGTTTTGTGACTGCCTTATTCTCTACTGGGAGCATTGAAAGGATTAGGTAAGTAAAGAAAACATTGCAGACAAGGCTATTTAGCGTACTTTCCTACCTACATCCCCCTTCCCCTTTTCGTTTTTTCTTTACCTAAAGTGCGTCATTAGCTGTGATGCCATCAGCCAGTAACCTAGACATGGGTTATTTATAGGAATAATAGAGAAGCTTTTAAAGTGTTTGTCTTGGAAGAGTTGTTGTTTTTATGTAGCACTAGTGATTTGCGCTATTGTTTATATTTTGTTTCTTAGATGTAAAACGTGAAGGCCGATTCCTCAGCTTTTTCAGTCTTTACGGTATGCATGATTAAGGCGTTACATTCGAAACAGGGTGGACAGATAGACGGACAGAGGTCAGCTCGAACGGACTCTTGGATAGCTAGATAGAGAAATAGATGTATTAAAAACTATTTTTAAATGGCAAATGACATGTATAGTAGGATGATAGATAGATATAAAGAGACACATATAGATAGATAGATAGATAAATAGATGGATAGATAGATAGATAGATAGAGAGATGGATAGATAGAGAGATAGAGAGATAGATATATAGATGGATGGATGGATGGATAGATAGATAGATAGATAGATGGATAGATAGATAGAGAGATGGATAGATAGAGAGATAGAGAGATAGATATATAGATGGATGGATGGATAGATAGATAGATAGATAGATAGATAGATAGATAGATAGATAGATAGATAGATAGATAGATAGAAGGATAGATAGATAGATGATTGATTGAAAAAAGTGGTAGATCTTTTCGAGATCTATATATATTTTTTTAAATATACGCAAAGAAAGAAAATTTTGCAGATAAATATAGGCAAAGAAATTGGTAGATAAATAGTTAGACAGATAGATAGAAATAGATAGACTAATGGATAGGTAGATGGGTAGCTAACTAGCTAGCTAGGTAGATAGATATGTAGGTAGGAGGTAGATATGTAGATAGATAGATTAGTTGTTATGTAGGGGGTAGCTAGCTAGTTATCTATCTATCTATCTATCTATCTATCTAGATAGATAGATAGATAGATAGCTAGATAGATAGGTAGGTAGGTAGGTTGGTAGGTTGGTTGGTAGGTAGGTATATAGGTAGGCAGGTAGATAGGTAGGTTGAGATATTGATTGGTAGATCGATAAATAGATACCTTTTAAACCAAGTTAATTTGAAAAATGCCGTGCAAATTGAAGTAGGTCATACTTTTAGCTAAAAATAAAACTATTTCGAAAGTCACTCTATCGATCTGGGACTAAAACACTTCCTGCTTCAAACCAGAAACTGTTTGGGGATTTGTTTCCGATCCAAATCTTTTTTTTTTTTATAGTTCAAATCTGTCTTTCAACCGGGTAATGGATGCAGGCTGCAGTTTCTGTCATTATGGATTGCAGGAACTGATCTGTTTTAACTTGGATTGGACTCTGCACTTTCCACACAAGTTTATTTGTTCTACATACAGGACAAAATAAAACAAAAAAAGACAATAAGAAATCATGTTGAAGGTATAATACAAACTAAGGTAATTGTTAGGTGAGTGTATAGATATTCAATAAGACGTAATGGTGGATCTATAGTTTTCAAGATGATATAGTTGGAAATGTATAAGTTTCACGACAGACAGACAGACAAAACAGATGGACGGATAGACAGATAGACAGATAGATAGATGTATAGGTTTCATGACAGACAGACAGATAGATAGACTGATAGACAGATAGACAGATAGACAGATAGACAGATAGACAGATAGACAGATAGACAGATAGACAGATAGACAGATAGACAGATAGACAGATAGACAGATAGACAGATAGACAGATAGACAGATAGACAGATAGACAGATAGACAGATAGACAGATAGACAGATAGACAGATAGACAGATAGACAGATAGACAGATAGACAGATAGACAGATAGACAGATAGACAGATAGACAGATAGACAGATAGACAGATAGACAGATAGACAGATAGACAGATAGACAGATAGACAGATAGACAAATAGACAGACAGACAGACAGATAGACAGATAGATAGATAGATAGATAGATAGATAGATAGATAGATAGATAGATAGATAGATAGATAGATAGATAGATAGATAGATAGATAGATAGATAGATAGATAGATAGATAGATAGACATATAGATAGATAGATAAATAGACAGATAGATAGACAGACAGAGAGACAGAAAGACAGGAAGATGTGGAAGCATAAATGGGTAGATGGTTGGATTGATGGCTGGGGGTGTACGCAGATATAAAATGAGAAAATGACATATTTTAAAAGACAGGAGGGAAATCATCTCAACAAATAATGGAAATCTTGGGTGATTGTTAAAAGAACTTTTATGTAAAATGTAAACCCTAAAATCTAATGCAGCTAAAAAATAGTTTTAACTTAATTAGTTATTTCTTTTTGCAACTAAAAGATAAAAGGAAAGAGAAATTCCTTTTAGCTTGCGTTCTATTAAATTTAAAAGGGATTGTAAAACAGAAATGAAAACACGTTTTAAACAGTTTTATTTCTATCTCAAAGACTCAAAGACTCAAAGACTCAAAAACTCAAAGTCTCAAAGACTCAAAGACTCAAAGACTCAAAGACTCAAAGACTCAAAGACTCAAAGACTCAAAGTCTCAAAGACTCAAAGACTCAAAGACTCAAAGACTCTGAGACATCTTGTGATCTAAAACCTCTCCAAGCTCAAGCATTTGATACAACTTGTTTTTTATCACTTTCTGAAATAGTAAGGTCAGGTGGGCATAGCGTTAAAAGTATTTGGTGCGGACACACTGCAACAAGGTACCTATTCCGGTGACAAGTTTTTAAAACTTTGAGAATAAGTGCAGTGTGCGACAATGTGAAGATAAATAGACAAGTCTGTGCAAATGTCTCTCTTTCTCTCTCAATCAATCTCACTATGTCTATCTTTCTCTCAGCGACAATTTGTTTGCATTATAATAATGTCGAAAGACAATGTGTGCATTCCCTCTCTTTTTTATATGCCATTTTTTCTCCCGCCTTCTCTCTTTCTCTATCTCTCTCTCTCTCTCTACGTGTCTATCTCTCCTTCCTCGCACAGTCTCACTCACTCTATCTATCTATCTATCTATCTATCTATCTATCTATCTATTTCTTTGGCGTGTGAATGTGGACAATCGTTCTTATATCTAGGTCTCTCGCTCTCTCTCTCTCATTCTCCCGCTCTCTTTTTCTCCCTCCCTCTCTCTCTCTCTCTCTCTCTCTGTTTCTTTGTTTGTCCATAAATATAAATGCTAAGTCCACAGACACACCCTCCAGATAAAGACTTAAGGAGGAATTTTCTTTTCCTCCTACTTGCCTCCCCTCGCTGTAGTTTCTATTCTCTCCCTCTAGTGGCATTACGACATTCAAGTGCACTGAGACTAGGGACCTGTCAGTCCCATGACAGATGACATGACAAACCACTAGACTCGTGGGCAGGGTCAGGAGAGGGAGACACCGGATGGGCAGGATGATACACGTCCGTCGGCCAGTGTTGCCAGGGGGGAGGAGGGGAGACGCTCGACTTGGGATTCATTTAAAAAGGAAAAATGGATGAAACTATATCACAACCTGTACTAGAATTAAATTGCGAAAAGAAAATAAGTAAAAAGAAAATAATAATGAATAAATGATATATTTTTTCATTAATAAGAATAGATTGTTTTTATCTTTTTTTTAAATTAAATTTCTAGAATAAATAGAATTGACTTTAAATCTTATTTATTACAGACGCTCCGGCTATAAAGAAGATTATTGCGTCCTAAGCAAAAAGAATAAAATAAAATAAATAATGATCATACCAAAATAAATACGTCTGAATCAGTGAAGTAGAGGGGAGTTAGTCACTAGATAAGCCTATAACAATTGTTGTCTAGAAAACTGATTTACATACACTACAGCAACTACCATTGAAGGAGACATTTATTATGTTATTGTTGTTATTGTTTTCTTTGGTAATGATATTAAAATTGTTGATCTATTCAGATTTCTCATGTGGTGCAGTGGCCGAACGGCAGCACATCTTATTTTCATTTTTTGTGGATCCTGGTTCAGCTGCCATATTTGCAATATTGCATCATGTGGAAAAATTCCTGCCATTAAAATGTTCTTTCGAGCCACCTAACCTTGATGCCCTATGCATGGGCTTATATTGCTTTTTATGGTTGAGCCTGTAACTTCGTAATCGATTCTAAATCAGTATTTTCTACCTATAGGACCTACATTCATAATAACAAAAGAAACATAAAAAGGACAGGGGGGGGGGGGGGGTGCAAACTGAAAATCAGTTTAAAATCGGAATTCTAGAACCGAAAATCGATGTTGAAAAAAAAAAAGGATATTCACATCCATAATTTATATGATAGTAGATGACAAGCTTATAGATATCTACTTTTGATTTAGTGTAGGACCGTCTAAAAAAACATCCCGAAAATCAAACCGTGGCTCTCTCTTTTGACATTTACATACAATGAGAATCAATTCCCACAGACAGCAAACAGCTTGATAAAATAATCACAACGCTGTTAGCGTTTAGCACAAGAAGCAAACAAATATGACTTGCTGACCAGCGGTTATCCTTTAAACAGGCGCGAGCAACTGACGTCACACTGTAGGTGATCTCTTTGTTTTTATTGGTTACATTTTTTGTCTCACACAGTTATCGTCTGCTCTGACTTTGGTCGCGTGACACTAAGCTGAGAGTTTTTTTTTATTTTCGCATTTTTTTAATGTTTCTTTTAATAATTCTTCCTTGTGTTAAAACGTCGATACAGTAAATTCTATATTCAATTACTCATGAAAGGAATGATAACGTGCTGGTTTCAATAATTCACGTTTGCACAAATGTGTTGTTAAAATTATGTATTATAACTGAACTATATTCACTCCGTAATCTATAAGGTGAGTTTATTTTATGTTTATATTGTAGAATATAATATTATTAGTATTATTGCGTTTTCTAATAGTATTTTTTTCTTTTTCTGGAAGCCTATATTAGAGTGCATAAACATTATAAATGTATTTCAATAAATTATTACATTAAATATGTGTTTTGATAAATTATATATATATTTAACAATTTGTTAACTGTAGGCTATTTTATAAAGTATAGGCTACATATATTTCAAGAGGCTATAAAACTATAGGCCCCTACATTCATTCATTTCAATAGATTATAAATGTATTTCTTTTTTGTAAAAGTTTTGCTAAAATATTGGTAGACAAATAGACATAAAGATAGATAGATTATAGATTACATATTGATAGATGGATAGATTTAGATAGCTTAGGTAGTTAGAAAGAGACTAATAGGTATATAAATATATATATAGATAGTTAGATAGTCAGTCAGATAGACAGAAAGACAGACAGACAGAGACGGACGCACGGACGGACGGATAGATAGATAGATGGATAGATCGATAGATTAATAGATAGAGATACATATAGATAAATAGATAGATAGATTGATAGATAGATTACATTCTAAATGAAATCTTACAAATGTTTTGTGGCATGTCCAGAAGTAAAGAGAGAAAGAGAGAGAGAGAGAGAGAGAGAGAGAGAGAAAGAAAGAAAGAAATAAAGAAGAGAGAGGGAGAAAGAGGTGGGAGATATTGTTATGCGATTAAATTTATTTCCTTTTGTTTGCGTTGCAAGGATAGTTTCGTCAATAGAGTATTCTTTCTCCTAAACTTAACATTGAGGAATACATTGGTTTAGATGCCTAGCTGTTAGAAGCCTGCAAATATAATGCCGTGAGTTTTACATTATTTAATGTTATCACACCCAGTGTCCATTAGCTCCCCCCAACGACCGCCAAGGTTAAGGGACTACTACTACTACTACTACTAATGTTATCACATCGATGCGTTCTTACTAATAACTCTATTCCCTTACGCTATATACGATTTGCTTGATAGAAAACCTAAACTTATCAATATCCTAAAGCAGGGGTCGGGAACCTTTTGATAACAGTGTGCCAAAGTAGGATTTCTAATTCATTAAGCGTGCCAAAAGCCTAAAATACATCCTGCTTTAGCAGTCAACTTATTGTAGAAGTACTTGAATTGCCTTTATTGGCAGTCTTCCGCGTGCCATTGAAAATCGCTCTACGTACCAAGTCTGGCACGCGTGTTGTAGGTTGCCAACCCCTGCCCTTAAGTGCCCTACTTTTGATTTATTCATAAGAAAAAGTACCTAAATAAGCGATTTATCATACATTTTGTCTGAGAAATAAAAATGAGAAAGTTTTTAAACTAACAATTTAACCGTTTTATTTTTAATGGTATTTTTGTATAACGAAAAAAAGTGAAAGCTTTGACGACCCTAGCATTAGTTTTGTTTTAATTAGTTTTACTTTAGCTTATAGTCTATGTTACAAACGAGCCTCCTATAAAGAAGATTAGTTTGTCCTCAGCTTATCCGTGATATGACTCTAGTCTTGCATTTAGATTTTCCTGACTGATTCGGATAACCCATTCTTTGATCGAATCCCCAGTCAAGAAAGTAGTAAATGTATGTGAATGTGTTAGTGTATATGAAATAAGAAAACAATTTCCTAATTTCTATATCAGTCTTATTCATTTTTTTTAGATTATTCTTTAGCATTTCTAGGTTAGAATTTAATGCTGTAGAATATATTATTACAAATTTGTTGGCTTTGTTTTTAAATGTAGTAATGTTATCTTAGTAATGGTGTTATTCTTGACTTACTTTTGACTTAATCCTGTACATCTCCATAGGAGCAAAGGGCCGCAACTATACTTTTCCATCGGTCTCGGTCTTGGGAGGCTCCCTTTATTTGTGTCCATGTGAGGCCAACAGCCTTTGCCTCACCTACCACCGATCTTCTCTAAGTTTACCTGGGTCTGCCTACTTGCCTTTTGTCCTGGTGATTCCAGTCAAGTGCTTATCTTGCTACACTGTCTTCTGTTCTTCGGTGTTATTCTATCAAAGTATTATTTTTAGATCATTTGGGTTAAGATTGTGTGGCCAATACGAGTCCCAGTTACCTTTACTGTTCAGAAATGTAACCTCGGACATTCATGTTAGTTACTGGACACGGTGGCCTAGTGGCAGTGAACGAGGCTAGGGTACCAAAGGTCCTGGGTTCGGATTCTGGTGAAGGCTAAGATTCCCTTCGTGGGTCTGGAAGGGTGTCCCTGAGTTAGTTGAGGCAAAGTAAAAGCGGTTGGGCATTAAGCTGGCCACACAATCCCCCTAGTATGCCGTCTCCACGTAAACTCGTGAACGCTTCGCATGCCCTATAGATGAAATCGGTCTGAAGGGGATACGTTACCTTTTTAATTTCCTGATTGCTCGGTAGGTGACCGGTAGGTTCTGTGACTCGATTGATGTTATTCTAAGCTTAGTTCTAGATCAGGAATAGTTTCACAGCAAAACGTGCTTACGTTTAGTCTTCTTTGCATGTAAGTGGAAGGTGGCAGAGCGGCAGCGCGTTCGAATGGCGTTCCGAAGGTACTGGGTTCGAATCCTGGGTAGAATAATTTTTTTCCCGGGACTTGAGGGAATCCCTGAGTCTACGCAACTCTGATGGGTACTTGACATTACTTGGAGTAAAGTAAAGGCGGCCGGGCATTGTGCTGGCCACACATCCCCTAGCACGCCGTGGCCACATAAATTGGAAAACGCTGTTCACCAGCCCTATGAGAAGTTTGGACCGAAGGGTACTTTACTTACATCTTTGCATGATCAATTTACAGATTTCTATAAACACTCGAATATGAACTTATAGTCATAGCAGATTTTTTGTAATCATTTAATGAGCATTGAAAAACGCACATTACAGGAATGCCTTAATTACAAATTGGGGAAGTAGGGGAATGTTGTGAAATCTCTTCAACACATTGGAACTCCCACGGTAGAGGCAATCACCAAAAGTAGGCTACTGTTTTGAATAAAATATGTATTGACACTATGAAAACGTACACATTATAAAATGCATTACAAAATAACAAATTATCCAGTAACAGCTAGATTTGATTTACTTTCGATGAACATGGCCAGGCCAATCATGTCATCAATCACCTAAACAAACAGTGTGTTCTTTAGCCCTCAGCAACACGGCTTTAGGAATTATAATAGATGGTGTGAATGTGATACACGGCTAATAGATGATTTGTCTAAAGCTGTAGTGTGCAATAGGGGGCCTGCGGGCCACGATACTGCCCGCTAAGTCTTTTAGTGTGGCCCATACACAGCTTCTAAATGCAGTTGTTGATATCTTATACATTACAGACGCTCCTTTTATAAAGAAGATTTTTGCGTTCTACGCTCATCCGTGGTCTGAGTCTAGTCTTGTAGTGCGAAGACTAGGCTAATTTGTACAAAGACAAGCCTACCGCATGTGTTAAAACATTTTTTTATAAAACACTTAGTAGATCTAGGCCAATTAATTATCAGATCTACAAACTTCAAAATATAGTCTACAATTGTGGACCTACATTTTATTTTAAAGCTTTCGCGACTTCATATCTAGACGACCCACACACGAGCATTTTTTTTCATTTTAAATCATGAGTCTACTGTCTTAGAGTTTAAACTAGCTAACTGACCCATTTAGTAATTAACAAAGATTGATGGATCTACTGGCCTACCCAATTAATTACAATAATTCAAAATGGATCCCACGTGGGCTGTAAAAAAAAAAGTAAGTCTAGTCTATAGCTTTCCAAACTCAAAAGATCGTCATTTCCTAGGCATATAGACCTATTTATAGCAACAACAAAAAAGTGTCGTGATTTGGGGATGGGTAGGCTGGACAGAGATATTTGTTCAAACAGCTTCACTGTTTGTGTAATGCTAGAAGAAAGCCACTTATGTTATCCAATAGACTACTTCCGGGCAGATTAGTTACAACGCAGAAAGTGACAATTTTGTTTAACGAAAACAACAAATTTGGACCAAACTTATGCCCCCTTTCCATAGGCTTTGCAGTGTTGAATGATTAAGTAAAGTACCTTCGGACCAAACTGATCATAGGGCTGGTGAAGCAGCGTTCATCAGTTTCTGTGGCCACGGCATTTCGAATTCCGAATATTGCTTGTGAATTTACGATACAAGCACACACAACAGCAAATGCACATGTTATCGTTAGTTAACATTTGATCAAGGTATTCGAAAAAAAAAAACTGGAATTTTCCCACTGATGCTTAACCCTCATTTAACAGAAACAGACCGATAGACGTAAGGTTGCGAGATACTTCGACTTCAAAAGGAGGACATAGAGAGGCAAAAAGAATGACATATTTAGTATTTCACAATCCACAATCAGTTCAGTTTTATTACATTAGCTACCAATAATTAAATATTAGTAAAACTGACCCAACATTTTATTTAATGTAGACTGAAAAGCAACTTGGGCAATTAAAAAAACAACTTTGCAGAGCATGTAGGGGTCTTATTAAAAAACGGTTAATTTTCTTGCCGGACGTCTATCAACCCTAGATAGATATGTCTGGGATTGTATTCATATTCTACAAATATTTGTTTAATGTGGTAACTTATAGATTTAACATCCACTGATTTATATTATAATTATCGTCGGCATCCGTCCGTCTCCAAGAGACGATGGTGTAGCTTCACGGCAAAGGTGACCAGCTGCACCGCCGAGAATGGCTGTGGAGGCCAACTCGGGAGTGGCAATCCCTGCCGCACTTCAGGCATTTGAAGGTGGATGGCTGTTGTAGGAACCTTCCGCCTCGCTCTTTTCTGGATGGCAGCTTCCATGCGCCCAGTTTCTGCGCGGGATGTGCCAAGCCTGACTGCGAGCCTCCAGGTTGGTCGGTCAGAAGCTTGGCATTCCCATGTGTCAAGGTCAATTGAGCTCTCGTTCAGGTCTCTTTTGCAAAGGTCCTTGAATCGCAGTTTTGGGCGCCCTATCTTCCGGTGGCCTTCGACCAGTTCTCCATAGAGGAGGTCTTTAGGAATGCGACCTGCATTCATCCTTTTCACATGGCCGAGCCACCTGAGGCGTTTCTCACTGAGCACAGCGTGAAGGCTGCTCATGTTGGCTCTCTCCAGCACCTCTGTGTTGGAGACCCTATCCTGCCACTTGATCTGCAGTATTCTCCGTAGGCACCTCATATGGAAGCTGTTGAGTTTCTTCTCGTGCCTCGCGTAGGTGGTCCATGACTCACAGCCATACAGGAGGGTGCTGAGTACGCAGGCGTGGTAGACGCGCAGTCTGGTCCTCTCGGTGAGGCTGGAGTTGTCCCACACTCGCTGTTTTAGTTGGGCCATGACTGTGGCTGCCCTGGCGATCCTGCTGTTGATCTCCAAGTCGATGGACTGTGAACTCGAGATAATGGACCCGAGGTATGTGAAGTTCTCGACAAACTCCAAGGTGTGTCCATCGATGACAATGTTTGGAGGGGTCTCCGTGCCCTGAGCCATGACGTTTGTCTTTTTCAGGCTTACAGTCAGGCCGAACTCCTTGCATGCACGAGAGAAGCAAGTGACGAGCTGCTGGAGTCCGTCTTCGGTGTGTGATGTCAAGGCTGCATCATCAGCGAAGAGCATCTCTCGAATGAGGACCTTTTTGACTTTGGTCTTGGCACGAAGACGCGCTATGTTGTAGAGCTTGCCATCAGACCTGGTGTGAATGAAAACACCCTCGCTGCAGTCCTTGAAGGCGTGTTGGAGAAGCATGGAGAAAAAGATGCCGAAGAGTGTAGGCGCGAGGACGCAGCACTGATTTACTCCGCTGCTGACTGGGAATTCCTTGGAGGTTGCGCCATTGTAGCAGACAGTGCTGTGCATGTTGTCGTGGAAGGACCTGACCACCGCAAGCAGGTGTGGGGGACATCCGATCTTCTGCAGAAAGCTGAATAGCCCGCCTCGGCTGACCAGATCAAATGCCTTTGTGAGGTCGATAAAGGCTATATAGAGTGGCATCTGCTGTTCCTGACACTTCTCCTGGAGCTGGCGTAGTGAGAAGATCATGTCAGCCGTTGATCGACCAGCCCTGAAGCCACACTGTGACTCTGGGTAGATGCGTGAAGCGAGGGTCTGCAGGCGGTTAAGGATGACGCGGGCGTACGCTTTACCAACGATACTGAGGAGGGAGATGCCCCGATAGTTGTTACAGTCACTCCTGTCACCTTTGTTTTTGTACAAAGTGATGATGTTAGCGTCTCTCATATCTTGTGGAATGTAACCCTGTTCCCAGCAAAGGCATAGGAGGTCGTGAAGTTGCTGTAGCAGGGCTGGTTTCCCGCACTTTAGTACTTCTGGTGGGATTCCGTCGCTTCCAGGTGCTTTACCGCAGGCGAGACGGTCGATGGCCTTGCTGAGCTCATCCAAAGTGGGTGGAGTGTCAAGCTCCTCCATGACCGGCAGGTCTGATATCGCTCTGAGAGCGGAGTCTGTTACAGTGTTCTGCGTTGCGTACAGTTCGAGGTAATGCTCTACCCACCTCTGCATCTGCCTTTCCGGATCGGTGATAACCTCGCCTGTTTTGGACTTGAGGGGGGCTGTCTTAGAGGGGGTTGGACCTATTGCCTTCTTGATGCCCTCGTACATCCCTCTTGCGTTGCCTGTATCGGCAGCTGTCTGAATGCTGTCACAGATATTCAGCCAGTAGGTGTTGGCACAATGACGGGCAGTCTGCTGGGCTTTGCTCCTGGCAGTCCGTAGAGCTTGTAGTGTACTGGGGCTAGGCTTAGCCTTGTAGGCCAGAAGGGCTTTCCTCTTAGCCTCTGTCACGGGTTCCATTTCCTCCCAATGGGCCTCGTACCAGTCAGCATTCTTCCGCTCTTTCTTCCCGTAAACAGTGATGGCTGCGTTGTACATGGCGTCGCGGAGGCGTGGCCACTTGGAGTTGATGGTGTCATCAGCTGTTTCCACTTTGAGGGCACCGTCGAGTATGCTAATGAGCTGTTGGGTTTTCTCGGGGTTTCTGACACAGCTGGTGTTGATGCGTGGGCGGCCCTTCTTCTTTGAGTGGTGCAACTTCTTCGGCGTTAGGCGCACCTTGCTCGCCACGAGGGCGTGGTCCGTGTCGCAGTCTGCACTATGGTAACTACGTGTGAGGAGGACGCTGCCAATGTCCGCTCTTCTAGTTAGGACAAGATCAAGTTGATGCCAGTGGCGAGAGCGAGGGTGTCTCCACGACACCTGGTGTATTTCTTTGCACTTGAAGTAGGTGTTGGTCACGCACAGACCGTGATGGCACGAGAGCTCAAGCAGTCTCTGACCATTTTCATTTATCTTTCCCCTTCCAAAGTTTCCGAGGCATGTGGGCCAGGCTTTCTGGTCAGCTCCTACTCTTGCATTGAAGTCTCCAAGAAGGTAAAGGCTCTCAGTGCTGGATATCCTGGATATCGCTTCATCCAGGGCTTGGTAGAACTGATCTTTATCCTCATCGGTAGAGTGGAGGGTTGGGGCGTACACACTGAAGATATTGACTGGGCCAGAAGAGGTTGACAACCGGAGGGAGAGTAGTCTATCTGTGCCTGTTGTGGGAGGCTCTGTGGAGCTGACAAGCGTGTTTCTCACAGCAAAGCCGACGCCGTGCTGTCTTGGTTGGTCCGTAGGCTTCCCTTGCCAATAAAAGGTGTAGTTGGCTTCCCTGATGGTACCGTTGTCAGCCAGCCGGGTCTCCTGCAGAGCGGCAATGTCAACGTTGAGTCGCGAAAGTTCCCTATCAATAACGGCAGTCTTTCTTGCATCGTCTATTTGTTGGGGGTTTGGGGTGAGGCCGGGACACATGGTCCTGACGTTCGAGCTAGCAAAACGAAGAGCTGGATGCTTCTTTCTTGTTTTTGAGTTGCCTGGTGCGGTTGTTTTTTGGCCTACTTTTTGAGAGATGCCTCTCTGATCCCCACGCACCCAGTGGGGCAGGTAAGCCATGGCGAGACGACACCTAACTGGCTGGGGGCTGCCCAGCTTGAGGCGGGCGGTAGCCATCCATTGAGGTACGATGACCTCTCCCACCGTCGAAGGGGACCCCTGGCGCTCGTTTCCTTCGCCAATCGGACGAGCTTATAACCGGTAACTGCCCCCTCCCGTGTTGGGTCGGCATCTTGCGATGACGCTGGAGTGTCCTCTCCAGTTGAGCTACAGTGCCTGGGCAAAATATGGAAAGCCAGCTGGTGCCCATGCAGCAGGCCCCCCCTCTCCTCGCAGCTGACGGATCCAAGGGAGCGACATAGTCGATACATCTTGGCTTCAGATGCGCTGACAGCCTAAAAATCATTAATTTCTTGTAGAAGATAATTGAATTGCCTTTTTTTTTTTTTTTTTTTTTGGGGGGGGGGTCTTTCGCGTGCCATTGAAAAATCGCTCTGCGGGCCAAGTCTAGCACGCGTTCTATAGGTTGCCGGTCCTGAACTAGTGCAACGCCCATGTCCCCGTCAACAAAGCTAATTGTGCAGCGGTGTAACAATGGAAATCGGCTCATGGGGCGGGGGTGGCGCGGCAAATCGTCCACATATATAGGCCTGAATATTAAATTAGTTGTTGTTTTTTTCTTTATTAGTAAAGCTTGTTTAAGAAGGTGTTTTTCTGACATTAAAATGGTAGTCGATAACAAATGAACTAACTTTCGTCAACAAATGTTGCCGGTGATGACGATACAAAGTCAAACCGCCTTAGGGACTCCAGCTCCTGATTTTTTGTCAGGGTTTACTCCCTTAGCCTTTCCCATGAAGGGGTAAGCCGCAAGGCAGCGGTGGTTTGGAGTCAGAGTATCCTTCTCCTAGATAGGCTACCATCCAAGGTTAACGAGCCCCATCTGCCCGAAGCGACTGGTTTTGAGGCGCCAGTGGAACGCACATGCCCCTTCTCCTGTTAGTAGAAACGGTTTTGCCGGGCTTAGTAGCTAAGCCACTCGGGAAGGCCAGGAGCTGGACTTAGTTGTCAGAGGCTATTTGAGACGCATGCCAGTGGGAGCATTTTATAGGAAGTGGGAGCTTATCCCCACTACCACCCCCGGCGGTTAACAACCTTTAAAACCATTATAATTATAAAGGTCTAAATTCATGACACTACTGCTTTTGACTTCTGCTAATCCAAAAACAACTTTTTTTTTTACAAATATTTCACCACGTTCTAAGGATCAATGGTCCTTCGTATTATTTTTTTTTTTTCAGTAGGCTATAATCAATGCAAATTTGTCTTTTCCAAACTATAAATTGCCCGGAGGCGGAGAGGGGGAACAGAAATGGGTTAAAAAAAATCGGATTTTAATAGAACCGAAAATAGGTTTGGAGAAAAAAAAAGGATATTAACATCCCTAATGTGAAGTAGAAGACTGAAGTTAATAATAACTGATTTTTTAATCACTCCAAAGAATGGTGTACTCAAATAGAGTGTTCGTAAACTAAGCTTAGTTAATATTAATAAATGTGCAGTCTTTTTAAATCATTGTTTCGCATTTTCAGTTTATTTTTCGGTTTCGCCGAAGTTGTAGTTAAACTTTTGGTTTCGGCTTCGGTTTCGGTCGAAAGTCAGTGTATAATATTCGGTATGGTTTCGTTTTCGGCCGAAACTAAAAATTTGGTTTCGGTCGGTCTCTAGTTACTACAATATGTCATTCATCATATTAAACTGAAGTTTATTCAAATATTTTAGCAGAATATAAACAATTTAAAGTTGGCACGCTTATTATGGTCAATGATTATCGAAAATTTGATTATCACTATTGAAAACTATTATCGGCTTGAATCAATTAGCCCACGACTTTTTAGTTCTAAATAATTTTATGGTTAAATGTAAAAATCATATTTTATTCCAACAAATCCACCCCTTGAATGCTCTGCAAACACTAATTAAGTAAGTTAGTTGTAACTTTTTTTCAAATAGGCCGATTAAAGGCTTTTTCGGCATGTGACATCGTGCGGCGCTGTGTGAGGGGAGAACCGAAATCCGGTTTAAAACTTAATTTATAGAACCAAAAACCGGTTCTGAAAAAAAAAACGGTTTTGAAAAAAAAAACGGTATTAACATTCTTTATTGGGATAGGCCAATACCATTGGTGTATTCGATATAAGCATTTCAGACAGACCCATAAATACAATAAAATATCTCACCCTTAATGATATAATCATATTTATAAAACAGTACATGACCAAGCTTACAAGAACGCAGCTCAATAGAACATACAACGGATCTTCCATTCAGTAAATAATTTAACATCAACATAGCACTGTGACAGATTTACCATAACACGTTGGCATTTAGAAAAAGAAAAAAAATGGGGGACATGATCCCTACAGAGGCAGCCAACCTCGAGTATATAAAACCTGTCAACTGCACAGTATGTTCTATTTATAATAACTTCAAAAATTGAATGTCTATAACAATAGACACGATGAAAACTGGCAAAAATTATACAAAGAAATGAACATGGCCAACAAACAAGTCCCTCCCTCCTCCAGCATAGAACAATGCGCCATATTTAAGTTGAGAACCGAACAGTCCTCAACAGACACCTGAACAGAATAAATCTAACACACCCAACTAACTACAGAGCATGGTCACTATCACGTGGCGGGGGGTGATTAGACCACTTAATCACCACGTAAACTTTATAAGTTGGGGTTAGATTTGCACCTGAGCCTCCTGTGTGTCGTGCCTTCTGTATGATTAAGTAAAAGGGACTGAATTATGTCACGCTGTGTGGCAGGCAGGCTCGTATGTGTATTCTTTCCTTCTTATAAGAGTGGTCTGCAAAAATAGATAAGAGATGAATTATTCTCTTCTATTATTGTTGGCTGCGTGTTGTCTTAAGGGATGCGCCAGAGTACTTTGCTAGAGTTTAACGTATTGATGGTCAAATTTATATTTGTAGAATTCCATGGCTCGTCTGAGGTAATTATGCAGAGGTTTGGCTATACTAAACACATATAGACTTCACAACATCGATTATAGTCATTAGAGAACACGAGCGGAAACATTATATTCTGAAGTTTATTCACATTAAGACTGGGTATACCGTTGCATATATATCATACATAATATCCTAGGTACATTGTCCAACAATATAAACAGCAAAGATTAAGATTTAGATACAGACTTAGGGTCGGAGCCTTCACAAAGGCCTTCGGAGGGGCCCAGACGGGACCCACTCCGCTTTCACGACCGCCTAGCTAGCCTGTCCGTAAAACTCTACACCTTCAATCTATAACTAAAACTAAAAGCATTAATAGTAATAGTCACGTGATATAAAATGGGAGGATAGGGGGAAATGTACACGTTTAGTCTGATTGACAGGAGTAGGGAAAGCATGGGGAGAGGGGTGGGGGATGGTGGGTGCGAGTGGCGGTGAGGGGGAGGGGCGAAGAGGCGGTCAGCCATCCAAGGTAATTCTTATCTTCCGGCGGCGCCTTTGTTTAAGCAACAAAGGGGTTTTGACCAGGGAACGAGCCCTTAGAGGTCTATTTTCATATACATGTTATAAGTGAGGAGGGACGGGGGGGGGGGGGGCGAAGGTCAGAGACGGTGGGCTCAGGAATGACCTTGACCTGTTTCTCGATCGTCCGTGGTACCGGGGGGGGGGGGGGCGAGACGTAACCATGTTACACAATTTAGGATGGTGGGCATGGTGTAGACTTAGTAACAATGACAATATACATGAATGGAAACTAAAGTCAATATAAGTAATATACTTATGGGCATGCCGAACATATACATATATGTAAATAAAATTCAATGCAAGCAAAATACTTTAATGTTAAATATAGGGGATAAAAAGGAAAGACACATTCTTACTCCGATCAGACATGCAAGATTGTGGCATTTATTGTCAGTGGTTTGTACGTACAGATGATATATGATTATAGTATCTTATAAGAGCGGATTACATCTAAGACCCTTATTAGTTGCGTGTGACGTTAATCTTCTCCCAAAACGCCACAGTCACCAACCGTATAACTTGATCAATAAACTGCTACATATTTATGTACGAAATAAATACTCATTGTCAAATACAGGGACGACATGATTTGCCCCTCGCGCTCACATTAACCAACACACACTTTACAGGACTAGAGGAAGACAGACTTACAAAAAGACACCATAGACCCTAGTTGTCTGGGATTGACTAAGCGGATCAATTGCAAATCGCAGCGACACCGGCTCGTGTCAATGAGAAGTCAAATCAGAAATGTCAAAAAGAAATAAAAGTAATTCGACCACGACGAGATTCGAACTCGCAATCTTCTGATCCGAAGTCAGACGCCTTATCCGTTAGGCCACGCGGCCGATGTGATTATTATGCATGTCTTAATTCTCGATGGGTTCGAATTCTGGTGTAGGGCTCTAAAAAAAAAATACAATAAAATATCTCACCCTTAATGATATAATCATATTTATAAAACAGTACATGACCAAGCTTACAAGAACGCAGCTCAATAGAACATACAACGGATCTTCCATTCAGTAAATAATTTAACATCAACATAGTACTGTGACAGATTTACCAAAATACGTTGGCATTTAGAAAACAAATACAAATGCCGCTTCAAATTGGGGCTAGATGCCTACAGAAGGAGCCAGCCAGTGGCATCACAAGGGGAGGGGCAGAGGGGGCATATGCCCGGGGCGACACTTCTAAGGGGCGGCAAATATATCCTAAATAAAGCACTAAACAAAGCAGTTACCCTATGCAAAGGGGCGTCGTTGAAACTTTTGCCCTGGGTGCACTACATAGGTTTGTGGGGGCCCTGGGGGCCAGCCTTGAGTATGTAAAACCTGTCAACTGCATAGTACACGAAGTATGATCTATTTATAATATCTTCAAAAATGAATGTCTATAAATGAATATACACGATGAAAACTGGTCAAAAATTATACAAAGAAATGAACATGGCCAACAAACAAGTCCCACCTTCCTCCAGCATAGAACAATGCGCCATATTTAAGTTGAGAACAGTCCTCAACAGACACCTGAACAGAATAAATCTAACACACCCAACTAACTACAGGGCATGGCCACCAACCATATTACTTAAACAATAGATTGCTACCTATTTACTTTACATATTTTATTTTAGTGCCCATGCTAATGAACGAACCGTCATCAAATTATGATCAAATGACAACAAAAAAATACATTTCTTTACACGAACAAGGCGAAGAAGCATTTTCTCTGTGGCAAAAGTTAGGTGGAGGGCTGGCTATCCGTATAAACATACAATATTGCAATATCAACGTCATTATAACAAAAAGATGGATATCCACACCATACATAGAATTATATGCGTCAGCCTTAGGCCATACTATCTACCATGAGATTTACAAACTCATTATTAAACACTAGATTAGGCCGACATCATTTGCCTCTCGCGCCCACTTAAAGCAACACACACTATAGGAAGACTTTAAAAAGACACTAGCCTTTAGTTATCTGGAATTGACTGAGGGGATTGACTGCTCGTGTCAATCAGAAATGTCAAAAAGAAATAAAAGTAATTCGACCACGACGAGATTCGAACTCGCAATCTTCTGATCCGAAGTCAGACGCCTTATCCATTAGGCCACGTGGCCGATGTGCTTTGCTAACATCTCTTAATTCTCAATCTTTAATTTATTTAACGCTGTGCTATTTAATAAGTCTTGCTTTTCGATTTTTTAAATGCCCGAAGTTATTCAAAATGCAAAAGAAAAGGCTTACATCTACAGACTGAGAGAAAGCTTATTGCTGTTATTACGTCATAATAAATAACTATCTGCGCAAATAATCACCTACGCCAAAATTAAATATGAATAACTCTGCATGAACTAGCGAGACTATTCCCAAAACAATAGAAAAACTATTATAACATTATAGGCTATAGCCTACACACATAACAATGTAGGCTATATGTGTAAAAGGTCATCATAACCCAGTCAACATTCCTATGTGCTCGTCGCATATCTGTGAGAATCTGTGAGCACAGAAATTGACTGACACAAGATCGATACCAACAGACATTGAAAATAGGCCTAATTGATTTTGCACACAGAAAGGTAAAGGTCATAACAGCTGGCAGAAAATTGTGAAACTTTTAAATGCAAATATAGGCCTATCAAAATTTTTGTTTAAAGTGTGACTAATGATGCAGGCTAGTAGACATAGAATGCAGATTGTTCAAAAGTTGTGAAAAAAGGCTCGTCCAATGGTGTCAGAAAAAAAAAATCCCTATTGGCTGGTCCTGCTGTTAGTTCACCGGACTGTCAACCGACATATCGCTGACGCTAGTACTATCCCTGCCGTCCTGAAGGAGTTTTGGGCCTAGTGGACGTAATAATCGCCTATCCAGAATGAACGTCTATAAAACTTATAAATAATATAAAAAAAACAATGAATACGTTCTCTTATCTTATCTTATACATTACAGACGCTCCTTCTATAAAGAAGATTATTGCGTCACTACATATATCTTATTCTGTGTAGGCCTATTGAAAAGAAATTTTATTGCTTTGAAATAATGATGTTTTAAACAATGTTTTCTTTTTTTTTTTAATTTGGAGAAAATAATTATCGTTGATAATAACAAAATATTCTATATTATATTTTACAATGAACCACGTAGCAGTGTACGTTCTGCCGAGCGGCAGCGCGTTCGACTGGTGATCCGAAGGTTCTGGTTTTGAATCCTGGTGAAGGCTAGAATTTTTCCCGGGACTTGATGGTGTCCCTGAGTCTACCCAGCTCTGATGAGTACCTGACTCAAGTTGGGGTAAAGTAAAGGGTTGGCTGGGCATTGTGCTGGCCACCCATCTCCTAGTATATCGTGGCCACAGAAACTGGTGAAAGCTGCTTCACCATCCCTATGATCAGTTTGGTCCGAAGGATACTTTATTTTTTACGTTTTCCTTACCGCGGAAGTCAGTTTTCACGAAAACCGATGATTTATAGCCTATGTATTAAACAGTGTCCTTGGATGCGGAATAAGAAAAAAAAAGTATTTTTTCTCTATAGTCTACCTTACTCGGTATTTTATTAGATAGTTGTGTTGTATAAGGTGCTCTGGGAGGGGTAGCACCTCTGGTGAGGATGACATGTCGTTTTCCTCTGGGAACAGTTCGCCCACCTTCGGGCCCTACCTTTGCACCCAGCTCTCATCTGTGGCTGTAGCATGCGCAGCGGCCACACCCCGAGAAACTGCTCCGACTGGCCGGCTAAACCAGATGAGGGTAACCAAAAGGGCCTTAAAACCCTGGTGAATCAGGCTTGTCACCTATGCTTGTGAAGTCTGGAACTCGACGGACAGCAAAAAAAAAAGCCAAAAAAAAGGCAATCGGTCCTTTCTACAAGAAATTTGAGTGCTAAAACAGGATGACCTTTAGGCTGTTGGCACGCTGAACGACTTAGAAACCCCAGATTGGCACATTGGCACATTGGCACACTGCTATCAAAAAGTTGCCGACCCTTGTTAAAGACTTGTTTCCTCGCACCGTGTAGTCTCTGGGGTTCGGGCATTCAGCAGACCTGGTGACCTGCGTCTTGACATTTTGACACTTAATCTCTCTTGACATTTCATTCCGTCTGCGTCACAGTCTTCCACTCAACTAATGACGAGGTTCTCAAAATATTTCCTTATTTTTGCTACACGCGTAAGCAAACAGTAGGCCTAGTATAAATAATTTACAAACGTTATAAAAAAGTCAATTTACATCGTTAGAAAAATCGCTTGTCAAAAAAGAGCACTGATGTGTATTTTTCTTTTGCTTCGCAGAATCAATACAGACGTCGGAGATCCTCATTTTTAAACCTGACGGACTGTACAACGAAGTCATTGGATTGGTTAATTCTTAGAGAGCTTAGAGAAATAATTGGACAATTTTGGCGGGAACCAATGGGATGTGAGGTCAGCACCTCCAACGTAGTGGTTCACATGGCCCATGACATAGAGGAGGAATGCGTAGAGTTTTCTGATACACTGATTGATACTATAAGGAGTACCTGGCCACTTCTTTCACACGACTATATTATCGTTGGCCTGGCAGTCTTCAAGAGGATTTTCAACGAAATCCCTTCCGTTCGTGTCCTGTTTGATTCCTTTGGGTAAGGATTTCATTTGTACATGTGTTCCATCTTTTTAGACTAGGGGCTGTAATTTAGTATTATCATAAGGAATTTGATCCAACAAGATAGACTATGCATGATGAAAATTCATTTACATTTTTGAGCCAATGAAAAAGTCACGTGGGTGCCATACTAAGACACTTGATGGGTTGTGTACTGAACCGCGGACCACCTGTTGCACATCCCTATATATAGAACTTGAACTTTCTTGTTGGCGCTTTGTGTAAGCTTTTTTAAATTTTAGAAAAGGGGTGTGGTACATTCTTCTTCATTTGGTATAACAAGATGGACGATGCATTATGAAAATGTATTATTTAAGTAGTGATGTTGCCCGCGGGTCGCCTGTTGCCTACCTCTATTTTAGATCTATCCAATAAAAAGAAAGGCGGACTAATAGGCAGATAAAAAAAACAGACAGAGAAAAAAAATAGATAAGTATATCAATACTTAGAAGACAAATGAATAGATAGATAGATAAGATAGATAGATAAATTGATAGAGAAATCGAATGATTGATTGAGATTGAATGATTGATAGATAGATTGATTGATTGATATATAAATTAATAGTCAGATTGATTTATTGATGGATAGATGGATAGATATATTAATATATAGATAGATAGGGTTACCCGACATTTAGACATGCGACAGATAAACATGCGGACATTTAATCACACGACATTTAAACATACGGACACTTAATCCCACGACAGATAAACATACGGACACTTAATCACACGACACTTAAACATACGGACAGTTAATCATAGTGACAGATAAACATACTTTTTCACTATACCATTAACATAAATCGGAAAATAATATAGATTATGTTGCCAATAGTAAAAAAAAAAATTTCTATGCAAGACTTCTACTGAGCAAAAAGTCGGGATAACACACTGAACGCTTTTTTTTTTGTTTAATGTTGTATGTATACACAGATTTCTAGTTCAAAAACTAAAAAAAAATGTTGTATGATACATAGATTTCTAGTTCAAAAGCTATAAAAAAAAAACTCAATAAAAACGAAATAAATATTAATGTTAAATTCATTATAAATAACGTTGAAATGGGAGTGAGGAAAACCAAGGGTGGGCGTAGGGCATAGGTGTCCCGGTAGGCCTGTTGATGCCATGAGGTATTTTCCTTCCATCTATCCCGTTTTTTTAATATTGGCAACATAATCTATATTATTTTCCTATTTATTTTAATGGTATAGTGAAAATGTGTGTTTATCTGTCGCTATGATTAACTGTTCGTATGTTTAAGTGTCGTGGGATTAAGTGTCCTTATGTTTAAATGTCGTGGGATTAAATGTCCGTATGTTTATCTGACGTGTGGTTGTCTATGTTTAAGTGTCGCATGTTTATCTGTCGCATGTTTAAATGTCGGCACACGATAGATAGATAGATAGACACATAGTGGGATGCATGAGTATGTGGGTGGATGTACGGACAGATGGCTGTATAGATGGATAGATGTTGTATACAATGTTTTAGTTAATACATAAACTTTCTTTATTCTAGTATCGGTGAAGCGGACAGTTTGGAACGGCACCAGATCTTCAGAGAACACGTGCAGAAATTCATGCATGTTCTAGAAAGTCTGGTGGAGAATTTGGAGCGCCCGGAAATGATCCAGCCGCACCTGATCGCCCTTGGGGCCCGCCACGCCGCCATCGAGGGCTTCCACCCTGAGTACTTCCGGTTCTACAGCAAGTGCCTGCTGGAAGTCTGGGAGGCGGAGCTGGGGGAGGAGTTTATCCCGGAAGTGCGAGAATGCTGGGAGAAGGTCATAGACTACATCGTCCGGAGCATGTCGCACGGGTACCACATATGCGTCACACACCAGCTGGAGAACTTTGTGTCCGAGACGCAAGTCGGAAAACTTTCAGAGTTCTCGGTTCCTAAGAGATGAGGATACTAAACATATAACAATAAAAAAAAATATTCAGAAAAAGCCATTGTTATTTTACTACAAGGCTACTACCGGTGGCTGGTTTGGGCTGAAAAGGTGTGAAGTTGTGCCCCTCGTTTTGAATAGAGCTACTATTATAGTTGTTACTTTTTGGGGGCCTAGATAACTCCAAAGATATAGGAATTCGTTTATTACCCGACCTTTAAAGCTCAATCGGCAGTCTGAATCAGAGGCGTAGATAAGGAGAATGCAGGGGAGGGGAGGGGGACATATGTCCCCGGGCGCCAAAGTAAAGGAGCCGTTAAAATGCGGTTTACACCATTTCATTATAATAATAATACTGTTATTATATTATTATAACATTTTAATAGACAGAAATAAATTTGATCAAACGGGAAGGGGGCGCCAATTGTATAGTTCGTCTATGGGTGCAAAAAAAGCCTAACCGTGAGTGAGTGCTCAATTATTCAACGTTGCATTGACAGTTAGTAAAATTATGTTCTACAAATCACTACAATTATTCAACGTTGCATTGACAGTTAGTAAAATTATGTTCTACAAATCACTACAATTATTCAACGTTGCATTGACAGTTAGTAAAATTATTTTCTACAAATCACTACAATTATTCAACGTTGCATTGACAGTTAGTAAAATTATTTTCTACAAATCACTACAATTATTCAACGTTGCATTGACAGTTAGTAAAATTATTTTCTACAAATCACTACAATTATTCAACGTTGCATTGACAGTTAGTAAAATTATGTTCTACAAATCACTTTGTATCTTATTAATAACGTCTTAATAAATGTTGCTGTGTGTTTGTTGGTGTTGTCGTTGGGTCCAGTTTCTTATTGGTTTAGATAAAAAAAACAAATTGTACCTATCTTATCTTGTTTAATATTATATAAATCTTATCTGCAAAAAGTAAAGTACAAGTCGGACCAAACTGATCATAGGGCCGTGAAGCAGCGGCTTACTAGGGGATTGTGTGGCCAGCACAATGCCCAGCCGCCTTTACTTTACCACTAACTAATGTCAGGTACACATCAGAGCTGGGTAGATTGTTTTAAATTATGAATTTGTGAACTCCAAGATAATTTATCATTTATCAATACTCCTAAGTACTTTGAATTTTTTTAGTTTGTTTGGGTTACGTCTTTACCATGAATAAAGTAGTTTGTAATTTTTTTTTTACATTTCTGGGATTCTCTTAACTATTGGCACTTTTCTGGCCTACTCCAGTTTGATTCCCAATTTCGTAATTCATCCAGGGCTTTTTGTAAGAGTTCACTATCTTTTTCAATAAATTATACAATCATCGAAGCTGTTTTGACAAAGTCTTTATCATCCTACGTTAACTTCAGTGGCGTAGCTAGGGATTTGGGTACCCGGAAGGGGGGGGGGGCTTGGCCTCTTTAGGGGTCCCTGCATTTTAACATTCGACATTATGACATGAGAAAAAAAAATCGGACACTCCTTTGGCGGCCCCCTTCAAGTAGGGGCCCGGGGGGACATTCGAATTTGGACCCCCCTCCCCTAGCTACGCCACTGTTTAACTTGTTCTCACGGGGTATTTCACAGTGTGTATAGCGACATTATATCAGATAAAATGTTTGCTACATTCCGGTACCAATGTTTGTCATTATTGATTTCATGGTTAAAAGAATAGTTTGTTCTAAGTTACCTTAACCTTTTACAACGTATTTTTACAACATACTGTGTTAAAATTTCAATATAATAATGTGATGTGTAATGATTTCCAATTTACACGATGCTATCACTTCAGTTAAATATATTTTAAAAAAGACTTGTCAATGGGGGTTGTGAAGCAGCGTTCTTATAATAGCATCAGCCTTAATATAATAAGAATGTTATTGTTGTCGTTTCTATTGTTGTACTTGTACTGTTTTTGTTTCTTTTATTTTTGTGATTGTTTGTTGCTTTAGTTTTATGTCAAATTTTGTTTTGCTAAAAAAAAAAAAAAAGAAATTGTGTTTCAAGCTAACCTACTACTTGTTTCTTGCTTGTATGATTTATTATTACTGTTATATTTAGGCTTAACGAAATTAATGATATGATTCGCGGGGGAAAAACTTGTAGATCTGTAGCCATTGTGTTTTGACGTCACATCAGTAGAAATTTCCACATTAAAGACCAAGTGAAGAGCTTTTTATCAAAATTGAGTTAACATTTGGTTTTGATAGTAAATAGTGTATTCAGTATCTGAATGTTAATAAAAAAACATTTATACAAAATATCAAAGATACATTTTAAGTAATTAGTTCAATATTTGCACTTAAATGTGTGTGTTTTTCGGATGATTACTCCAAATCTCGTAGCCATTTGAGATGTTTTTATTTCCGGCAATATAGGAAAGTGACGTAACATAAAGGATTCCGACTAGGAAAAATGAATATTGTCACGTGTTTTGAATCTATTGCCACATGTTTTGAATCTTTTCCCGGTTCTTATTTTTAACAAAATGGTTAAATATAGATTTATAGCGTCTATTTTTATTTATTTATTTCCCTTGTGATACGTCACTGCCGTATGAGGCTATTCCAAATCTCGTTCCTTTGAGAAAAACCTCTTCACTTGGTCTTTAAATTGGACGGGAATTTATGTTGATGAATGACGTCACCTGCTAGACAAATTCATATTACATACGTTAGACTAAAAAGCCTATGCATGTATTAATCAAAAGTAAAAAAGTATCCTGTTGGAGCAAATTGGTCCATGTGGCCGGTGAAGCAACGTTTACCAGTTTCTTTGGCCACTGAATACTAAGGGACTGTGTGGCCAGCATTGTCAAGCCGCCTTTTCCCTACCACAACTAAGTCAGGTATCCATCAGTGCTGTGTAGAATCAGGTACACCCTCCAGACTCGAATCCCAGCATTCACCAGGATTCGAACCCAGGACTTTCGCCATGCCTGTATTAATACGAAGGTATAATATTTACAATATTTTGAGAGTTCGACAACCTATTTATAACAGTGCCTGTATGCCCTTTTTTTTTAATTCACAGTTATTATCTTGAAAATTGCATTTCTATCATGACATTTTAGGCATTTAGTCTTTTATTGATCAGGGATTTATCGTAAATCAATTATTGACTACTATAAACACCGCAACTTAGCGTGTTCATGTTTCATACTAGCATGTCTAAATGCTACCCTGTTATGTACCAAACTCAGCTAGATGTATCCATGATACACCATGCATGATATACCCTGTTATGTACTAGACTCAGCTAGATGTATCCATGATACACCATGCATGATATACCCTGTTATGTACTAGACTCAGCTAGATGTATCCATGATACACCATGCATGATATACCCTGTTATGTACTAGACTCAGCTAGATGTATCCATGATACACCATGCATGATATACCCTGTTATGTACTAGACTCAGCTAGATGTATCCATGATACACCATGCATGATATACCCTGTTATGTACTAGACTCAGCTAGATGTATCCATGATACACCATGCATGATATATCATGTTATGTACTAGACTCAGCTAGATGTATCCATGATACACCATGCATGATATACCCTGTTATGTACTAGACTCAGCTAGATGTATCCATGATACACCATGCATGATATATCCTGTTATGTACTAGACTCAGCTAGATGTATCCATGATACACCATGCATGTTATATCCTGTTATGTACTAGACTCAGCTAGATGTATCCATGATACACCATGCATGATATATCGTTGCAACAAGATAAAGGTGAACTCGTGAAAAAAAAAGGAATCTTAGTACAAGGGAAGTAATATTAATACAAGGTAATGGGGAAGGGAGGTAATAGGAGGCCAAATTCTCGTGCAACGCCTATGTTTGGAAATCAATGGCAGGGGTTAGAATTAAGTACGTGTGGGGTGGGAAAAGAATTAATTGTAGTGTTTTGTATTGAATATAGACCAAATGGCAATTGATTTTTTTTCTACCCTAATTAAGGCTTTTAAATGTTTCCATTGATGGAGAATACGCCTCCCCCCCCCCCTTCTCCAGACTGTAGGCCTACCCAATAGGCGTCAATCAATAGAATTATGCACAAAATACAATGAGTTTTTGAAATCTATGTATTTAATTTAAAACATTACGTACTTTGTATTTATACAATTCATTAAGTAAGTAAACTGTTTCCTTTTAGCCTTGACCAATAAATCAAGAACAAAAACTAATTGGACATGCAATTCTATTTGTTAGTAGAATTAGCAAATAAAACGTTTTTCTTGTTAGCGAGCTTTACATAAATTTAAAAAAAATCATTAAATAAACAGTCTCTTGGAAACACTAATGAAAATATTTTTAAGCTGGAAACTAACTCGAATTTTTTTATTGCTTTTTTTTTTATGCCAATATATCTACACTATTATCAAACTACTTCGAAAGACGGCCATTTGGCTTGGACTACATACACAAAGCATGATAATAAATTTACATTTAAAATGCTTGTAAAAAGAAAATATATTCCACTTTAAACGGCAGGACACAATAACCAACTTCTGGTTGACTGTCCAACTTCTGTACCCATGGGCCTCAAAGCGGCGAAGAGTGGTAACCACCAGTACGCTTGCATCAAGAGCACACCGATGGGCTAACGCACGGGGGACAGCCCCTGCTGCGCGTCCGAGACTCATTGTACCGTTGAGAGTCCCGGTGAAGAGGAAGCAATGAGCGCAGCGTTCCCGCCTAAACCACGCCCTGGTGCCTGGATGCCAACACCTTTAGTATGGGATTTGCGCTTTCGGTCAACATTGCAGGTATACGGGCGAGCCACCACGGTAATGATCCGAGGGGAATTCCGCAGTGGGGAAAAATAGTGCATGTTGCTGCGGAAACCGTTCCCTAAGTTACACGGTACGCCATGCCTTCGGCCCTGGACATATGAGCCGGAAGAGGCTCGTCCGTTGTTGTTTTTTATACTATGGTTGACGGTCCGGAGAACTAGCCAAAGGGTCTTACAGGCTCAAAAGTCTTATCTATAGACACAGTATGAAGGGTGCAAAAGTATATCGCATATGCCCCTATACCTTGAAACCAACATATCGAGTTCTTACTCACAGAATAATTATATTTCTTATATGTGTTCTTACCAGAAAACTAGGAAAAAAAAGTGGTAAATATCAGAATTAACGTTCCTTCTGGAAAGAAGAGTATCCTTAACCCAAAACGCCAATATGTGGCGACAAGGATTGGACGGAGGAAGGGATAATCATGTTTAGAATCCGGTGTACTAACCACATGACTAGCTATAGGCCTATATGTTGATGTAGCTTATGTATATGATAGGCCTACATAGCTTTTTATAGCTTCGATGTTGTTTTTTAGTGAACAACTATACTATATACAGTCTTATTACAATATATGACTTTTAATGAACACAATTTAAATGCTCAACCAGTGCCGTTGAAAGGGATCTGGGGCCCGGGGGGGGGGGGGGGGGGGGCTTGGCCTCTTTAGTGGGCAACATCATTTTGACATTCGACATTAAAACATAAGAAAAAAACAATTCCGACACTCCTTTGGTCCTCCCCCCCCCTAAAGTGGGGGCCCGGGGAGCTTTCGAATTTGGAACTCCCTCTCCCTCCCCTAGTTACGCCACTGGGCTCAACTACTAAACATAAATCTAGTCTAGTGTAGAGTGTAGACTATAAACTGTAGAGCTAAAAAATATCAATGATGTGGAAAGCGGCATAACTGCACCACATCTTTACAATTAAATAGATTTAACTAAATTACTTCCCTTCTATTACAAACCGAAGTGATGTACATTAATCCAGTTATCCAGTTCATGTCCTTGTATTGGAATTTGAGATAAGCTTAATGTTTGGATTGCATTATTTTGAAATTACAATAAGAGTATTGAGATCAGGTTAAATGTGATTTGTGTGTGCGTGAGTTCGTATCTAAATCGTAACATTGTAACATTGTATTTTAGTGATAGAGTTGTCCAGTTATTCGCGCAAGCAAATAAATTCTTATAAGAACTATAGTATTGAGTATTGACTATATATAATATAGTTGTGAAATTCCAATTGATAATATAAGCCACGTGAACAAAAAGTAAATAAAAAATTTCATCCGTACAGGTGACAGCGACACAAATAACAATAATAACAAGAAAACCATAAAAACGAAGTTTTTATTATACTCCCTTTATTTGCAAACTAAGTTTACCATCATGTAATTAAATAATTGATTGACTACTGGAAATGAAACGTACAGAAAAAATATCTGTGTCGCAAATCTCAAAAATATCTCCTTACTCTGTATGAATTGTTCTAAAAATAATCTTAGCGCAAAATATTTTTTTTCTAGCTTTGCGCCGAAAAAGTATAAAAAGTTGCACAGGCATTTTTTACGCGAAATCAAAATTTTTCTTATACTTTCCTTTTAAGAAAATGAATATTGTCATAAGTGTAGTATTATTAAATCGTTTTAACTGAAAATTTGATAGGATGTATTGTTAGGCGCCACAAATTTGCTGTCCAATTTTCAGCTCGATCGGACCACGGGAAGTGGTCGAAAAATCGAAGCCAATTTTTGCACCATTGACGATTGCAGACATTGCAACTTAAAATAAAGGGAGTAACAAGAAAACCATAAAAACACAGTTTTTATCATACTCCCTTTATTTGCAAACTAAGTTTACCATCATGTAATTAAATAATTGATTGACTACTGCAAATGAAACGTACAGAAAAAATATCTGTGTCGCAAATCTCAAAAATATATCCTTACTCCGTATGAATTGTTCTAAAAATAACCTTAGCGCATAATTTTTTTTTCTAGCTTTGCGCCGAAAAACTATAAAAAGTTGCACAGGCATTTTTAACGCGAAATCAAAATATTTCTTATACTTTCCTTTTAAGAAATGAATATTGTCATAAGTGTAGTATTATTAGGTTGTTTTAACTGAAAATTTAATAGGATGTATTGTTAGGCGCCACAAATCTGCTGTCCAAATTTCAGCTCGATCGGACCACGGGAAGTGGTCGAAAAATCGAAGCCAATTTTTGCACCATGCATTGACGATTGACGATTGCAGACATTGCAACTTAAAAAAAAGGGAGTAAAAATCATAAAGATCATATATAAAGAGCATCTCTTTAGGCCATTGCATTTAGCAAGCTCAGTGCGCTCCCTTTACAATTTACACATTTTAATATGAAGGTGTTGGGGTGGGAAAGACACGAAAAAGAAAGGTCCTTAAATTCTCAATGAAGGAATCTTTTGTATCAGTTATCAGATTCGAACCCCACTTCTCTACAAGAGAATTCGAGCCGCGATCACTCTCTTTGAGCTTTGTATCAGAATTCCTCAGTGTCTGGGACAAGACTTTCCAAAGAGTAAATTATTGTAAATAAGTAAATCGAGTGGCTTGAGTATATTATTTCATGTTGAGTCAGAACCTAGTCGGATGACAGACGACCCGAGACATACAATACCTAAACAGAAAGTGCTACTGTTTATATATACATAGTAAGAGAGGGAGTTTTTGTTAGAGAGAGAGAGAGAGAGAGAGAGAGGTGAGATCTTTGAGGAATATTTAATATTATAACACTAGTGGGAAAATATGATGCATCTGTATGTCTGCGTCTGTGTCTGTGTGTGATTAGGTGCACATGTGTGTAGCCTAAGCATGTAAGTGCGTTGGCGTATTTACGAATTTATAGTGCATATTATCCAGACATTTTTGTTGTTGTTTCTCTTTGCTAGTCAAAGATAATTACCTTGAACCCCGCATGATTTAATCTCTTGGCCAGCTCAACTTCTAAAAACAAGGAAAGTTTAAACTGTAATAACATATAGCCATGATGGCGTTTGTTTTAAATATATGGGTATAGAAAGATAATACATAGCCTACATATGTCACAATATTATGTGAGTGATGTGTTTATATAGTTATATGTCACAATATTATGTGAGTGATGTGTTTATATAGTTATATGTCACAATATTATGTGAGTGATGTGTTTATATAGTTATATGTCACAATATTATGTGAGTGATGTGTTTATATAGTTATATGTCACAATATTATGTGAGTGATGTGTTTATATAGTTATATGTCACAATATTATGTGAGTGATGTGTTTATATAGTTATATGTCACAATATTGTGTGAGTGATGTGTTTATATAGTTATATGTCACAATATTGTGTGAGTGATGTGTTTATATAGTTAGGCCACATATATGCGTGTGTGTCGACTGTTGGAGCCTGGACACCCAGTGGTAATATTTTAACACTAAACTTTCTTTGATTATCGACGTAAGAGTTTCTTTTTTTTAATTTTTAATATGTTTGCGATAGATCTACTCCCCCTCCACCTTTCAGTGGATTTTTACAATATATATCTTTTTATCTTATCTTATATATTACAAACGCTCCTTTTATAAAGAAGATTATTGCGTCCTACACTTACCCCTGGCCTGAATCTAGTCTTGCATTTTATGAGTGTTTAAAATTATGTAGTGTTACTGGTTTTCCTGGTTCGTTCATGCAACCCATTCCATGCCCGAATGCCACACAGGAAGAAAAAGTACTTATATAAGGATACCATAAGTGCTATAAAAATAATTTTGAAAAAGTATAATAGAGCAGGTAGGCTGTTGGCACGCTGAATGATTTAGAAATCCTAGTTAGGCACACTATTATCAAAAGGTTGCCGACCCCTGCTCTAGTGTTTCTAGGTTTAGTGATAATATAGATGATGATGATCATGTGCGCGTCTGTCCATGCTATCCTATCCAGCATGGTCAGTGTGCTCTATTTCCACAACTATTGTGGATAGTATCCGAAATGTAATGGTCATTCATAACCCATTATCCTAGAGGGCGCCCAGCCCCAGCACCTGCATCACCATACACCATTTAACTATTGCAGGGGTCGGCAACCTTTTGATAATAGTGTGCCCAATGGGATTTATATTTTATTCAGAGTGCCAACAGCCTAAAAATCATTAATTTCTTGTAGAAGATAATTGAATTGCTTTTTGGGGGGTCTTTCGCGTGCCAATGAGAAATCGCTCTGCGGGCCAAGTCTAGCACGCGTTCTATAGGTTGTCGGACCTGAACTAGTTCAACGCCCATGTCGCCATCAACAAAGCTAATTGTGCAGCGGTGTAACAATGGAAATCGGCTCATGGGGCGGGGGTGGCGCGGCAAATCGTCCCCATATATTATAGGCCTGAATATTAAATTAGTTTTGTTTTTTTCTTTATTAGTAAAGCTTGTTTAAGAAGGTGTTTTTGTAACATTAAAATGGTAGACGATAACAAATGAACTAACTTTTGTCAACAAATGTTGCCGGTGATGACGATACAAAGTCAAACCGCCTTAGGGACTCCAGCTCCGGATTTTTTGTCAGGGTTTACTCCTTTAGCCTTTCCCGTGAAGGGGTAAGCCGCAAGGCAGCGGTGGTTTGGAGTCAGAGTATCCTTCTCCTAGATAGGCTACCATCCAAGGTTAACGAGCCCCATCTGCCCGAAGCGACTGGTTTTGAGGCGCCAGTGGAACGCCTATGCCCCTTCTCCTCAACCCATCCGCCCCTACCCCTCTAGTTAAACTACTAGAATTGTGACATCCTTATGGTATGCTGAATTTTTTTGTATGCGTATCAAATTCTTGCCCCCGTATAAAAATTAACTTAATGTACATAACACATGAGTTTGACACGAACTTTACATGAACATATTGATCCTGACACAGGTAGAACTTAACACAGGACGTGTTATGTGTTAAGAAAACACGATTAGCTACTGTATATATTAAATTGAACTAGTTCAGCCAGTATATCATAACTTACGTAGGTCGACCTATTTGTTTGCATAAATTATTTTGCAAACAATAGTTGGTTGGCTAGAATAATATTTTTCTCATTTACAATGGTCAATGAAATTTTAAACATGTGTACAATTTATAACAACCGAAAGTCCTGGGTTCGAATCCTGGTGAAGGCTAGCAATTTATTTTTCCCTGGACTTGCGGGTGTCCCTGCTCTGGTGGGTACCTGACATTAGTTGTTGTAAAGTAACGGCAGCTGGGCATTGTGCTGGTCACAAATCCCCTAGCATAATGTGGCAACTGAAACTGGTGAACGCTGCTGTGAACGCTGTTTCACCAGGCCCTATGATCAATTTGGTCAGACTGGCACTTTACTTTTACTCAGTGGCGTATTTAGGCATGTTCCACATGTTCCATTGGAACAGGAGCCCCCACACAAAAGGGGCCACCATACATCCCAAAAATAAATGTTTTAGTGACATCCCCATTCTTTCGTTGAAAATGTAAAATAACATTAACATGTATTTATTCCCCTACAATTTAAAGCGTTCCAGTCCACAACCAAGCTAAGTGCAACATACAATTTATGATTTTACAGAATGTAACAAGAATTAACGGCCCTTTTCTGGGATATGTGGAAGGCAGGGACGAGGCAACGAGGGGCCCCCACATAAATTTGGGAACAGATCCCCAACAATCCTAAATACGGCCCTGCTTTTACTTACAATTTAACTATAAAACTGGACATTTGCCTAAGATCTGTGGTTAAAAAATTGTACCTTCGCCTAACTGTGAAAAAAAATCAAACCATAAAAATGGACATTAGCCAAGATATTTCTTTTATGTTAGTTCTCAAGAGTGATTCTTTTTTTTGTCTATATAAATAGTTCAGTGTTGTTGTTTCTTTATTTTATAATTTTGTTTTTGGACATATCCTGTTGTGGGGATTTGTCTGTATGTTTGAGGATGTGTGTGGTTTGTATGGGTTAGCTTTATAAAGTACCGGTACCCAAAATTGTCTGTGACATCATTTTTTTAACGCTTCACTTAGTACAGGAGTGAGGCACAATGGCAGTCTTGTAATAGTCACAGTTGGGTGCCGGGGAGGGAGTGGACTAAGCAATGATTATTGAGACTGTACACACATTTTTCCCCAATCCTTACTAAATCCTGGAGCCGACTTGTATGCTCCCTGTAGCTGACTTATATATGCTTTTTAGAAAGTTAGTCTACCGAATAGTAATTGCATCATATCTTCCGATTTGCATGAATAGCGCAATTCCCAACAATTCCCATGTATTAAAACAGTGTTTAAAACAGGGCCGATTTTTTATTTCTTTTGTGGCAGTCTTTTGATCAGATTGAGACAAAAACCGCCTAAGGTGTATCCTGGTTAAATGTCATACACCAGTTTATGATTCAATTCCAACATAGGACTACCTTCTATGAGGTCTATAGTAATGTTGGGTTTAACAGAATATACACCTACTATGTCATATGCCAATAGATCAAACAGATTGTGCGAATCAGGAAAATAAATGTTTTTACATCCGAAATAAAATACCTGCTGTATGTAATAAATAGGGCATACATGTGTCATACATTATTAATCTATAATGCATTTCTTCGTTATATTTATACAATAAAGACTGTGATCAATATAACCAAGTCATTCAATGGGTGAATTGGTGCATAGAGGTTCTCTCAGAGGTGAAGACAAACTAGCAACACTATTCTTTATTACATATTGCCGTCACTGTAAAAATGTATGTCTAAAGAAGCTATTTCTTTGGCTTTGGGCCATCTTTTCTGCCTACTAATCTATTGACCTAAAAATAGCGTATCTAGTTTGTATGTTAGTTTCCAAACAGGAAAAATGAAAATGTCTACACCGTATTTCGTTTAAGTTCCCAACCTGCAGACGATAACCGTGGACCAATCAAGTTGTAATCATAGGCGAATGGGGGGCACTTGCTAGCCTCCAACCCACCCGTAAAATGCGTGTTATTTTACTTTGTAGTTAATGAATGTAGTAATCTAGACCTTTCTTGGCTAATTAAAATACGGTACATGTGAAGGCAGTCCTGAATAATGTTTTCAATGGCATATTTTATAGACTCCCCGCCACAATGAAGTTCTCTCTGTGGACTCGTACTGTTAACATCTATAATTTCGTTGTTTGTACGTAGGTCTACTGACAGTAGATACTCTTCGCATAGTTAACATGGCGTTTCATACATGGAAATATTGAGAAAAGTATGATATATACATGAAAAGAACCGACATTGAACATTTGAAAGATAGACTAGAGACAATTTACATATGAAGTGTTATATATTTTGATTTAATAATTTAATAAAAGTTAATGTCAGAAACCGACAAAATGAATCTAGTATTAGGTTGGCCTACTTTCAGTTAAACATCACGTTACATTTAGAAGGTAAAAACAACTCTAGTCAAATATATACAAATAACTTATACTGCACACTCATCATAGGCCTATAAAGCTGACATTGGTACTAATGTTACTTAGAGAAACGAAACTTCAAAATGTGCAGTATAAGAAAACTATTTCTGGGAATAGAGAAGAAAGATAGGCGACACTTGCTTGATATATAGACCAGTGTTTCCCAAGCTTCAAGACCCGGATAAGCTTTTTTTATATACTTTTACACTTTGAGACATTTCTAATAGGCCTAGTGTCTAAACTAGCCTATAACTATAAGTAACTGTTGGGTCTTACTATTATTGTAATGTAATTTTCTTTTTTGTAGATGTCACATTCAACATCACATATTTTCGATGTAAAACGCATTGACTGAATAAAATTGAATTGAATTGAATTCTCACAGACCTTTTTTAGACAAGTGACCCTGTTCTCGAGGCTGAAGCTAAAATCGGGTTCTAAACTCACAATGTCAACTATAAACTTGTTGAGTATTAATAGTACTTCAACATAACCGGTCGCGACTGGGAAACTCTTGTAATTGTAAAGCTCACCCCGGGCGCCTCTCTAGAGCCGAGACAGGAGAGGGGCCACACCCTCCCAATAAAAGTTATCACAATGTATCAATGACTATATTTTCAGTCAGCCCTGCTCCAACAAGCTTCTTTGATATTTGTATCCAGCCCCTGCACCATCCAATCAAAGTATATTCAGCCATAGTGATAGTGTAACTACTTTACACTATATATTATATACTTATACAATATACATTATAGAAACCATTCTATTGGTTCAATAAGAAAAGAAAATTGTATAGTCTACTGAATTCGTTTATTTTATGTATCAACAACTCTATGGAAGACTTTACAATTTTAAAAAAAAAAGCATTGTTGTCAGTATATTCTACATGTAATGTCCACTTAATATAGTCTAGTGAGTGTCTAGTTTAAAGCATCTTATATTCTTATACACCAGGCATTTAGGCTTTTCATTTGTACAAATCATCAGCTTTAGTTTTAAGCTTTGAAGACAAAAATCAAAAGCATCTTATTAACAAATAATTCAATGTATATCCATTTAACTAATAATACTGTCCAAGAATTAAAACACTAACACTGGAATAAACATATTCACTGTCTTATAAATCTGAAACTGCAGAGAGCCTCCACTATTAAAAAATGTCTTAAGCAACAACGTTGACTGTTCATGCTTTACATATGTGTAGTAAAGTACCCTTTGGACCAAACTGATCATAAGGCTGGTGAAGCAGCGTTCATCAGTTTCTGTGGCCATGGCATACTAGGAGATGGATGGCCAGTACAATGCCTAGCCACCTTTACTTTACCCCAACTAGTGTCAGGTACCCACCAGAGCT
This sequence comes from Anisus vortex, assembly GCA_949126835.1. Taxonomy (NCBI): domain Eukaryota; kingdom Metazoa; phylum Mollusca; class Gastropoda; family Planorbidae; genus Anisus; species Anisus vortex. The sequence goes on from OX421497.1 coordinate 44,259,067, forward strand.
GGGTCGACTCAAGGACACCCTAAAGTTTTGGGGGAAAAAACCTAGCCTCCACCAGGATTTGGAACCGAGAACCTTCAAATGGCCAGTCGAACATGCTGCCGCTCAGTCACAATGTCCCATTTACAAATATGTACTCGTTCACAATTTCTACGGATGCATTCATTTTGATATTGATTTCTTTCCCAAGCTAATAAAATGAAATCTGATTCATAGTTTTAATATTTTAAAAATGTATATTTATGTAATATATTATTATTATATATAATATAATATATAGAATACACTTATGGGAGTTTTTGTGAAGTGAAGAAAAAGCATTAAAAACAATTGCATCTATCTTGGAGACTATAGAAATAATTTTCTTTTCAATCTATTTGTCCAAGGCTGGGGAAAACTAAGGACTATAACAAGCTGTACCGCTTGCTTTATTATTTCTGCTATTTGATGACTCGAAGGACTTCTTTTCGGAATTCCTCATTCCCTTTTACATTGTACACTTCCATTGTATTTAATCGTTATGATTATTATTATTTTCTCACTGAAAAATCAAAATTGAAAGTTGTATACAGCGGAAACTTTTAGGCAGATGTTGGAGAGTAGAAGTCATTTAAAACAGCATTAGTGGATAGAGCATGCGGTCCATCTTATTATAGTACTAAGTAATTATAGTCTTTGGGAGAACCAAGGAATCCCTCAGGGGAATCTGAATGTCAATATATCAAAGTCAAAGGATACAACTTTTTTTGTATAAATCAATTGATAATGAAAAAAGAAAAAAAGGGAGGTTGACATTTTTAATTCCTTATTTCAGGAAATGTACTTGAAATTAAGATTACAACAAGAGAAAGCAACAATACAAAAATTCAAGATTTAGAAAAATAACAACTGTTTAATTTAATAGTAGAGAGTATTTAATTGTGAAGTAACAGCAAGCTAAATCTAAAGCCCATTGGATGGTACTGTCCAGGTAGAAAAAAACAAAGTTCTTGAAAAGATTATAAAAAAATTCTTTTGTGCATTTGAAGAAAGTAAAAACAAATGTCTGGAGTATTACAATTCTAGCCCACGACCTATGTGTTGGATCTCTTCTCGTTATGTAAGCATGTATTTAATATATGAACAACATAGAGCATCATTAATAGAACCTAATGAGACTAATAAACAGCACATTACAGACTTACATGTATACACACAGACCAACTGTGGTCAAACTCTATTGTAACAGCCAAACAAACACACAAATATTACAGTGGTGTAAAGGACAGCGTGTTTATGCGATCCTATCTTTTTAAAAAAGGGCTCTACTACTTGTGATCAGACTTAAGACATTCAACATTCTAGCTACACATATCACAGCTCTTTGAATAAACCCAAATATTGCATTATGTATACTGACACCATTTTGAGCATGTTTCCCAATAGATTCCCAACTCATTTGCCTATTTAGACAACTAATTTCTGTTCAAGATAATAAAAAAAATATTCAAGGGAGCAACAACAAAAAATTTCATTCACAGGCTATAAATAAAATTATGGATCGAAGAAAAACAAAGAAAGAAAATAAAAAAGTTCAATCTTTTTTTTTGTGTTAAATTACATTTGAAATTTCTACCAAACCTTAATATAAGATACATAGAGCATAAAACTGACACAGCAAACTTATAAAGTCTATTTAATTTAATATAAATACATTACTTAATGGATATGAAAATAAATATATTTTGCACTCAGAATTTGCAACTATTTTCATCAAAAGAAGAAAAAAAAAGGAAAACCTAACTAAGATAAACAGCAAATTAAAAGTTCTGATTAGTTACAAAAACTCCCACACACCCCCTATTTTTTTTTTGTTTGTCTAAATTTTTAAAGAAAAGTAAAGAATTATCATTTTTTATAACCCCAAAAGCCTTCCAGTTAGCTTAAAATTGATTATTTATTTTCTTAAAACAAAGGGTTTATGACTTTTTTTTATTACAAGCGAGAGAATCTTCCTATTTTCATATTGTAAAGCGAATAGAAGGTAACCTTATAGTCCAAGCTTCCAAAAAAAATACAAGAAATCCAAAAAAATAAATATGTCAGATAATCATAATAAATGGCAACTTTACCAAAGTAAAAAAACAAACCATAACAAATTATTTTGTAATCAATAAAATGTTTAAATCAAGGCAACACTTGATATGTCCTGAAATACAGGACATCTAATAAGACCACTGGCCAATTGCCGCAATCTTCATTGATAACAATTAAGCTGTACACACTCATGACAACCAGTCTACGCAGCTGAAGGCAGTTGTTATTGCTTTTTGTGGGAGGCATCCTGCATCATTTTGAGGTACTTCTCCTGCTCCTCAATCTCGGCCAGTATCTCCTGCTCGCTGTATGGGGGAGGATGCAGGGCGGTGGTGGGCACTTGCACATCCTTTGGGCTCTTTTTCAGCTCCTCGGCAAGGAAGTCTGCCTTGTACTTCTCCCTCTGTTCCTCCGTCATTACGTGGCTGGTGATTGGATCAAAAGTTGTTTTTCATATGGCCATGCTATACTAAAATATATAACTAAGCGTCTAGCTGGGTAAGATCATATGAACAGTTATTCCAACCATTTAATAATACTAGTACATAAAAAAACATATTCCTTCATCTGTTAAAAAGCCGGCTAACTTGAGTTTGTAATGTAAGTAAAGTACCCTTCCGACCAAATTGATCATAGAAACTGGCAAACGCTGTTTGTAATGTAGCTAGATTAGTATTTTAATGCACATGGTAAAAATTACCATCACAAAAAAAAAATTTTAACAGCTTTTTATTTAGTTGTTTGCCCTTATTAGGCGCTTTGTATAAGTATAAGATTGAATGTCTTACAAGTGGTAACAAAGTATACAAACGGTAGCTTACTGATAATTTATGAATCTTGCTCCCTGAGTTAACTGAGCAACTTCATTAGTCATGTGACACGAAAGCAGCAACAAATTTCGTGGTATAACCTTCCAGGCAAATCGCATGAAGAGACAGGAATAAATAGAGAGAGCTGGGAAGTGGAAAAACATTTTTTTTCTCTGTCAATCACCATTAATGGTTTCATTGATCTTGTCAAAGTTAATCAATATAGTAACAGCAGTGATAATAACATCCTATACATTGTGCCATTAAGAAATTAAAACAAGAACATTTTAAACAGTTGCAATTTCATCTTTTTTTTTTCAAGCATAAATGGCTAAGTCTAGTAAATAAATTTAACCAGAAATATCTTTTTAACGAGTTTTATGAAGCAATTTCTTTTTTTTTCTCTTCAAAACATTGACATGGATGGTACAATTGTCGATTCGCTAGCTTTAAGTAGTCGACTTACCGAGTGTCATTTTCCCACTGATAATCTCTGGGTTCTTCTTCAGATCACCTAAAGCAGCCAATGGCAAGCCCCAGTTGGCAACTAGACAGGAGATACAGATGTAGAAAAATTTAAAATATCATCCTGCACTAAATATGATTAATACACAGATCAGATTATTCTGATTAATTAGTTTAATCCAATGCAAGAAAATGACTTACCAGGCCCCCAGAAATGCTGATGAGAGAAATGTGTACAATAAATTAGCAAAATGTTGACTAAATTACATGATAATAATTTTAAATCTTTTTATCTTTGGCTCAAAGACATTATTATTGCTGCCTATTATTATTGCTAGTCTTTAACCATATGCTCATATGTTTTATAAAAACAATTACTGAGACCAGAAATAGATACTAAATGATAAATCAATGAAATAATTGAAGTAAGCTTACCGTGCTATAATGATAAATCAATGAAATAATTGAAGTAAGCTTACCGTGCTATAATGATAAATCAATGAAATAATTGAAGTAAGCTTACCGTGCTATAATGATAAATCAATGAAATAATTGAAGTAAGCTTACCGTGCTATAATGATAAATCAATGAAATAATTGAAGTAAGCTTACCGTGCTATAATGATAAATCAATGAAATAATTGAAGTAAGCTTACCGTGCTATAATGATAAATCAATGAAATAATTGAAGTAAGCTTACCGTGCTATAATGATAAATCAATGAAATAATTGAAGTAAGCTTACCGTGCTATAATGATATATCAATGAAATAATTGAAGTAAGCTTACCGTGCTATAATGATAAATCAATGAAATAATTGAAGTAAGCTTACCGTGCTATAATGATAAATCAATGAAATAATTGAAGTAAGCTTACCGTGCTATAATGATAAATCAATGAAATAATTGAAGTAAGCTTACCGTGCTATAATGATAAATCAATGAAATAATTGAAGTAAGCTTACCGTGCTATAATGATAAATCAATGAAATAATTGAAGTAAGCTTACCGTGCTATAATGATAAATCAATGAAATAATTGAAGTAAGCTTACCGTGCTATAATGATAAATCAATGAAATAATTGAAGTAAGCTTACCGTGCTATAATGATAAATCAAGGAAATAATTGAAGTAAGCTTACCGTGCTATAATGATAAATCAAGGAAATAATTGAAGTAAGCTTACCGTGCTATAATGATAAATCAAGGAAATAATTGAAGTAAGCTTACCGTGCTATAATGATTTTGAATCCGGGCATCAATTTGTGTAGGAATAAAAGAAAAAGAAATTATTTTTTAGCATAGTGGAATAGCATGATAATAAAACAATAAGTCAGTCAAAATGTATATATATAGCCCTACTTGGTAAAGAATGGGTTTATCATTGTAATTTATAGTAATTAAACTCAATGGATAGAAGTAACCTAGTTCTAGGTCTATGGATTACCTATGAGCATATCTGGAGCTTGAGTTACATTTTAAATAAAATATTTATTTTTTTAGCCTGATATTTTGGGGATGCACCTAGAAATTATGACTTATCTATCAACATAGTAAAACATTTCAAGTTAGTCCTACTGTAAAATGATGAACTGTGATGGCAATCAAGGATTAGGATTAGGCCTATTTAATTTTTTTCGGGGGGGGGGTGCGCATACAAATTATCTATTGACAGTAGTAAAACACTTCAAGTTAGTCCTATTGGCATTAGCCTATTGTAAAATGATGAACTGCCATGACAATCAATGACTATTTAATAATTTAATTTAAAGCCCTTGACTAGCCTTTAACTTGTATATTTCTATGTCTGTGATAGTCTGATAGTCTATGTCTATGTCAATGTCACGTATGTATGTGGCTTTTAAAATTGACCAAGCATACACAGACTAACATTGAATAGGTAGGGCCTACTAGGCCTATACAAATACAAGTGATATTGATATAGTAGGGCTAATAACTTTAACCTCTTCTAAAGTGAACATTGACTTAAAGTCTAAAGTCCACAGTATGCCCATATATTCATATATAACAAATAACTAGACTAGCAGCTGAGAATGTTAAAACTGTGACTGTACTTTGTACTACTCATACTGGCAATAATGCTCATACTCAACTGTAACTTAGGCAATCATTTTATAGTTTAATTGAAAATTGACCTACTAACTAAACACATTTCTAGATAATATATCATTTTGCAAAAGTTTTATATTCTTTAACAACTACACTTAATTGTTTGTCATCTGGTAAATTGTCCTCATAGACTATTATAATATAACTCTAAAATATATAGGTTAGTATATTTACATTTACTATTGATTAGAATAAGAAAATATTAACCTAGTTTACTTGACGCCCTACATGTTTTAAAAATATATGTATTATATATTGTACAAACCTTTTAAAAAGATATTGTATATCTCTTAAACCTAAAAATTTGATAATTTTATGTAACTATCAGGGTTAAAATCACAAGACTATACCTGGTAATCCAGTCTCTGAACTCCTTCGTTCTCACATACTTTAGTACGGCTGCCATTGTATTTGTGAGTCGACCTTGGACTATAAAAATATATCAGGAAATTTAGCGAAAAGAAATTGCCTTTTCTAAGTTTGGCAATCAAACATAAAAATTGTCAATATGGAAAATAAATACCAAAAAAATAAATATTAATAGCGTCCGAAAAAGGGTAGGTTTAGAAATATTTTAAGGGCTTATGTGAATTTTTTTACAAACAAAGCATAAAAGTAATTAATGAATTAAAACATAATTTTGCAGAACTTATTACAGGGTTGCCAGGTGCTGTTGAAAACACGCCGATTAAGGCGAAAAACTCGCCAAAAATTGCTATTTTTTATGATGTTTCGAGAAACAAAGTAAGCAGGGTAAAGCGGGTGTTGTTATTATGGTATTGTAATATTATTGACTTTATAGCAATTAATCCCGAAACCAAAACGCCAAATTAGTCACACACAAAGGACAAAAACGAGTAATGGCAAAAAGAAGCGAGTGAGTGATGATGAAAACAAGCCAAAAACTGATTGTTTGTTTTTGTTCTTGTCAACCCAACTTTTGTGTGTCCCGAAAGCTAATTACACGCTTCTTGTGAAACGTCGCTTCCATGTCAGGGTTTGAACAATTAGTGTGCCGCTAGTGGATATTGCTTGAAAAAGATAATCATGGCGAATATGGCAAATTTCGTAGCAGCTTTTCCTTTTCCACAAGACGCAAATGTTCAAATGTCTGCTGCAGCTTCGGCTGCTGACAGAGCTCAGCGGTCTGTGTTTGGTAAGTAATACGTCTAACTTGATTGAGCTTTCCCTTTAAACTTTGGGCTCCGTTATTACGTTTGTGATGAGATGTAGGCCTACATAGAATGATAGATGAATAGATAATCTGATAATAGATGTGATGTCGGGTCGTGATGTGCTGATGTGTGAATATCAATATCATTGAATATGAAAAAAAAAAAAAATATATATATAAAATATCAATAGTGACAATAGTAGACCTATTATCAATATGTTTTTACAGTTTATACTATTTTCAGTGGTTCTCTTTTTTATTCAAAATTAAAATGTAGGCCTAGCTGGCCTAGCAGCATCAACTAGATTCTAGAGATCTAAGTATATAAAGATATGTACAAAGTTTAATTACACTTAAATATTGGTCAATTTTGTCTCATGAACTATGATGAACAAAAGTACAAAAGTCAACAGGCATACTGAGATTACTGTACTCTTTTAGTGTACTGCTACTCAGTGTACTGAGTCTCAGTGAGTGATTGATAGTGACTGAGTTGAGTGAGAGTGTAGCTGTGTAGCTGTAGCCAATGCCTAGTCCTATGACTCACCTATGAGTATGAGTAGTACGAGTATGACAGTATGAGGCCCTATGGCATAGGCTTTGCATATATGCCCTATACTATAATTACCATACCTATGCAGCTGTTTACAATTATAACTTATGCTGCAATTTAGCCTACATTCTACAGTTCTGCAGTAATCTTACATAATTTTTTTATGTTGTTATAGTTATGTTAGTTATTTAAAGTTATGCTAGTTAATACATGTCCCAAGTACAAGTGTATGAAAATGAGATTTATATTTGAAACTATTACTATATTTAGAATTTAGATTAGATTAAGATTCCATTTATTTTATATGTTAGGTAGGACTATATGATGATGATATACATTTATTACTAGTAGGCTACATGACAATGATACACATACACATTCGACTCATCCTGAACACTGTCCCAGATACAAAAAATCACAGCTAATATATTTATATTGAGTATAAAATATATTTCAGAATTATAAAATGTCAACAAAAAAATAAGAAAATATGGAAAAAGATAAACACAAACTTGAAACGTGTTAGAGTCTATTATCCACCTTAAATATGAATGATGGGTCCTGGTCCTGTGGTTAGTTCACCTGGTCCTGTGATTAGTTCACCTGGTCCTGTGGTTAGTTCACCTGGTCCTGGTCCTGTGGTTAGTTCACCTGGTCCTGGTCCTGTGGTTAGTTCACCTGGTCCTGGTCCTGTGGTTAGTTCACCTGGTCCTGGTCCTGTGGTTAGTTCACCTGGTCCTGTGGTTAGTTCACCTGGTCCTGGTCCTGTGGTTAGTTCACCTGGTCCTGTGGTTAGTTCACCTGGTCCTGGTCCTGTGGTTAGTTCACCTGGTCCTGGTCCTGTGGTTAGTTCACCTGGTCCTGTGGTTAGTTCACCTGGTCCTGGTCCAGTGGTTAGTTCACCTGGTCCTGTGGTTAGTTCACCTGGTCCTGGTCCAGTGGTTAGTTCACCTGGTCTTGTGGTTAGTTCACCCTGTCCTGGTCCTGTGGTTAGTTCACCTGTTCCTGTGGTTAGTTCACCTGGTCCTGTGGTTAGTTCACCTGCAGATATGCCTACCGTTCCGCTTTTGGCGTATTTGTTCCGCTTTTTATAAAAAAACACACTTTGTTACGCCGTTACGCTTTTTACTAGTTTTGTTACGGCAAATGGGAAAGTTTGGGTTTTTCATGTATTGAAAAAGCGCCTATGTCTAGGTTGATAAAACCATAGCACAAAATAGGTCACAATACTATAATATTATAGTTTGGGTTTTATGGGTATTTTTAAAGAGTTCTCCTGGGCTTTTCTAACATATTTATCCGGTACTAACTCATTTGCTACTACTCAATGCGACCTACCCCCTTCCGTACTAATGCCTCCCAAAGCGGCCGCCACGTGTGTGACTAACCTATTGTCGTTTCTTGATTTTTCGCCATGCGTTCTGGTTTTTTTTTTAAGCTGCAAGCACGGCTTTTAAAAAGAAGGAATATAGTCTGTTTCGTTAATAAAAACCGGATGTTTTTTTTATTAAGTATTGTTTTTTTTTTGCGCTGCGCGTTCAAAATACGGGTAGTTTTCCCTGGCATTTCATCTTGTAATACTTTTTTATAGCCTTCGCCTTTAATTTTTTACTGTATTAGTCAATAGCTCTATACCTCCAAATATAACATTTAACAACAGTTCTGATAATAAGGATGCTGCAGTCAGATATAGACTTAGATGAATTTCCATTACAACTCGATAAGCTTTAAGATACTTTATCGGACTTTGACGCTAGGGCTAGTGAAAATATTTAGCCAAATCCTAGGGTCTCAACACTCAGCGAATAATTCTACCGATAATTCGGCATTTTTTATGTATAAAAGTATACATTTCCAGAAAGGTAAGATATTTATCTAGCTTATGATGTAATTTTTGTTCACTTTGGGGAATATTTAGTCATTAAAAAAAATATAGAAAAATAATTTACTAAATTTAATACGGAGTTCCTTCCCTTTGGCTCGTATTTTCTGGGGTGTCTTTGGAAACTAGGTTAGTAGCAAATGCAATTAGTCTTCACTTCATTTCAATCATTTGCTGTATTGCTAAGCGTTTGAAAATGTCTAAACGTCCTGCCTCAGAAAGCTTTAATCTAGTTCAAATTCAAAAAAACGAATTCAGTGCTTCAGGAGGGAATATACAGAGGAATTTCCTTTTATTCTTCAAGGAAAAACGTTTGACTATAATGTTTATTGCAAAATTTGTGCTTGTGAATTTTCGATAAAACATGGAGGTAAATTTGACATTACTCGTCATATTGCAAGACAAAAACATGCCGATCTCGCAAAACAAATGCAAGAGACAAAAAAACTAGGTATTTTTTTCCAAAAAAAGGAACAAACAATCTCAAACAATAATGTGATTAAGGCAGAAGTCATGCTAGTTGATTTAGCAGTACAGTTGAATTTGCCCCTTTCAACTTTAGACACATTTACTAAAGCATTTAAATGCATGTTTAAAGATGATGTTGCAAAGCAGTTTCAGTGTGGTAGATCCAAGGGAACTGCCATTGTGAAAGAAATTGCTGCAAAGTGCACTTTAAGTTTAGCTACAAGGATGAAAAATAATCCTTTTACTTTATCAACCGACGGCAGCAATGACTCAGGGAGCTCTAAACTATTTCCACTAGTAGTCAGAACCATTAATCCTGAAACGCAGCTAGTAACTTCTGAATTGCTTTCCATACCGGTGTGCGAAGGCTCTGCTACAGGAGAACATTTTTTCAACCTGTTAGACCTAGAACTTAAGGCTCACCAAATTCCATGGGCTAACTGTTTAGCTCTAGGAGCTGATAATGCACCTGTTATGACCGGAAAAGAAAAATGGGTGTATGGATTTATTTTAAAACAAAATCCCAACACATTTCTGTCAGGCTGTGCATGTCATCTTGTTCATATTGCAGCTGAAAAAGGCGCTTCTTGTCTACCACTAAGTGTGGATCAGCGTCTCATTGATGTCTATTACTATCTAGACAAAAGTAACAAACGACATGGGGCCTTTAAAGACCTGCAATTATTGCACGAAGTAAAGCAGAACAAAATTTTAAAGCATGTTAGCACAAGGTGGCTGAGCATCAAAAGATGTCTGCCTAGACTTCTGGAAAATTGGGAGCCTCTTTTAGATTTTTTTAAAAACCAGGAGAAACTAGCTTCAAAAGCTGTGGAGAAAGAGCGTGTCACAAAACTAAGGAAATTATTTTGTTCTCCAACATTTGTCTTTTCCTGAAAGATGCACTGCAGCCATTTGACGATTTCAACTTAGAATTACAAAATGATGAGCCCAAAATACATGTCCTTAGGAGACGACTTGAAAAATTGCTGAAATCATTGTTAATAAGATTTGTTAAGCCCACAGCCATGACTGGGAAATCTATTAGAGATGTGGACATAGATGCAAAAGAAAACCTTAAAGATCATTTGGAATTACATTTGGGGCAAGAAGCTTTGGATTTTATTGGTCGTAAGGAGGAGGTGCATTTAAGATCTGAAAGACTGACTGCTTTTTATGATGGAGTATTAAATTACTATACTCCATCAGTGAAATATATCAGAAATAAGCTCCCTCTAAATGAAGATTTACTCAAGCATGCTGAAGTAGTGGATATCATGAACCAGACCACATCTTCTGCAGTTTCTTTGGATTATTTCTTTAAAAGATTTCCAGTTTTGATACCAACTAATGTGTCAGTTGCTGATGTTAAACTGGAGTTTGCATTGTACCAATGCACAGATATAAAGTCATGTGTCCAAGAAAGATTAGACAGTACTTGGACAGAAATAGGCAAACTCAAAGAGGATGGAGAAGTGTTGTTCAAGCAGCTACCCAGGATAATGCTGTTAATTATGGCCATACCACATTCATCTGCCCACTGTGAGCGCATATTTTCTCTTGTGCGCAAGAATAAAACGGATTTTAGAAGTAGGCTCAATAATGAAACTGTTGAAGCCTTGTTAATAGCCAAGTCAAAGCCAGGAGAAGCCACTGAGAGACAATACTCAGATTCAGATCTCAAAGACTTAAAGAGTGCATACTACAAGTCTCTAAAGGGAGGTCCTTCCACATCAAGTGAATGATTTAATGACTGGATTGTACATAGTGTAAATATACAAACTTTTGAACAATTTTAAAGACTTATGAAGTGTAAATATACAAACTTTTGAACAATTTTAAAGACTTATGGTTCTTCCAGTAATAATAATAATAGCCAACTCTGCAGGCTGTTAAGGACATTACGACCACATACGTTTTGAATAGGTATGTTCCCCTTTTTTTGTTAACGTAGAGAGTGTTCCTCTTTTTTGTTGAAAAATCCTCTTTTTCATGAAGACTGTTCCTCTTTTTAGTCTTTGGGGGTAGGCATGTCTGCACCTGGTCCTGGTCCTGTGGTTAGTTCACCTGGTCCTGTGGTTAGTTCACCTGGTCCTGGTCCTGTGGTTAGTTCACCTGGTCCTGGTCCTGTGGTTAGTTCACCAGACTGTCAACAAAATGGCCAGGGCTCTAGCCTTTCTGCAGACCAAACCCTGCCACCCTGCAGGAGTTTTGGGCCTATTATGTAATATCTTCTAACTAGAAGGAACATTTGTAAACTTATACGTCTAAGTCCATGCAAAAGTATTATTTGTGTTACTCTTTAAACTAAATGATTATACAGCTTGAAACACACATGAAAATAAATTACAGTACTTGTAATGTTTTTTAATGTAGATGACAATTTAACATCCGCACCACACGAGACATATTGAAACATAATGAATGATAATAGACTGCTAGTAAGTGGTACATGCTGAGTATGAAAAGTGATTCTTAGAAAACAAAACATACATTTTATTTGTTCAAATAGTATACGTGAAGTTTCAGTTGTAAAATTTTTTTAATATAAGTTTAAAAGTTTAACTTCAGACACAATTATATACAAAATAATAAATTAAATATGACAGGCTTAGTCATAGCAGAATTTCTAATGCATTCAACTGCATGTTAATTCCAGCTTTGTTTTTAATGAGCATTTTAAATACTCCTAGTATTATTTTCTATTACATTTTTCTTGGTACTTATCGACGGCTGAGCCAAGATCGTTCTTTCTGATAATATATAATAATATTTGTATAGCGCTGCCAACATACATAATGTAAGCTCAGAGCGCATTTAACATACAACTAAAAACACAGATATTACTCTAGGCAAGGTGACAAAGCTGATTGATGATTAAAAAATATATATGCCTGGATTCCAAAAAAACAAGATTTTACACTTTGTTATTTTTTTTCATCAACCAAGTCTGGTTATATTTTTAGTAACTTATCACTTATCTTTGAATTGTATAAAACATATTGAGAGCCATTCATATATTTGTGTAGGCCTACACAAAAAGTCACATTTTTATAGCATTATCGCCCTCATGCTTTTGCAACCCTTGCTAATTAAATGCTTAATATTGTATTGTTGCTCTATTTAATTTAGTTGGAAACATTCCATATGATGCCACAGAAGAACAGCTACGAGAAGTTTTTATTCAGGCTGGACCAGTTGTCAGTTTTAGGCAAGTGGTTAGCTTTATCCAAACATGTGTTTTGTTTGGTATGTAATTACAGAGACCGATCCTATGCTACTTAAGTCTATATATATATAAAAACAACAACTATACACTTTGTTATGTATAGAATAGATGAAGACCTACTTGTCATGTCTTCTAGTGCTTGGTAATTTGTCAAAATCCTGAAAATGTATGACCTATGGCTATGATTAGGACTATGTATTTGCGCTAACAGGCAGCACTAGGTTTACAGCAGCGCATAGAACTATTCTCAACTGGAACGGGATATGCGCTATACAAGTCTCATATTTATTTATTTATGTACAATATAGAGCAGATATTATTTTAGTTTGCAAGTGGTGTAGGCTAAATACTTTAAAACATCTTAACCTTTAATTAACACTGGTGGTCGCACTTTCTATCTAATAGTACCAGTATATAATTTTGTATTCATAATTCATGATCAAAAATCCATTCACCCCACCCCCCCCCCCCCACCCCCCAGGTTATACTTTTTAAAATCAAAACCAAGTACATAATGGATTTTAAATATAAACTTTGATTTTAATTTAAGTTTACAATAGACATTAAAATTTGAACTTTCATCTAAGTAACCTGTCCTTGTTATCATTAAAGCTTTTATTTTTTGTTGTGTGCAGGTTAGTTTATGACAGAGAAACTGGCAAACCCAAGGGCTACGGTTTTTGTGAATACCAAGATGTTGAAACAGCACAGAGCGCCATGCGAAACCTCAATAACTATGACTTCAATGGAAGGCCTCTGCGCGTGGGCGTGGCAGCTGGTGAACAAAACAAAGATGAGGGTAAAGCCCTGCAGCAAGCCTTGGGTGGCCAGATCGTTGAGGTATTTAACTTCTTTGTTTTGCTTTGTCAATGCATTTTCTCTTGTTGAAGCAAGAATATTTTCTTCCCTCTTGGGGGTAGGTTGATGGGTTAGATCGTTAGGTGAGATTTTGTATAGCTTCATTATATATTTCCTTGGAAGAGTTTTAGAAGTTGATGTTATCTTCATTGGCGTAAATTTAGCTGAGAGATGTCTTCTAGCTATACCGACATCTCCAGCAGACCATTGAGTTTTATGACTTGCATATGTGGGGCATGTTAGCCGAGCGGAAGCGAGTTCGACTGGCAATCCAAAGGTCCTGGGTTCGAATCCTGGTGTAGGCTAGGATTTTTTCCCAGGACTTTGGGTGCCCCTGAGTCTACCCAGCTCTGATGGGTACCTGCTTCACCAGCCCTATGATCAGTTTGGTCTGAAATGTACTTTACTATATGTGGTGCTGTAGCAGCAGAGCCTTGCATTGCTAATCATAGGGTCTGCATTTCCCTGTAAAGACAGAATTTTCTCAGATCATGAGATAATCCGTAAATCAGCTTTGCAGTTTTGCCCAGGGTTCCTCGGTTAGGCACACACAACCCTCTTTATTGGCTGGTAAACTTCAAGGTCTGGAAAAGAAAATGTACTGAAATTCAATAAAGGTCACAAACTGGGCTTTGTTATGTACAAATGTCAGAGTGCCTAGACCTCAGACATCCACAAAAGGCCTGCATATTTTGTATAGGGTAGTTAGCAGTATTTTCTTTTTAAAAAATTCATGTATTATTATACAATAAGAGTCTTAAGAGCTGTAGAATGCAATATGATGAGATTAGCTGTATGATGTATTTATTCAACAGTCACCTTACGGTGAACCAGTGGAACCAGACAAAGCACCAGAAGCAATCTCTAAAGCAGTGGCCAGTCTACCACCAGAGCAAATGTTTGAGCTCATGAAACAAATGAAAGTAAGACCTTTATAGATCCATCTTACATTACAAAATGCTTCCTAAAGGCCAATATTGTTTAGTGTTCTACTGCCTTTAAAAGTTTTTTATGAAAGTTTGTGAATAGCATGAAAAATACTTTTAAAAATGTTTAGAATGTAGTTAATTGTAGGAACCCCTAAGAAAGCTCACACAGAAATGTTTTTTTCTATAAAAATACTTAAAAACATCCTCAAACTTTAAAACATTTTGACTGCCTATATACCTGTCCCGCATTAAGAAATTTCACACATGCAGATGAAAATTTTTTTTAGCATTTTTTTTAAAGTGTGTGAATTTTGAAATTATTTCAGAGGAAGAACTCTGCCCTAGTCCTGTTAATGTTTCTAAATAATTGATTTTTTTAAATCATTAGCTGTGCATTCAAAATAATCCCAATGAAGCCAGAAGTATGTTACTCCAGAATCCACAACTAGCATATGCTCTCTTACAAGCCCAGATTGTGATGAAAATTGTTGACCCACAGGTAGCAATGGTAAGTAATCAACTGCCATAGTACTTGCATTAAAACTATGTCTTAATGCTAAATACTAATACCTTTCTTTAATCTTTCATTAATTACCTTGCAACTTGTAAATTAGATCTTAAAAAAGTTGCCATATTTTTTTTTTTTAGTCAATGCTGTATCGTGATGAAACTCAGCCACAGATAAATCTCAGTCAACCGAAGGTAAATTTTATATTGTATTATATTCTGTCCACCTGTATCTTATATTCTGTCCACCTGTATCTTATATTCTGTCCACCTGTATCTTATATTCTGCCCACCTCATCTTACCCTATTATGGGGAATAACCGTAACTTGATGAATAACGAATCTCTAATGTATTTTTATTTAATCCAGATTGTGCAGAAATTTATTTATTTTTTGGCTCGGCTTGCATTCTAACTGTATTTCTTGATCTCCCATGTCTCTCTTTCGTGTCTCTTTCTCTCATACTCTTTCTAGTGTGCTCGCTGCCTATTTCTACCCTCACTATTCCCTAGCCATATACTTTTTTCCATATACTGTTGTCTAAAATTTGGTTATGGAACACTAAAGCTGTATCAAAACACTTGCTTTTAACTAAAACAAGCCTATTAAATCTTAAGCCATTAGTTTATTATTTAGACTAGTAACATGGATCCAAAACTTATAACGACAATCTTTCTCTTAAAATGCTAAGAGGTATTAATTTTATAAAAACTATGTTAATTTACAATAAGCAACTGTATTTTTCTGCCTTTTCTCTAGCCTGTGAATGTACCACTAATGGGGCCAAGAGGACCACAAGGTAAACTAATTCAAGGACAGTTTTTGTAAAGACTAATAATAATTTATATATAAGAGAAAGGCTTATTTCTTAGGAAGATCTTTTTTAGAAACTTGTTTTTTAAAGTTACAATTTGTTTTGTAAAAAAAAAATATTGCAAAGGGAAATATGTGTTATCAAATAAGTTACCGTAAAATCTCAAGTATAAGCCACGGTTTACTTTGGAAGTGAAAAACAAGAAAATTTAAGTTTATGTGAATAAGCTGCACTAAAAAAATCTATTTGGTATAGGCTACCTGTTTAATTTCTTGATCCATATTTTTGTTTTTCACTATTACTGTTTGTGAATTTGTATTTATTTGTCTTATGGTAGATCAGCTATATATTATATTATTATAAATCATTTTAAAGCCTGCAAGCCCAAAATCCAAATAAGAAAGTTATAAAGGTTACTGACTTGACAATATATTAAAAAAAAAGAATTCTATGACTCCGAAAATCAATGTTACAGATGCTACAAAAGAAATGACAGCTAAATGGCATAAAACACACACTGTTGATAAAATTGATACTTTTATTCCAACATTCGATAACATTTGAAGATTTTTTAATTATTAACTAGTCTAGCCTTACTGTACTGTTTATGGTAGCCTAGTCAATTTCAGTTGATATCCTAACCTAGGGAGAGAAAAATATTTCATTAACACGTGTCTAAAACATTTGGTTTGAATTATAAAAAGAGGTATGCCTCTTACTGTGAACTGATTCCATACTTGCCAATATGTGGCTTATGGTTTGAAAGTTATATGTTTGTGTAAACTGCTATATGAGGCTCATGTCAGGGAATGAGTTCAACAAGACAGGGTACATTTAGTCATAAGTAAGTAGGACATTGCTGGGTCAATCTATAAAAATCTATATTCTTTGATTTAACTTGCAAAATCTCTGTTCTTTTATTTTATATTTACATGCAGCAGATAATTATCTCCCCTGGCAATTATGTAGGTTAGACCTTTATGTTCTGATGTTTTTTTTTAAATCTGTGTTGACTTTTGCCTACAGTTATGCCAGGACCAATGCCAATGGGAACTATGACCCCAACCATGGTCCCTCCAGTTAGACCAGATATGATGATGATGATGAGGCCCAATGTTCCACAAGGTCTGTAACTGTCTCATATATTTAAAAAAAACAACTAACTAGATAGATAGTCTTTGTAATTAACAAGTGATTTGGGCCATAATTGTTTGGGTCAAACTTTTAGAGCAGAGATGTTTTAAAAGTAAATAATATTTAGTAATGCTATACATTTTTACATACAAATGATGTGCTGGCCCTAGTCTTTTAATATCAATTTAATATCTATGAAATTGAATTTTAAATGATTCAGCCCATTCAGGCATAATTATTCCCAAAGTAGGTTGTCATACTGTGATAATGATAGCAGAAACTAAGTAAATATTTGTTTGAAGGTCAAATTAAATTATTACTTTTGTTTTTCATAGAACAATTTTCTCTAAAAAAGGTTACGCTAAAATTTAGTATAAAATAAAGGGCTCATCATTTCATCATCCCTTACACTGGGAATACTGGGAATTTAGGGATTATGAAAGTATCACAGCTCTAGTAAGTTGAGGGTTAAATCTTTTTTTTTTTGTTTACTTCTGCTTAATAAAGGGAGATCACTAAGACTAACTAACTAAGTATACAACATATAAGAATGTGCAATATATTTTATTATTATATATTTCATTATTATATCTTACATTCCTTTTGCTGTATGTTTTATTGTATTTTTTTTGTATGCAAGGATTTTTAAAACTATTTGACATATAATGTTAAGCTTAGACAACTGAGACTTAAAATTTACTTTTGTCAGGTGACAGATTTCCTCAAGCCAATGCTATGCCTGGCATGGGCAACAGGATGCCTGGGCCACCACTTCCTGGACCCAGTATGATGCAAAATCAAAGGCCGATGATGCAACAGGTGAAAAAAAATAATTTGTAGCAGTGTTTGTTGTTCTTAATTACTTAATTTTTAACATATTTCTTTCAATGTTTTGATGACCATTACTTTATTCCTTTTTTTGTTAGCCTTCCAACATGTCTTCTGGTGGCAATCCTGTACAAGCTAATGGAGGCTCAATGATCAGTACACAAGACCAAGAAAAAGTTAGTAGATTGAATCAGTTGTATATTATAAAATGACATGTTTATATATACATACACAGGGTTCCCGCGGCCTCCTGAAATTTCAGGATGTCCTGAAATTGAAAAAAAGGGCAAAAACTCCTGAAAACCTCCTGAAATTTGAAATAATCTCCTGAAATGTCCTGAAAAATTGAGCTGTTATGGACTATGGCTCTGATGACTATTATTACGACTCGTTAAATCGGATTCAATGAATATAGTTGTATCTTTATTAGAAGTCTCTAGATTCTGCTAATCTGTAGCCCAAGCTAGGGGTTCCTTGACTGACAGTCTATGCAGTAATGTAGTTATATTCGTGATAATTATCTTCAACACCTTTCTCAACAATGATAGATCAAACCACTCCAGTTGTTGAATAAACAATTTTATTTAAATTGTAGACTCTATATAAACGATCTATAAATGCATCAACTGATGGCAACATAAGTATCAATAAAATGACATGAAATATACAAGTATCAATATAGCGACTTCTCTCTACAAACTTTCAAACTGAACTAACTTTAAGGAGGTAGGGACTTTACAAAGAAAACTATCATCGAAGATTCTACAGGGTCTTAATACGCATTTTAACCTCTTTCCCTATAGAATACTACGATCCAGAATTATCCTCCAATTTCCACGGGGTTGGACGAATTATTTTATTTAAACTGCCCTCAGGGCATAAAGGTCAAACCTTGGACTCTAATACGCACTTGTTAAGAGGTCAATGCCGTATTATGTCATTCATCTATGACCGATATTCGTAACACCTATTTTTTCCTTCTCCAACACGTGTCCCTAATTCAACAGCCCCACCTCCTGCTTGTTCGCTTACGCTTGCTACGCCAAGCCTATCCCTTCTCGGTAAAGATGGTATACAATAGTTATAGTATACATACAGCTCTTCCTCCTCTTTCGGTCCCTCTCCCACAGTTTGGTGTCTGCTAGATTTGATAATGATAAGGACTATGGTGCCTATTTTCGTGATCAATGTTTAAAATGCCTGATTACGCTACGCGCGGCGCCTACTAGTCTACTTGGGGTCAGCGAACCGACACATTTTGCAAATTGATTTATTTTTTAATATATTTATATCAAAATACACAGAAATAGGTCTTTTTATTAGTTAAAAAGAAAACGATGACGTTTAAGAAGCTATCTTATATCATATGCTAAAAATTCCAGTAGGCCTCTTTAGCTAGCCCTACTAGAGGAGTTGTTCGCTATGTAGGCCTACGCCGACATCATTATCAGCTTTTTAAAGGTGTAGGCCCTACATGGTTTTACTAATTATTAAATCGTATGGGTAGGCCTACAATGTGTTTTTTTTTATCACTGTGGGAAATGTAGGCAGACGATTTTGGGTCTAGGCATAGGCCTAACTGGTGTGGCCCTAGGTCTATCAGTTTATCAGTCTAATTTAGAAGTCTAAGTCATTTTATTCACCAATACATTGATGAAATGCACTCAATGCTGAATATATCTGACTAGAAATCATTACAAACAAAGTTAATGGTAATTAGGTTAGGGCACTTGTATAGCGTGTCATCAAAACCGCCTCATCAAAACCGGGGCCGTTCTGTCTAGAAAGCATAGGCAGGCCTACTTCAAAAGACTTTTTTTTGGTGTCGACCCACTATAGTGTTAGCCTACTATAGGGATAGGAATAAATACTGACCACAAAAACAAACAAAAATACAACACTATAATGTGTCAAGCATAGTCTCTACAAAGCCTGTTCGGAGAATCGGGCACATATCTGCTTGTTAATTGATACAGACTAATTACAATTAAAAGAGTTTTCAAGCTCATCTTCTATAATTAAACATAAATATAAGTTTAGTCATTCTAAAACAAAATTTGTTTTTATTAAGTTAATAAATATAAAAGAGTTTTTAATAGCATTTGTTGTAATTATTAATGTTAAAAAGATCAACTCCTTAAGGTTAAATGGACAAACAATTAATGCAGGAAATGTTTTGTTTACAACTGTTTAAAGTAAATTAATTGTATACCTCTAATAATTAAAGCTGTAACGAATACCATACTGGATTTATATAAAGAAATAATAATTAGTGAGTACTAATTGTTTATTACAAAACATAACTTGTTTGGCATCACTATTGAATAACATTATATTAGTAACTTTATTTAAATTAAAGGGAGGTAATTAACCCGTTTTTTTTTTGTTAATATTTTTATTATAATATAATGTTGTTGTTTTATAAAAGACTAAATTTCCTACAACTTGTAACTTTATGATGACCAGACTGTAAAAAGTAGTTAAAAATTATATAAATAGTATATGACTAAAAAATTATATGCACATTTTTCTGACATTACAGTAACTACCCAGTTTGTATGATTACTACACATCAATTCAGAATAACATCAATCTCACCTTGTGAAGGTTTTTGTTTTGTACAAATTAAAGAACATTTCAGTTAAACTGAAAATAAAATACAATCCATATTATCCATTGCTAGTTTGTTATCTCACAACCAAAAGATAATGTTTACAAAATAGTTACCATAAAAAAAAATATAGTAGTAACATTTTATATTGGGTATAAATGCAAATAAAAAGGATGATAATCACAATCATGTTAATTTTTTTTTATTATAAATAAAACGCTTTAATGATTTTGTCTATAGATTTCCTTTACCTTGCTAAGGAGTTTAATTAATTCTTATAAAAATATACAAACAAGTATAATAGAGCAGGTTGACTTTTAGGCTGTTTCACGCTGAATGATTTAGAAATCCTAGTTTGGCACACTATTAGCAAAAGGTTGCTAGGGTACGCAATAAAATGTGCACTAAATCTTTTTCCTATATTGTTTTCTGCTGTTTAGTCTTATAATTCTACGGTGTACAAAGCTGCACACAATCCACTAGCCACTTAAGGTTCGCGACACTTTAAAAAAATTAGGTGCCGAATTATAGCAGCTTAATTATTAATGATACCCGGGTTTTTTTATTATTTTATTTTTACCGTACTGCATTTTACATTTTACAATGTTCTTTTTCCAGGCTGCATTGATCATGCAGGTGCTGCAGTTAACAGATGAGCAGATTGCACTTCTCCCTCCAGAGCAGAGACAGAGTATTCTCATTCTAAAAGAGCAAATCAAAAGTGGATAGAGGTGGACTGATCAATGTTGTCTTTCTTAGGCGTTGTCATTTATAGCGTTAAATTTTGTTGACACTGATTAAAGAAAATTTTTTTTCTTTTAACTTTTGATTAAATTGAAAATATAAGATTCTAATGTGTTCATTTGTATACATGTAAGAAAGAGACCAAATGTATGGCAATTATTGAATGTAAAGGTGCTGTCTATATAAGATGTAAGATGTTTTTGTTTTAGTTATGAATTTGTTTCCATTGTATGTTAATTAAAATGGAAGAAATATTTCATGCAAAACAATTTTTGTTTGGGTGTTTTTAGAAAACTGTGTATGTTTTTGTTTTGTGTTCTTAGATAAAGGTATTTTACTTACCAATACCCAAAAAGATCTATATAACTTCCATTATTTTAAAAAAATGAAAAAAACTAAAAGTTAAATGTTGGACAAAGAAAAAAAAAAAAGAGATATATAAAAGACAATGGTTCAATTGTTCAATTCTAGATATAATGTATATGCTAAATTCTAGTTTTGAATACAAGAAAAAGTAAATAAAATACAGAGAAAAAGATGTAAAGCATTTTTTCTTAATTGAACATGAAGAGCCAATAGAATGGGTTGCCTGAAATAGTATGGTTGACAAATATTAACATAATGTATAACACTTGCAAGACTAAGGACTAACACAATAAGCATAGGATCAATACTTTTCTGAAACCTATAAGATATTTTACAATCCATAAGGAGAACCCAGTGAATTCTAAATGCAATTAAAACAAAAAGCATTTTACACTTAAACTTTGTTATTCTCTTAGATTTCAACAATTGTCACATCACATATACAATGGCTCAATAGCTGACTCCTAAATGATAGGCCTTCTGTTTTCTTGTATGATAAATGGTATGATAGTTTGCGCGAATGTCAATTGTGTTTGAGTACACATGGCTCTTTAATATTGTTTTAAGTATGCTGAGAGACAGAATTTATGTAATCAAGTCAACTTTCCATTTATTTGGATCAATAAAGCAATCTTATCTAATCACAGAGCATGGCTTTTGTTCACATTTGTTGAAGAATTCCAATTTAAAGGATTGGTAATGTCAGTGCTGCCAGTTTACTGTTAATGTTAACAAGAAAAAAAACAACACGCTGTGTTGGTCACTATCGTCTTGCGTTTATTGTTCTTTCCGGTCCTCATGATCAACAGGGTTCAAGAGGTCAAACAATTAACAATACACACAAAATTATTACATCAAGAACACAAAGTGACATACTATAAATAATATTTTTTTAAACTAAATGATCAAGCCCTTTTTTATGCTTATCTTAGAAATGAGAATAGGCCTACAACTACAACTTTATTTTACATCAACATTTGATGTTTAAGACTATATAAATTTATATATATAGCTTACCAAGACTAATTGAGCCTTAAAAAAAGAAAATTTTTGGGCCAGGAGGATAAAATGTTAACATTATTTTTTGGGAGAGTTGTTGACAATGGGTGGGTGGGGATGTTTTCCTAAAAATAATGTTGACTTAATTATGCTCATTAATTTTAATACAATATCACACTCTTCAAATATTTATTTTAATTTTGAATGGGACTGGGGGGGGGGGCGCTTTTCTAATTTCTTATGCATTATACAATTAAGTGGCAGAGCCTTTACAAGCTTATGTAGCGGCCCAAGGCAAAAGTTTCAGCGCCGCCCCCTTGCATATTGTAACTGCTTGTTTAGTGCTATATTTAGACTACATTTGCCGCCCCCCTGGAAGTGTCGCCCCCGGGCATATGCCCCCCTCCCCCATGTGAGGGCACTGCTCAGTGGGCTCTTCGTTTGCAAAGTATAAAACAGGCATGTCCAATTTTAGGTTATAAATTATGAGCTCAGTTTCAAAAACATTTTTTTAACTGTAGTTTTAATTCTTTTAAAAAGAGCACAAATTAATGTTCATTGTCATTGAGGTTATCGACTTCGCTGTTTCTATCGAAGCTTTACATTTTGTATAACAGTGCTCTCCCTTACAATGTCACATGATTTTGTTGTCGAAATGAAAACTACACAGTGTAAATTTGTCGCTTAGTTATTTAATCTGACATTGTATTGTAAGTAGTATTAAAGTAGTCTTACACTTAATTTTACATTTGGTTTAATGTGATATGATTTAAATCCCGCGTATTACATTATATATGGATATGCTTACAATATCGTTCTGTGTCATTTTTTATAACTGTTTTGCTTTTTTTATGATTAGGCCTACTTCTGATTAGGATTAGAATTAGAGACTAGAGTCTAGAGATAGGCCTTATGTCATTATCATCTAATCAGACTAATCTATGAATTTGGATTCTATTCTATGTTACGGGTACTTTAAATTTAAATAGCCAATACCCAATAGCTTAATAAAAATATAGGCTAAGGCTAAGCTCGTACTAGTCTGGTCGTACTCACTCGTAGTAGTAGTAGTGTAGAGAAATAGACAACGAAACTGCGGCTACAGTAGATGGTAGAAGTCATTAGACTTATTAATTTTGTCTTAGTCTTACTTTCTTACCTTAAATTACTGTTACTAGTTCACTGATGTGCTTAGGATGCAATAATCTTCGTTATAGAAGGAGCGCCTGTAATGTATAAGATAAGAACTCGACTATGGACTATGGAAATCAGTCGATTCTATTACAAGTTGTTGAGTAGCATAGCCACGGTGACTGGCAGTGGTTACATTTGATTGAAATTTAATTAATTAATTTGAATATTGGATGTAATGAATAATGAATGAAATGTTTCTTATTTATATGCCATTTTTACTGCAACATTTCATTGATTCTATTTTAAACTTTCATCTAGGCCTAATTTAAATAAACATGAGATTAGATTGTTACTAGTTGTAATAATAATATATAAAAAGAATATATAAGCATAGTATGAAATAACCTTCTGTTTAATTTGTAGAAAGATACCTTTTAAGGGGTAATTAGTAGTTTTAAGATCTTAGGATAACTAAATTTATTGTATCTCTTGGATCCAGAAATGAAAAATATATGAAGATGGAGGTATTAGGACAACGACATGAAATAGTAGAGCCATCAACTCTGACTCGCTGGAATTTTACAAAATTACTGGAACAGCCAAAAGAATATGATCCAACTGTTGTAAGATCTCCTTTTCCTTGGAGAAATGATTTGAATGTAAAAATAGCATTATGGTATGTCATCATTGATAACTCTTATATATATATATAGATTTGTTATATTTGTCTTAACCTATCAATGCTGGCAGGAAAGAAAAGTTTTTTCATTTCTTTTCTGATCTGGTTGTCACCATTAGTCCAGTTTTTTGTCTTGTTTGTGTTACCATAATCTGCCACCACACTTTGCTACCACACTGTTCACTCTTGGGAGAAATAAATGGCGGTAAAGATATTCAATCAT
Source organism: Anisus vortex (assembly GCA_949126835.1). Taxonomy (NCBI): domain Eukaryota; kingdom Metazoa; phylum Mollusca; class Gastropoda; family Planorbidae; genus Anisus; species Anisus vortex. The sequence continues at coordinate 44,283,670 of OX421497.1, forward strand.
TGCAGCCTTGAACTGGACAGCCAACCAACACGTCGCAGGTTCTATCCCTTCCGCTCTGCAGTAGTTTTGAGCCTAGTGGACGTAATAATCTTCTATTTAGAAAGAACGTATGTAAAACTTATAAATTAACAACTCTGCAGAAATATTTTGAGACTGTGGATAGTCGGGGAATGAGTGTTCATGTTAAAAAATGTAATAATACTAATAAAAAGATTAATATGAATATTTTTTTAATCAATGGAAAAGATAATAAATAAATAAAAAATGTTAATGGTAATTCAGTACAACAATTTGAAAACCTCAACATGTAATTTATTTTTTCTCACATAATTGACCTACAAACATTGTGACTCTCTCTGAAATAACATATAGGGCACAGTGGTCTAGCCTAAAGTGTGTTGGATTGACATTCTGAAGGTCTTGTATTTGATTCCAATTAAAAACACCATGATGGGTACCTGACATTAGTTGGGAAATGCAAAGATGACGAGCATTGTGTTTGCTACACAATCCCCTTTTGTGGCATGTAAACCAGTTAACTCTGCTTCACTAGTCCCTCAGACCATGGTCCAAAAGGATTTACTTTTCTCACTTGACTATTCTCTTAACATTAGCGAATTTATTTTATATGATTGCATGCTGTCATTGCAGGAATGGAAACATCACCACGCTCAATGTCCACGCAATCACGCATGCCACAAATGAGCACATGAATGATAACAACCCCATGAGTGAGGAACTTTTTAGACAAGGAGGGCCGGGTCTGGTCAATGAAGTAAAAGAAGATTTGAAAGGTAATAAACGTATTCATGCTATTGTATAGATACAAAATGACAAATTGCAGGAAACTTTTTATTTGTGATTTTTCTTATTTTTAATACCATGTCCTCCCTATTACCTAAAAAAATTATTTTTAAAAATATATTTTATTTTAATTCCGACAGTAAATAAATGGTAAAAATGATGCTACCTCACAGAATGGTCCTGAAGTAGATAAAAGAAGATATTTAGTTTGAAAGGTTTTATGGCAGCCATCCTATTATCTATAAATTGAGGGGGGGGGGGAGTTTGATTAGCTAGGTCAAAAGTTTAGGAACATTACATTAGGTAATCTTTTGGCAGTTGTTTATAAGGAAAGTAAAAAACTACAGTAGACATTTTTACAGCTTTTGCAATGCATTCACAGAATTAGTAAATATTAACCAATTACAATAAAATTTTGCAAATGCATTTAAAAGGAGTCAGTACACAAGTTGTTTAACTTTTAGCTGTACCGGTATTCAATATTATTTAATTGATGTTTTAATAATTTTATTACATTTTACTTTCTTTTTTTTATTGCTGCTAAAAGACAGCCTTTAAAAGTAAATTCCAGACACTAATTTATATATTAAAAATTATTTTTTTAGTTTGTAAAACGGGAGAGGCAAAACTTTCCAAAGGTCATAACCTTCCTGCTCGGTACGTCATTCATTCTGTGGGTCCACGCTACAACTTGAAATACGTAACAGCAGCTGAGAGTGCACTGTTTAGCTGCTACCGAACTATTTTACAGATATGCAAGTAGGTATCCAAAGTCATGGGTGGTAATTGAACAATATGTCCATAGTGCCACGTTCATGTGGTGATTAAACAGCATTTTGGTCTTTGATTAGGTGTTGGGGGATGTGGACCAGGCTAATTTGTCTACAATCTTTACTCATAGTGCTGAAGGCTGCCCTCATTTAGATGACATATTTAACTGTCAACTGTAGATTTTAAACTGAAATATTTGATTTTTTACACCCCTCCCCAATAGTAAAAAAAAATGTATCCCAGCCAGAGCAATTTGATCCATAGGGCTTGTGAAGCAGCGTTCACAAGTTTCAGTGTCCCCTGCATACTAGGGAATTGTGTGGCCAGCACAATTTCCAGCTGCTTTTAGTGATTCCTAACTACTGTCAGGTATCCATTACAGCTGAGTAGATTCAAGCACACCCTCTGGCCCCGGGAACAAATCCTAACCTTCACCAGGAATCAGACCCAGGACCTTAGGACCTCCCGCCAAGCTCGCTGTCACTCGGCCACTGAGCCCCTCCCCCAACAATCATGACCTAATTCTTTTTAGCACTTGTTAGCACTTTTTAGCCCTTGTTAGTTAATGATTAAACAGTTTGTGATATAAAATAATCTATGTAAACATGCACTTTTTTTTTAGAGATGTATTATTTTCATTCCAACATAAACATTAGTTATAAAATGTTCTTGCATTAGATAACATTGGTTAATCTTGAATATTTTATTTCCCTATTCCTTTTATTTGTTGAGCTGTTCTTAAAATGTTTTCCTTTCATACAATTTTTCTTCAGGGAAGCTGAAATCCGCACACTAGGCTTGGGAGCCATTCATACAATGAAGAGAAATTATCCATCAGAGAAAGGGGCACATATAGCTATACGTATGTACATAAAAACCTATTCAGTTTAAATATTCAGCTTTGAGTTACATACAGTTTTGCTATTACAGGGTCTCAGTTGATGCAGACATTTATTCAGCACAGTGCCCTCCAGAACTTTGTGATTGATTGCAAATCAAATCGCCCCAATAGCACATTTTGTTAAATAAGAACTTAATTTCAGGGCTAATGGTCCCATATCATTATGTGAAGTTTTAGTGGACTTCTAAAAATATATGATTTTTCGTTAACAATACATTTTGACAGTATTCATGACATTGTAAGTAAGTTAGTAAAAGTAAAGTTCCAATCGGACCAAATAGATCATAGGGCTGATGAAGCAGCGTTCAACAGTTTCTGTGGCCATACTAGGGGGTTGTGTGGCCAGGACAATGACCAGTCTTTTTTACTTTACCCCAACTAAAGTCAGGTACCCATCAGAGCTCGATAGACTCAGGGACACCTTACAGTCCCTGGAAAAAATCCTAGCCTTCACCAAGATTCAAACCTAGAACCTGCTGCACGCCAGAAGAATGCTCTGCAGTTCGACAACTGTGACCCCATGCAGGGGCGAAGCCAGAAATTTTTTCCAGGGGGGGCTGAACTTTCGCGTGACAAAGATTTACCAATTTTTTTTCGAATTTAGTGCATATTTTGTAAAAAATCAGTTGAAAAAGATTTTATTTTTAATTCCAGGGGGGGGCTTAGCCCCCCTCAGCCCCCCCTGTGGCTTCGCCCCTGACCCCATGACATAGCGCTATACTTAAAAAGTTGATAATTTTTTTAGTGGTTTTCTTTCATAACATTTATTTTGTCATGATGTTTTTCAACAGGGACAGTTAGACGCTTTTTAGAAAAATTTCCCGACTCATTTGATCTGATTATATTTGTATGCAATCAGCAAGAGAATTATGTGAGTTTTTTAAAATTAAAATTGGTTTAAAATTAACATTTGGTATTAGCTGTTTCTTTTGTATTTCTATTTAGTATGTGAAGTAGTTAGTCTAGTAGTTAGTCTAGTAGTTAGTCTAGTAGTTATTCTAGTAGTTAGTCTAGTAGTTAGTCTAGTAGTTAGTCTAGTAGTTAGTCTAGTAGTTAAAGTATTCCCTTCAGACCAATTTGATCCATAGGGCCTGTGAAGCAGCGTTCATTAGTTTCTGTGGCCACAAAAGACTGGGAGATTAAGTGGCCAGCACAATGCCCAACCACCTTTACTTTTCCCTAACTAATGTCCTGTACCTATCAGAGCTGGGTAGACTTACACCCACCAGACCCGGATACAAACCATGCCCTTTACCAGGATTTGAACCTAGGACCTTCAGTAGACCAGCCAAACGCAAAGACGCTTGGCCACCATGTCCCATTTTTAATCTGTGCATTGAAAAAAATGACAGCATTGATTCTGTATTGTCAACCAAGACACTTTTTAATTATAATCAGTAATATTTTCTAACTTACTTTGTTTGTTAAAAGAATGTTATTGAGGCACTCCTGTTTTGTATTGCAATGGCCAGAGTTTCCTCAGTATTAAATATTTTTTTCTAACCAAAGGATATCTACGCAAATATTCTTCCCCTGTACTTTCCACGTGACTCCAGTGAAGAGGATTTTGCCTTGGACTACCTGCCTAGTGATGTGGGAAACGAGGATGGAGAGCCTGTCATTAAAGAGAGACAAATTAGGATCATTGATAAACCAACTTTTGCTGCTTTAAGTATGTGAACAAGGTCATTCAGTTCAGCGTTTCTGATGTTTTACAAGTCATTCAGTTCAGTGTTTCTGATGTTTTACAAGTCATTCAGTTCAGTGTTTGTGTTGTTTTACAAGTCATTCAGTTCAGTGTTTGTGTTGTTTTACAAGTCATTCAGTTCAGTGTTTGTGTTGTTTTACAAGTCATTCAGTTCAGTGTTTGTGTTGTTTTACAAGTCATTCAGTTCAGTGTTTGTGTTGTTTTACAAGTCATTCAGTTCAGTGTTTGTGTTGTTTTACAAGTCATTCAGTTCAGTGTTTGTGTTGTTTTACAAGTCATTCAGTTCAGTGTTTGTGTTGTTTTACAAGTCATTCAGTTCAGTGTTTGTGTTGTTTTACAAGTCATTCAGTTCAGTGTTTGTGTTGTTTTACAAGTCATTCAGTTCAGTGTTTGTGTTGTTTTACAAGTCATTCAGTTCAGTGTTTGTGTTGTTTTACAAGTCATTCAGTTCAGTGTTTGTGTTGTTTTACAAGTCATTCAGTTCAGTGTTTGTGTTGTTTTACAAGTCATTCAGTTCAGTGTTTGTGATGTTTTACAAGTCATTCAGTTCAGTGTTTGTGTTGTTTTACAAGTCATTCAGTTCAGTGTTTGTGTTGTTTTACAAGTCATTCAGTTCAGTGTTTGTGTTGTTTTACAAGTCATTCAGTTCAGTGTTTGTGTTGTTTTACAAGTCATTCAGTTCAGTGTTTGTGTTGTTTTACAAGTCATTCAGTTCAGTGTTTGTGTTGTTTTACAAGTCATTCAGTTCAGTGTTTGTGTTGTTTTACAAGTCATTCAGTTCAGTGTTTGTGTTGTTTTACAAGTCATTCAGTTCAGTGTTTGTGTTGTTTTACAAGTAATTCAGTTCAGTGTTTGTGTTGTTTTACAAGTCATTCAGTTCAGTGTTTGTGTTGTTTTACAAGTCATTCAGTTCAGTGTTTGTGTTGTTTTACAATCATATTGCTGATGTCTTTAAAATAGCCCAGTTATCAATTTATTGAATTAAGAAGCTGAGATGTTGTATGTGTAGCTTTGCTTTTTTCACAGTGTACTGACTCAACTTAGTAGCCCACAGTGGACTGTAGTGCAGACTGAAACTAGTGATCCACCACGGCTTGTACTATTGTCAGGGCCAAAGTCGAGATGGGGGGGGGGGGGGGGGGGGGGTCTGATAAAGGCTTAGCCCTCCCTGAAATTTTGTTTAAGAAAAAGTTTTTTAACATACAAAAAAAAAACCTTTACTAAATTGTCAAAAAATTTGCTGAAATTTTTTCATGCAATATTTCCTCCTGACTATTTTTAAATGTTGACTGGACTTAGCGACCGAATTGCCCTGTGTTGTTGTCACCAGACTAAACTTAGAGAGTTTTTTTTCTTGAATATCTTGCTTCAAAGTATGAATTTTGGCTGATGATTCAAGTGAGAGATTAGTGATTAGGTTCAGTGGTCCCTACAAAGATTGTGAAATTGAGAATAGAATAAGTTGATACTCAAAAAAGAGCCTTGAGTGCCCTATTCTTATTTTATAAGTTTACAGACGTTCCTTCTAGATAGAAGATTATTACGTCCACTAGGCCCAAAACTCCTGCAGGGCGACAGGGATCTGTCGGTGGCAGGGATAGAACCCGCGACCTGTCTGTTGGTTTTTAGTTGACAGTCCGGTGAGCTAACCGCTGGACCAGCCGGCTTCACAACATGATTTAAGTGAGAGATTAGTGATTAGGTTCAGTTGTCCCTACAATGATTGTGAAATTGATAATAGAATTAGTTGATACTCAAAAAAGAGCCTTGAGTACCCTATTCAACATTACAATATGGTTCTATGTGGCTTACACTCGGCTGCTGCAATGTTGATAATTCAGAACATCTGTAACTGTTAAACCTTATTTGACCTGCCCTATATAAAAAAAAACTTTTAGTTTTAGGGAAATATATTTTTGAATTTGGATGATTTGTTCTAAGAAACTTTCTTTCAATTTACATTTTAGTATACCGGTACAAATAAAAAAAAAAATTTACTAAATATTTTGTGTTTCAGAAGCAACCAATGAAGATTTTGAACAAACCATTGATCTCAACAAAGAGTTTGCACAGTCCATGGCAGCAGACGTAGGGCATCATCCTTTTGCTGCCATGGTTGAAAACCCAGACAAGGTGAAGGCCAGCAGAATGCTGAAAACAAATGCAGAGGAGATTCGAAAACATGAAGCCAGGAGGAGGTAATTCTTTATGAATGCTTCCAACAAATGGGTGATTGATAATAATGATAGCATCTTTAGATGTTAACAATTATAACATCTTTCCGATATAAACTATTACATCAAAGACCATGCTCTATGTGTATGAATAGGTTAAGCCTATTCCTTCAATAAGCACTTTTGGAAGCCACAAAGACAATGCCTGATTTCTGCATCCTCTTATTTGAACAGATGCTCTTTGTATACAGAAGATTATTATGACATCTAGCAGATTATCCTTAGAGCTAATGGAGGAGTCTTAATTAGGTGTGACCTTTTGAACTGTAATGTTCGTGAACTTCCTGTTCTATTGTTAAACTAATAAACAAAAAAAGCATGCTTTTACTGGTGTTTGACAATTGATTTCAACCTCGACGGCCAGTTCTAGTCTTTTAGAATTATACAAAGGATACAATATTAGTTATGAGGAATCCGTTTTTAACATCAAAAGTGAGTAGGCGATAATTAATACTCAAGTGTCAGTTGCGTGAGCTAAAATGTTTATTTGTTTACAAAATAAATGAGTCAAGAGTTGCGTTTTCTTGGTTATTGAAAAACAAAATGCGTAAATTCATAAAAACGAATAACAAAAATTCTTTTCAAATCTTTTGCATTAAGCAATAAGTTTGATATTTTAAAAAGGTGATTTTTCACTTCTGACTTCCACAATACATTTTTTTATTTTGTAAACATCTTTTGGAAATGAAATAAATTTTAATCCCCAACAAATTTAAGTACAACCAGTAAAGTAGCACACAGACATTGTTTCGAAGAAAATGATCGAATAAGAACGGAAATGTTATTGCATGTGACCTTTTATGCATGCATACACGTTAATACTTGTCCATACTGCTGTCCAATCCCAAAATACATGTGGATTCTTATTGTTAGGTTACCTTTGTTGAAGAGGTTTATAGGGCTATAGAGTCAAGATTTAATTTATGTTAAGGAAATAATCCTTTTAAATCAGTTTACAAAATTTAAATAAACGTTGACCCCACCTTTCTATTCACACACAAAGATTCTATACAACTTGACAAAACAATTTTTTAGCTTTTATGTATAATGAATGAATAGTCTTGAACAAATTCAGAATTAAATTTCACTTTTGAATGTTTGGTTAGTCCTTTTTCTACAAGTTTTATCTTTATTTATCATGCCCCCCCACAGTGGCCGAGCGGCAGCGCGTTGGACTGGCAATCTGAAGGTTCTGGGTTCGAATCCTGGTGCAGGCTAGGATTTTTTCCCGGGACTTGAGGGTGCCCCTGAGTCCACCCAGCTCTGATGGGTACCTGACACTAGTTGGGGTAAAGTAAATGCGGCTGGGCGTTGTGCTGGCCACACATCCCCTCGTATACCATGGCCACAGAAACTGGTGAACGCTGCTTCACCAGTCGTATGATCAGTTTGGACCTTTACTTATCATTCCCTCCACTGCCTCCCATTGTCCTTGCTGGATTTCGATGCAGGTTTGAAGCCTTGACAGTTTCCAAAATCTAAGATCTGTTATCTCTAAAGTTTACTGAACCATTTTATAAATTTCATGGGTAAAAAGTAGATTCAAAGGTATGGTTCATTTGTTTTGATATGTACAGACATTAGTATCATTGACGACCTTAAAAGCTACATGAGCTAAAGGACTATCTCTACCTTTCCAGGTATGAAATTTTGCTGAAGAAAGCTAAAACTGAAGACCTCACCGATATAGCAGCCCTACATTGCATTTTCCGAACTGGCGTCGACAGACTGGGTCGTCCCATAGTGGTGGTGGTGGGAAAAAATTACCCCGCCTATGCAGTTGATCCAGAGAAGGTAAGATAGATAGATGTAACAACAGGTTCTTTTGTAATTCAAATTCAGTTGTTAATTTTTTGTTAGCTGGTCTCATCTTTAAGCAACCCTAGCAACTCTGAATATATAGCAACTCTAAATATATAGCAACTCTGAATATATAGCAACTCTGAATATATAGCAACTCTAAATATATAGCAACTCTAAATATATAGCAACTCTAAATATATAGCAACTCTAAATATATAGCAACTCTGAATATATAGCAACTCTGAATATATAGCAACTCTGAATGTATAGCAACTCTGAATGATGATAAAAAAATAACACAATAAAGTTTTTCAAAGCCAATGTAATATATATATGATACAGCCAGCTGAAAATAATAATACAAGCCCGACAAAGTGAAAATAACTTAAGTTTTAAAATACAACCATCCTGTAAGAGAATTTCTAGAGAAGTCAAATTAGTTTAAGGAGTTTGGCCACAAAGTAAAGTTAGTGACTATTTTTAACACTTTAGTTACATCAGACATCAAGATCAACAGGTTTTATGGTGGATTGAAGACTAGACAGAACAAAGAAGAGTTTCATGTGGAATTCAAGGACTTGTCTCAGAAAACCAAGGAACATTAAAATATTCAACATTCCCCCCCCCCTTTCGATCCAACATAGAATGTTTCATTATGACATCTCAAGCTGAAGCACAACCCCTCACATAGAGTTTGGAGTTTTCAAAGCAATATGGTTCCAGAGAAAGGCAAAATCTAGTTCAGTTCAAGTCAGTGGCTAGGGAGAAGTAGTTTTATGTGTTGAACCAACACAGTGTGATTTATATTGAGACTGTTTACAAGGCCTTGTTCTTTGGATTGTTTTTTAATATTGTTTTTTCTTAGTGGAATAACTATTTTTTTAACCAAGCTGTAACACAGTAGAAACATGGAGTTGACCCAAACATTGAACCACTAAGTGATCAAGTATAACTTTCTTATCAAAATGCTCTTTTTTAAATGCTGGATGAAGTAGTGTTTACAGATTTCATAGGCTATTGATTATGAGTGGAATGTATGATCAGCTCCCTGCCTAGGAATCTATGCTTTTCAAATTTATGTCTGTAAACTGAGGGTCATGATTGAGACCAAAAAATAACATGCAGCGAATCACTAGGACTTATAGGGTAACATTATAGTGGTCTAGCACCAGGCCATTGGGAAAGTCTTGGATGCAAATCCAGGTAAAATGTTTTTATCCTTGAGTTTACCCAGTTCTGGGGGCACTGTAGCCGAGCGGCAGCGCATTCGACTGGCAAGCCAAAGGTCCCGGGTTTGAATCCTGGTGCAGGCTAGGATTTTTTCCCGGGTCTGGACTGTGTCCCTGAGTCTACCCAGCTCTGATGGGTACCTGACATTAGTTGGGGTAAAGTAAAGGCGGCTGTGCATAGTGCTGGCCACACAATCACCTAGTATGCCGTGGCCACAGAAACTGGTGAACGCTGCTTCATCTGAGCTATGGATCACTTCGGCCCGACGGGTACTTTACTTTACTTACCCAGTTCTGATGGGTACCTGACATTGGTTGGAGGAAGTAGGGATGAGTTAGCAGCATGCTGACCATACAATCACCTTGTATTTGGTGCTTCACTAATGCAATGGACTAACATCGTCATCAGCAGGACTTCACTCACTTTAATTCTATGATTTAAATCCAAGTTCTTTCCAGCCAGAAGGGTATCAAGCCACCAAGTAAACCTTCTGTTAAATAATTTATCCCCAGACTTTACTGTACATGATAAGAATCATGGACCCTGTAGTGGAGACGGACTATGTCGTTGTGTACTTTCACTCACTGACCACTGGCAGGAACCAACCAGCGATGGCCTACATGAAGATGGTGTACAGTTTACTGGACTATAGGTCAGTTAAAAAAGAAATGTTTGCATGAAGAATTACTTTTATTTTGCAGCGAATGTATGACTTCTTGGTTTCCATCTTCTAATCCTATTGGATGTGGATTAAACCAATAACTGATTTGACAATTATTAAGCTATAAACAAATAAATTGTGTTATAAGTTATATTATTAAACTACAATGTATTTCAAGCCTATGTATGTCGAAAAGGTGTATACTATTAATACTATAGTGAGTTTCACTGTATAAATGTTTATAATCATAACAGTCAGTGAACATTATGCTTTTGTTCAGCGAAAGTTAAAAAACCATATGCATTGATGCATACATATATAAGTATAATATAATAAAACGTATTGCACAATAATACAAGATATATGTAAGGTAAATATTCTATTTCTTTTCCTAATTTCTCTGTTTAATATTTCATTTCTTTATTTGATTTCACCACCTTACTTTCACAAATTCTTCATTGACCTACAGCTATTCAATAATGATGTTTTTTTGGTTACTCTCACATTTTAAATACACTCGATCAGCTGTCTGTTATTTGTAATTGAGCAGGCAATCATGTTTAATGCAAATTTTATATCTGAACAACTTAATCATTTTAATTTTAATGAAATTATTTAGTTTGTTTACCAAAAATATTTAGTCTGTTTACTGAAATTTTTTAGTCTGTTTACTGAAATTATTTAGTCTGTTTACTGAAATTATTTAGTCTGTTTACTGAAATTATTTAGTCTGTTTACTGAAATTATGATTGTGTTTTTTTTTTGTTGATAGGTACAGGAAAAATTTGAAACATTTTTATATTGTCCATCCAACATGGTGGTCCAAGGTAGGTAATAAGCTTTTTGAATTAACATTACTGTAATCATTTTGAAAACATGTTTTAAAACTTTGTATTATAGTTATAGTGGGTATGTGATAACAGTTTCATATTCATGTTGTTGTTTTTTGTCTTGCCCTTTGAAGCAACAAGGGATAATAAGATAAGATAAGATAAGATTGCTTTATTGATCCAAATAAATGGAAATTTGACTTGATTACATAAATTCCGTCTTTCAGCATACCTAAAACAATATTAAAGAACCATTTGTACTCAAACACAATAGACATTCACGCACACTATCATACCATTTATCATACAAGAAAAAAGTAGGCCTATTATTTAGGAGTCAGATATTGAGCCATTGTATTTCCTGGCTGAAATAATAAGTCCATTATTATTTTTATTTTGCGGTGACTAGGCTATAATTTGATTGTAGTATTCCTTTTTTTCTTTGTGTACAAACTCAACAGCTTAAAAATTCATAACTCGTAATTGAGACAAATAAGACAAAAGGCAAATGTGAAAAAAAAAGTTTATAGTTCTTTTTTTATAGGCTCACGTTACCGGTATAACATAACATGAAAATTATTCTGAACCAAAATCTAGCAGGATTTGATCCTCATATAATAAATATAAGAACTGTCAACATAATTGACCATCATTAATGCATTAATATAATATTCCTTGAATACATTTTCACTTAAACAATTATACATTTTAAAATTTAACATTAATTTGTTTGTGCCAGTTTGATTTTAAGAGTTTTAACATTACAAAATGTTTATATGACCTTTGAAATGACACTTTACTTTTTCTGTTAACACCTGAAACATGCTGTGCTGACACTATTGACTGCAAAATATAAAATTTACTTTCTTCTCCCAGTTGGCTGTTTGGTTCTTCACAACGTTCACAGCATCGGACATCAAGCACAAGGTCCACAACCTAAAAGGTGTCCAGTACCTGTACACAAAGATGAACCCCGACCAGATAGACATCCCACAATTTGTACATGAGCATGATATCAAGGTAGAAATGCACACAAACCACTGTATTAATTGTAGCTCTTCCATCTTTAGCTGCTATGCTGTGCCCTGCTGTTGTGCTGTCATGTTTCAGGTGCTAAGGTCAACTCCAGCCTTGCTGTAGGTACCAGTGATGCTGACCTGCTAGTCGCAGATAGGGCATGCTGGGATTGGGAAGGGAGGGCAAACGTATGACAAAAACTTTCAAATAATGAATGCAAACAAAGAGATCTGATATCTCAACATCAAGATACAAACCAATAAACATAATCTAATCATTGACTTTGCTTTGACAAGTCTAACTGAACGTAACATTAGCATAGAAAGAAGACTTTCAAAAACTACAGAAAATATTTTTACCACAAAGAAGACTTCATTAGAATCGATGCCTGGGGAGAATACATTTTAGAATGCAATATATTTTGATATTTATGTTTTGATTACTAGTGAAATTATTATTTTATTGATTGAAAGTATTCAAACTGATATTGATGTCATAATTGATGAGTTTTTAACAAGATAAAAAAATATGTTTTTTGCTAGGTCTAATAATACACTGAAAACTATCAATATAAACCAAACATTTTTTATAAATAAAAATACTATATTTTAAATAACTTTTAATATTAAACTTGAATTTATATATATCATATGAACAAATAATACATAATAATTACAGATATATTTTTAATAACTTCATTGTGTAACGAAGTAATAGATTTCATACCCATTTTCAGCTTATAATAACAAAAGTATCACCAAACTTGTTTGTTTCAGGTGAATGGCCCTCGTTACGTTGTCCAGGATGATGAAGACAATCTTTGAGTTTGTTAGCTGCCCTCGTTACGTTGTCCAGGATGATGAAGACAATCTTTGAGTTTGTTAGCTGGAGAAATTTTGTCTCAAAACAAATCAAGAAAGTGGAAAATCTGAAGTAAATGGCTGACTAGAGTTATTGTTATTGGTTGTTTTTTTTAGCTTTAAGCGTTAGTTGTGTCCTTTGTTGTCAAACTAACAATCTATTATAATCTGATAAAATCAACGAATTATTTTTTTTAAAGCATTTTATTGATGATAATGACAATTTTTTTCAGTAATTTTTTCTTGTAAAAATGACTTTCTCTGTAACAAAATTTTGTGTGCTGTCAAGGACAATCTATAGGATACAATTATTTATATTACTTTATATATAATGTTAAAATGTGTTTTAAACTGTAGAGAAGTAATTCAGTTACACCAACCCTTTATTAACTCATTTGCTACTACTGCCACTCAATGCGACCTACCCCCCCTCCGTACTAACGCGCCCTAAAGCGGCCGCCACGTGTGTGACTAACCTATTGTCGTTTGTTGATTCTTCGCCATGCGTTCTGTTTTTTTTTTAATGCTGCAAGCACGGCTTTTAAAAAGTAGGAATATAGTCTGTTTTTTATTTTTGCGCTGCGCGTTCAAAATACGGGTAGTTTTCAGTGGCCTTTCGTCTTGTAATACTTTTTTTTATAGCCTTCGCTTTTAATTTTTTTCTTTTTTTATCAATAGCTCTATACCTCCAAATATAACATTTAACATTAGTTCTGATAATAAGGATGCTGCAGATATAGACTTAGATGAATTTCCATTACAACTCGATTTATGGGCTTTTTTATACTTTATCGGACTTTGACGCTAGGGCTAGTGAAAATATTTAGCCAAATCCTAGGGTCTCAACACTCAGCGAATGATTCTACCGATAATTCGGCATTTTTTATGTATAAAAGTATACATTTCCAGAAAGCTAAGATATTTATCTTTTTTATGATGTAATTTTTATTCACTTTGGGGAATATTTAGTCATTACAAAAATATAGAAAAAAATAATTTACTAAATTTAATACGGAGTTCCTTCCCTTTGGCTAGTATTTTCCCGGGTGTCTTTGGAAACTAGGTTAGTAGCAAATGAGTTAAATATGTTTGCTCATTATTTATGAAGATAATCTCCCCCTGGACTAGTTCCTATTTCTTTAAATGTTATTCTCTTAACATAATTGTTCACACAATATTTGTTAAAATATAGCTCATTATTGGTCCTTATCTGTTGTTGAAATTTCATATAGGGCTACTGCAATGGCATCATTGTTTAATATTCCGGAACTGGGTTGTTATCTGTCAGTAAGGAATACTTGGCTGTAAACTGTACAAAATGTTGTTTTATAAAACTAGCTGGTTTTAACGTAGCAGATGAAAGGGGATGTAGGAATGTGTTTTCAAAGCCAATCAAGTTTGTGTACAAAATTGTTTTTATGTTACTGGTTCATGTAATTGTAATAATTGGGAAGATGGCACTTTGTAAATGGGATTGATAGGCAAAAGTGGAGAAAGTTGACTGCCGAAGTGTCCATTTGCTCCCCCCCAACGACCTCAACGGTGATGGGATTGATTGATGATGATGATGAGTATGGGATTCAATGTTTGAGCTCAGGTTTTCTTCTCTTGTACTTTGTACTTTCAAAGAAACTAAACTTAGATCTGTGGCGTCAATTTCACACATTTAAAATAGGTTACAATAATAATTACATGTACCTTTATAAAATATTATTAAACAGTAAATGTATTTAAAAAATAAATGTTTTGATTAGGAAAAAAAAGGGCTAAATCTGTCAGGGTCTGGAAAAGTTTACATTGTATAGTCTTATTTAGAAACTTTTCTATCCAGTCTATTAGAGCCAGTGAAATGAGCTGAATACATCTGGGATAAATGATGAGTTTTTGTTAATGAAAGGAGCTATGTAATACTTATAATATATATTTTTTTAATTCATCCCATCAGCCTCCGTAAAAAGGTTGGTTGCCCATCATTAGATATTCTTTGAATATATATTGAATATATATTATATGAATTCTAAAAGCTTTGCTTTTGCCCCCTCCACTTGAAAAATATAAACATTTTATTTATTTTGGTACATTTCCATGTGTTACTAGGACTTAAAAAGTGTTTTTATGAATAATGCATTAATTATTTGTTTGGTACAAAAGATTGTTCAGTTAACAAGTAGCTTTTTTTTTAAAAAGTGATCCATTTTAAAATAGTATGATTAGTGACTTTCAATCATTAACTCACATTGTTAGTTTCTGTAATTGTTCATTAGAAATTCTGTACATTTGAAATTCTGTTTGCTTGAAATTATACTGTGGTTGAAAGCAAGGTTGTTGACAATGTCTAGATGCAGGTTGTTGACAATGTCTAGATGCAGGTTGTTGACAATGTCTAGATGCAGATTGTTGACAATGTCTAGATGCAGATTGTTGACAATGTCTAGATGCAGATTGTTGACAATGTCTAAATGCAGGTTGTTGACAATGTCTAAATGCAGATTGTTGACAATGTCTAGATGCAGATTGTTGACAATGTCTAGGCGCAGGTTGTTGACAATGTCTAAATGCAGATTGTTGACAATGTCTAAATGCAGATTGTTGACAATGTCTAAATGCAGATTGTTGACAATGTCTAAATGCAGATTGTTGACAATGTCTAGATGCAGATTGTTGACAATGTCTAGATGCAGGTTGTTGACAATGTCTAGGCGCAGGTTGTTGACAATGTCTAAATGCAGATTGTTGACAATGTCTAAATGCAGATTGTTGACAATGTCTAAATGCAGATTGTTGACAATGTCTAGATGCAGATTGTTGACAATGTCTAGATGCAGGTTGTTGACAATGTCTAGATGCAGGTTGTTGACAATGTCTAAATGCTTCTTGAACACATTCGTCTTTGGTGAAGAAAGGGATGAATTGAATTCACTGCTCAATGAGCAAAAGAAAAGAAACGCTAAAAAAGATTTCTTTAATGGGGCACAGAGTTCTAGCAGCAAGTTTATTTTTCCCCAGCTTTGGGTTGGCTACCAGAAGTCAGCTTGGCATTGTGCTGGTAACACAATCCTCTGCCATTTCACAAGTATTTTGAACTAAAAGAGATACATTTTCTTACTTACATACTTACAGTAAATGTATATCTTCATTATTTTTGTAAAGTAAAAATGTAAAAAAAAACTGAGAAAAATAAAAAGGATAAAAGATAAAACGATGATCTGTTTTCTTAATGATTGGTGTAAATTGGAGAAATTGCTTGCCTTAGTGTTCAATGAATGTATTAATGGCTGTGTTTTGAACTGGATGCTAATATAAAATGTATTTTACCCAGATAACTATCAAACCTTTTGTTTATATAAACTAAAGATGATATGGTAGAGAAACCTTTAAAAAGAAGTGTTTTGTACATCATATCATGGACTTTATCTTTTCATTTTCTATACATAAAGTTGTGAAATTATTTATTGTTTCAATGTATAAATACTATTTATTTTGTTGATGTTTATTTATATACCACTGCTCCCCATTTATTATAATTATATTGTATTAGCTTCTCTTCTATTATGTATACTTTATTGTTGTTATTGATATTGTTTCAATAAGCATGTATTGCCGCTTTAGTATAATCATAGAATATTTATTTCTGGACGCCAAGCCAATCTGTGCTCTTGTGTGTCTTATAGAGATTGAAATATTAAATAACTACAGCAAGGATATACCTGTACTCACGCATACCAAATATTTAGGTCTATGTAATGCCTTTGATGGTCTATTGAAACATTTCATGAATTGTCATGTTCTGAGGTCAGTTAATGTTCCTTTTATAAACCCACCTCAAATGTAATAAAACCTCTTACCGAAAAATAACCTTTTTGAGCTACTTATTCGTAGATGACCTTTCTCTTTGAGGTATTGCAGATTTTTTTTAACGGTTAATGCTTTTAATGCTGTCTTCTCTAGAAAATGTAACTGTCTCAACTGTCTAGATGCTCTGTGTATGTAAATTATGTCCTAGATGTTTGATCTCTGTTATAATAATCAGCTGTCTAGATACTCTATGTATGTGTATTATGTCCTAGATGTTTGATCAGAACTGAACATGAAGCGTCAACAGCAGTGTATTTATTGCGATTACATCGTACCAATTCGGCTTTGCCCAACAATATTTTTTTAAAGACTTTTTTACTTGTTATGTTGACTCATACATCATAGTCCCCCTGTAATACTTACTTTTTTTTTCTTTTATTGTATTGTATTAAACAACCTGAGAAATTTTAAATGCTTGCCTCCTATCGGAATATAGCGGTAAATATACATCTTCAGTTTTTATTCAAGTTACAAGTTTACTGTCTACCACCGGCCCTGGAACCAACATAATTTTGTGCTGCACCATTCTTCCTCATTCCTTTTCGCTGTAAATTCTGATCAGAACAATGACATCAGCTTAAAGAACAACAAAGTCTAAAATACTATGTAATTAATTCTGAAATTAGAACAATAACATCAGCTTAAAGAACAACAAAGTCTAAAATACTATGTCCTTCATTCTGAAGTCACATTTCCGAAACCTAATGATTGTTGTTTTTATTTAAAATAATATCAAAGACTATAATAAGATCAGTTGCTCTATCTTTAGAGTAATAGTGTGTTTTTTTTCCGTGCGCAGCCAATAATGCTGTCCTAAATGACTCCTTAATGGTCCTAAAGACTTTCGCTGTATACAACTTTAGATTTTAATCTTAATTTTCCATTGAGAAAATAAATCATAGCGAAGAACTAAAACCGGAAGTCTAGAGTACCACGTGCGATAGTAAATTCCAAAATGGAGTATTTCAAGTTATCAAATACCGGATAGCAGAAATATCAAAGCAAGTGGTCTATTTTATTATAGTCTTTGATAATATCTTGAGGGCATTCCTATTTCCACTCATCACACTCAACACTTTGGTGGAACTTCTATTTATGGGCGTGTTATGACCACGAGAATGTTACTCTATTTATGTTGTGTCATAGCTTAGTTAGGCTCATTCTTTCAATCTTCATTACTTTGTTACTATTTTAACTGTCAACAGGGTCGTACATTAAAAAATCCACTAAGTTTCTTAGTTTTAGAAGTCTCTTTGTCACTGGAGTAAAATGTGTGTCATCATTGTTCTATCCTTGTTCTGTCATTGTTCTATCGATCGTCTTCTTCAGTCCATCACTATCCTGGGTTTAGTATACCAGACTGTCAACATGAGGACCCTTGTTATAACCCGACCACCATCCAATTCCCTGTCTCCTGCAGGAGTTTTGGTCCAAGGACGTAATAAACTTCTATCTAGAAGGAACATCTGTAAAAGTCGTTTTATAAGATAATTGTCACATTCATTCCTTCAATGTTCTGTCAATCGGCTCATTAATTCCTTCTATGTTTTATCAATCAATTCATTCATGCTTTAATTGTTCCATAAATCATCGGATTTATTTTTTCATTTTTCTATCAAAAGTCACATTCATGCCAATAGCCATAAATCTGCTGTATTCACCATTGTAAACATATATTATATGCCATACATCTGTTGAATTAATTTGAATGAAATATTTTCTTTTTTTGAACACAATTTTGAACAAACCTACTTGAAGTGTTTTTTATACATTGTTTTTGAAAATGTGTTTAGCTTTCTTAAAATCATTATTTTTATACATTCTTCTTTTATAAATGTATACATTGCTTTATAAACATAAAAATGTTTGTTACATATTGTTGTAAGTTTATTATTTTCCTCTTTATGTAATTAGTTATGGCATGATAAACCTTATTAAATGATTACCCAGTAACTTTATTTAATATCTTGTCTGATAAAGAGTTATCTCCCTTCAAAAATTAATCAGTTGCCTAAAAAAAGGATTATTACAGTAAAAACTGTTAAGCTTTTTTTTCTTCTGTAAAGTTACCGTATATACTCGCGTATAAGTTGCACTTTATTTACCGAAAATGTCGACAAAAAGTAGGGGTGCGACTTATACACCCGACACTGTTTTTGAAAGTCCGAAAAACATCACTACTCTGTCATACAGTTTCCTACATAACCCGTATAGTTGACTGTAGTGATGTAGAATTACTAGGATATGTGTAGGCCTACATTTTACATTAAGAAAACTTTCGTAGGTGTAAATATACTACCTTTATATAACTGAAATTGACAAATATTTTTGGTTTTTCAAAGTTAAAAGGCAGTGTGACCCCTAAAAGTCAGGGTGCGACTTATACGCTGGTCAATGACAACATATAAGAAAAAAAAATTTTTTCTATGGTATATTTATTTAGCTGACACAAATTTACTTGCCTGTATGTGATGACATGTAGAAGTCAATTTGTAAAAATATTTAAATGAATATTAGCATTCCTTTTTTTGTGTGTGTATTTCCCAAAGAAATGTTTTTGTCAGTGTTAATTACATTTAGAGTTATGTTGTTTTGTTTATTTTTACTCTCGTTACCGTATGACAA
This sequence comes from Anisus vortex, assembly GCA_949126835.1. NCBI lineage: Eukaryota > Metazoa > Mollusca > Gastropoda > Planorbidae > Anisus > Anisus vortex. The sequence goes on from OX421497.1 coordinate 44,302,969, forward strand.
ATTTGTTTTTAAACACAGAATAAAATTAATAAAAAAGAAATATTAGAATATAATTACTTGAATAGAATTATTAAAATATAATTATTAGAAAAGAATTATTAAAATAGAATTATTAGAATAGAATTACTAAAATATAATTATTAGAAAAGAATTATTAAAATAGAATTATTAGAAAAAAATTATTAAAATAGAATTATTAGAATAGAATTATTGTAATTGAATTATTAGAATTGAACTATTTGTGTGGCATACAGTGAAACATAATCTAAATCTCTGTAAAAAAAAAAGATTTAAAAAAAAAGAACAATATCTACCTTAGGTGGTTTCTGAAATGAATATATCAGATGCTGGATTGGTGCCGATGGCGCGCCTCTTTTAATTGGTTTCCCCGCAGGATCATGCACCCTGCAGAATTCCCCTGCAGAATTCCCCTTCAGAATTCCCCTGCAGAATTCCCCTGCAGAATTCCCCTGCAGAATTCCCCTGGGCTTGCTAATATACCCGCACTTTTGCCCCATGGTAGTACAAATACCAGACTATAGGCCTAGTCATCCAGACACCGGGCTTGGCAAGACACGTATTGTTGCGCATATTCCTGCCTCCCCACCTAGTTTCGGTGTGTTTTTTCCAGATGTGCGACGGGTGGACGTCCCCCTCCCTTCTCCCCTATTCGTTAGCCCACCCGGTGTACTCTTTATAGGAGGGAAGTGATTGTTTACACACTTTGTCCATGGGTGCAGAAGTGAGCGAACAAAAGCAAGCATTTATTGTTGGGCCGGCTGCTTATAGTTTGAGAATAAACTGTTCTCCTCATACACAGTTTTATGGTGTGCTTCATTAAATCATTCATTTTGTTACATATAAAGCACGGTGCAATGTTGTTGTTTTTTTTTTTTACAAATTTCTGTTTTTGTATTGTTTTGTTTCCTGGGGCCTGAATATATTTTCAAAGCACCGGACAGTATTTACAACAAATGATTTTTTTATCACCAGTTTGATTTAAATGCACATTTCAAATTTGATTTGAGTTATATAAAAAAAATTTTTGCCAACCTCATCTTATTTGCATTTCTGTTTCTATTGGTTATTTTATTTTTATTTTTAATGTTGTAATTATAGTTTTTTATTTCCTTTCATTTTTTTTGTTGTTGTTTGTTTTTACTGTTATCATTAATTTTTTTATTTAATATTTAATATGAAAAATTACAGATTGATAATTATTTAATCTTATGAATTATTCTTCAATTATTCAGTTGATTTTCATTATATTCTTTTCATGTTTGTTTTGAAATTAATTATGATTCAGATATTGAAAAAGAAAACAAATCTAGAGTTCCTAAATATTTATCCAATTTAAGCTAAAAGTATGATTTAATTCAGAATAATTATATTCATTCTGTGTTAACTATGTTTGTAGGCAAAATTTGCAGGTCCTATATATTATCTTATCTTCTACATTACAGAAGATAAAAAAGATTATTGCATCCTACGCTCATCTGTAGTCCGAGTCTAGTCGTGCATCTTTATTAAATGTTTTAGATGATGTTAAGTTACTGGTTTTCCTGGTTTGTTCAGGCAACCCATTTTATACCCAAATGCCACTCTGGAAGGAATAGTACTTATATGCATTTGTTCTCGCATAAGGGATATAAGTGGTTAGGCCTGTGTTCAGTTTGAACCAAAAAGAGAAAAAAAAAGTATTTTCAGAACATATTGATCTATGAGACAAGTAAGGCAGTGTTCTCTAGCTTTTATGGCCATGGCATACAATGGGCTTGTGTGGTCATCTCAAAGCCCGCCTTTACTTTAATTAACAAACCCATCAAATCTGGGTCTACCTCGAGACACTTTCCAGTCCTGGGACAAAGAAGCCTTGAGTTAACCTGTTTCTAACCTAATGCCATCATACAATAACATCACACATTCATTTGCCCAGCATTTAAATTTCAAGATTTAAATACAGAATAAATAAAGAAATATACAAGTCTTTACTGGAACAAAAACCAAAAGAAAACTTGTCCCTTGCGTCTTTTGTTGTGCATGGTAAAAATAGTGTGTTTGCACCGATCACTATCTTCGCGTCTGAATTAATTACTCTGTGTGTGTGTTAGTTTGTTTTCTCCTCTAGAATATTTCTGCGGTCGTCCATTCATTAATTGAATCATTTTGTTTACTTCATTGAATAATTTGTCACGTGAACTAATCTCGTTGCCAGGCGTCTGCTAAGAGTTCTTCTGTTTGATGAGATAATAAGAAATGATAACAATTTTAAACCACATTTTAACAACATAACTTATTACAAAACTATTTACTCCCCACCTCTCATTTGACTCTCTCTCTCTTTCTCTCTTTTGTAGAATGTTTGTGGTTTAATCCGCCAGCCTCTGTAAGTAAATTAAAGTACCCGTAAAGCAGCGTTCACCAGTTTCAGTGGCCACGGCATACTAGGGGATGTGTGGCCAACACAATGCCCAGACGCCTTTACAAATTATGTCTGGTACCCATCAGTGCTGCGGGTAGACTCATGGGACACCCTCGAGTCCCGGGTAAAAAAATTCTAGTCCTAACATTCACCAGAATTCGAACCCGCTCGGCCACGGTACAGTGTCCCACACCCGCCTCTGTAAGCACATCACCCATTGGTTGTTTTACGATGGACGTAACCAATACCATTGACTATAGTAAGATGGACCGCTTGCTCTATTTTTAGAGCTTATATGTACTTTTTTGCGTGCGCAACCAATAACGCTTCTTAAATGACTTCTACGCAGCTCGTTGTTTCTTAAATGTTTCCGCTGTATAGAACTTTCGATTTTAATTTTTCATTGAGAAAATCGAAGCGATTCAATAAAACGGAAGTGCAAAGGAAACAACGAATCGGAAATTCCGAAAAGCAGTCTTTCGAGTCATCATAAAGCAGAAATGGTAAAGCAAGCGGTCCATGTGTATTATAGTCTATGCAAATACTTCGCACAAACGACAACGTCACATACAGCGATGTTTTTGTGTTGTTGTTTTTTTATGACGTTATTAATGTTTTGTTTGTTTATATATATTTTATGGAACGCGTCAAGATAGCCTTGAGAAACCACAGACAATAAATTATTTCAAAAGATAACATCAAATTGTTTTCAGACATATTTTTGTTGCTCAAAACGTGGGATAAAATGTCATCACTGGTGACAACCCATGAAAGATAATATTAGTAAAGGATAAAAATGGTCTGCACACCCCCCCCCCCCAAAAAAAAAAAACGCTTATATAACATGTATCATAGTCCCCCTCCCTCCCTCCCTGCCCCAGCCTTCGTTCTTCTTACCTACCTAACCATATTATAATATAAATAATATCTGTGTGTCTGTGCAAATAATAAAGTGGTAATAATACATAAAGCATTAAACTATAACTTTAGAAATACAACACAATAACAATTTAAACTTTTGCAATGCTCAGATAAACATAAGGACAAAACACTATCCTTAACCCTTATGATAGAACAAATGCATATTAGTACTATCTTTCTTCCCTAGTGACATCCGGGCATGGAATGGGTTGCCTGAACAAATCAGGAAAACCAATAACTTCTAATAAAAATTTAATTCATTAAAACACTATTAAAAATGCAAGACTATACCACGGATTAGCGTAGGGCGCAATAGTCTTCTTTATAGAAAGGACGTCTGTAATATATAAGATATGCCTAATAAATGAAATGATAGGCTTAGGATGCAAAAATATTCTGTATAGAAGAAACGCATGTAACATACATGACACGATAAAACAATTTTAGGCTTAGATTATGAATGGACATGTCGCCCTGTTATGTCGGCCTACCCTTTGTAATAAGTAGGCTATGAAAGAATAGAAACATAAGTTTTCATTTTATTAAGTGGTATGTATGTGGTGGCTACACTTCCCTCTGACCTCGGACAAACTTTCAACTGTCCTGAAGTGTTTGTTAGATTTTATTTCCGTTTTAGCAGTTTGTCCCTTAATTAGCTTCTCGATCGTTTTGTTTTTTTTTGGTTATGTGTCACTCTCTGTTTACAAGGAGTCTCATACTGTGGGATGTAATGGGATCAAAATCTAGCAGGGGGTGGGGGGGCACTTCCTTTCCCGTCATCCCCCGGAATCTATTTTTAGACTTCAATATAGGACTATACCACCAATATGACCTCTTCTACCACCTCCCTCTATTAAAAGTATTTGCATAAAATTGACTTCTGATAGAAAAGATTTCAGCAGACGACTATAGAGACCGACCGAAACCAAATTTTTGGTTTCGGACGAAAACGAAACCATACCGAATGTAATAAACTGACTTTCGGCCGAAACCGAAGCCGATAATTAAAAATTAATTTAATATAGATATGCTACAAGCTGCACACATTAAAAGAATATTTGCAAAAGAATACTTATATCATTAAATCCTATAAAAAGGATGAACATTTAAAAAAAAAAAACTTCCATGCGCTGCATAGTTGTTGTTTTTTAAGTTGCCCTATTGCAACTTGCTTTTCAGTGTAGGCCTACATTAAATTAAAAGCCTGTTTAAGTTTGAAAAATACTCTTTTTAGGTCAGTTTTACCACTAGACAAATATTGTCAGCTATTGTAATAAAACTGAACTGATTGAACGGTTTAACGGGGAAGATTCAAATGAAACACTAAATATGTCCTCCGTTTTGTCTCTATGTCTTCCTTTTGAAGTCCAAGCATCTAACAACCCTACAGAAATCGGTCTTTTTGTCTGTTAAGAGCGTTCAGCATCAGTGGGGAAATTCCAGTTTTTTTTTTCGAATACGTAAATCAAATAGCTGTGCCGACGACTAGCGTTAACATCTGCGTTTGCTGTTTTATCGCAAATTCACAAGCAATATTTGGGATTTGAAAAAGAACAAAAAACAATAGGCACATAAGTCGCCTCCGACAAAAGAGTGTTTCCAAGGAATATATAATGTTAATGAATTGTTTTGTGCGAGTCAAACAAGGTTTAAAAATATTTGTTCGAGATAAAAAGATAAATAAATCGCGGGACACAGTTATGAATGATTTCCTCTCGAATTCCGGTTTTCTTTTAAATCCCTACTTCACACAGATTAATTCACAGCAGGTTAATTAAATGAAAGTATCAATAAGAGTAATAGATGCAGCAATAAAGTAGCTGTCTGAATATTATCAGAAGGCATTTTTTTGAGTGAAAAGACATACTCCCGTTAGATTCCCATTTTTGTAGTTCATCTAGGTCTTTTTGTAAAAGTTTACTATCTTTTTCTGTCTTCATTGTTCTATAAATTATACAATCATCAGCAAATAATCTTAGGCTACTTATGTTTCTAAATTGATGCACTTTGGTAAGCCATTAATATAAATTAGAAATAGTAATAGTCCTAGAACAGTTCCTTGTGGAACTCCTGAGTTTACATTTATTGGTGATGATTTAGAGCCATTAATTATCACTGTTTGTTCTCTACCTATAAGAAAGTATTGAATCCACTGATGTAAGGAACTATGACTGTGAAAAGATTCACTTTAACTCCACAGGCACAGAAATCCGTATTCGTGAAATAGAAACTGGTTTGTGTACTTTTATTATTTTCTTATTGTTTGCCTCATCCCCCCCCCCTTCCCCCCCTCACACACATTAGGGTACATTTTTTAGAACCTTCAACAAAGAACAACAACTCTTCCTGTCTCGTGTAGCACTTCTGCAAAGTGTAATTACTTCTTTTTTGTTTTCTTTTTTGAATCCCAACATGTCAGGAGATGATAAATAAGATGTTTACCCCGAGTCTAAATTTAATCTACGACCCGGGGAAGGGGGTTGGTGGGGCGCGGAAGGTCAGTGACATTATAAATATCCAAACGACAGGACACAAAAAGACAGAATCGATACATCCTGCCTCGTCTCCCCATTGGCTATTTCGGACAGATTATTTTCGAAATAATAATTATTTTTTTTTTTTTTTTTTTTTGTATAACACGATAAAAAATATGCTGATTAAATAACGAAATAATAAAAAAAATTCCCAAACAACAACACTGTTTTGTGTGTGTGTGTGTAATTGTTTTTTTGTTGTTGTTTTTTTTTTTTGTTCTTTTATTTCAACATTTAATTAGAACATTTATGCTGGAACTGAAATTAATCAAAACAATTTATTTATTTTTTTGTACTCTCACGTTGTGTCAATTATATTTGAAATCTAATCCAGTGACCTCATTTCGTGCCAGATCTAAATGTCGCACACAGAAAAAAACAATACACATAAACACTTTTTTTTTTCAATCACAACAAAAAGCGTATAATATTATACTATATTGTCGCAAAATTGTGAAATGGAATGGGGTAGTATAATAAACAAAATGAAGCCTATGATGTTAGGTTATGCTGGAATAAGCTTTTATTTGTAAGCTTATTTGTCCTCGTTTATTTTTTTAGAAGTTTCTTTTTTTTAGTTTTTATGGTTTTCTTGTTATATTTAGCTTTAGCCTACGTTGTTTTTTTTTTTTTTTTTATTTTGGCGGGGGGGGGGGGGTACGGTGGCCACGAGGCAGCGCGTTTGGCTGGCGTACTAAAGGTTATGAGTTCGATTCCTGGTGCAGGCTAGGATTTTTTCCCGGGTCTGGAGGGTGTTCCTGAGTCTACCCAGCTCTCATGGGTACCTGACATTAGTTGGGGTAAAGTAAAGGCGGCTGTGCATAGTGCTGGCCACACAACCCCCTAGTATGCCGTAGCCAAAGACACTGGTGAACGCTGCTTCACCGGCCTTGTGGGTCAATTTGGTCGGACGGGTACTTTACTCTTTACTTTTCGTTTTGGGCACTCTGTCTAGACTTAAGCAACTGTATATTATATGACTGCTCTTTGAGTATTCCAAGGGAGTTAATTGTTGGCAGATCAGATGGACCCATTCAATTAGTTTACAAATGTGTGCAAAATTAGGCTTTTCAAACTCATTCAGCGTGCCAGGGCGCTAAAATGTATCCTGCTCTAGCACTCAATTTCTGATAGAAGGTACAGGAATTGCATTTTTCGGGGTCCTCCACATGCATTGAAAATCGCTCTGCGTGCTAAGTGTGGCAAGCGTGTCGTAGGTTGCCGATTCCTGATGTAGGCTATATTTACGTGAGAGAGAGAGGCAGGTTCCCCCTAACAGCAGACCCAGAAGCGTTGACGGGCCTCAGATGACAAAATAAAAAGTAAAAAATCAGTCGGGACAGATTGATCCATCGGTCCGGTGAAGCAACATTCACCAGTTTCAGTGGCCACGGCATACTAGGGGAATGTGTGGCCAGCACAATGTCCAGCCGCCAGTGAAGCAGCATTCACCAGTTTCAGAGGCCACGGCATACTAGGGGAATGTGTGGCCAGCACAATGTCCAGCCGTCGGGTAGACCTGCCCATCAGAGATAGACTCAGACACCCTCGAGACCAGGGAATAAAATCCTAGCCTTCACCAGGATTCGGTACTACACAGTGCCGTTGCTAGGGATTTGGGGGCCCGGGGGGGGGGGGGGGGCTTGGCCTCTTTAGGGGCCCCTGCATTTTGATATTCGACATTATGACATGAGAAAACATAAATTCGGACACTCCTTTGCCCCCCCTCAACCACAGGCCCGGGGGGGGGGGAACTTTCGAATTTGGACCCCCTCCCCCTCCCCTAGCTACGCCACTGGTACTACAGTTGAACGCCACTCGACTACAGTGCCATTTTTTTTCATCAGTTAGATCTAGATAAAATGTAAAAATAATGTTTCAAAAAATAATAAAAATCATAAACCTATGTTTTATTTTTTAATTAAATATAGTCTAGATTTATTTTACCGTCAGGAAAATAATTAATTTATGATACAGAATTTAAGACAACTCCGGTGACTGCCCTTTAAATAAGTTATTTCATTTTGTTGTCGATTTTGGTTGAGTGAGCCAAAAATAGACCAACTATACTCTCGAGAGAAAACTGTCCATCAGATCTAGAAAGCTGCCAACATTGTAAATTTAGTCATACGGAGAGAGAGAGAGAGAGAGAGAGAGAGAGAGAGAGAGAGAAAGTGGAACAAATAAGACGTGAGATTATTTCAACTCGGTTAAACTCACACTTTTAATCTGTCAGCAATTCTGTCACGCGATTCATTGTTGGTTGTGTAAATAGACATCTACGTACACACACACGCACGCACACTGAATGTGGGAATAGATTGTGGGTGGGAGTTGGCTGGCTCTGACGTCTGAATAAATCAGAGCTTTTTTTTGTTGATGTTAAAGGAGGCGGGGGAAGGGATTAGCTTGCGATCATTGTGAAGTGTCCATGGATTTGAAAATGTTTGAATACATTTTTTGTTACCTGGATAGAGCAAAGTAGAATAGAATAGGCCTAATAGGGCAGAGTAGTAAAAAAAATATATTTAAAAAGTTATCGTATATGTTACGTTCGCTTTTTCTACACATAGGCCTACCTAAAGTCTCCTTTTATGCAACAAGAAGGGTTAGTGAAGCGGCGTTCCCAAATTTTCCGACACCACGCCATACTTGGGGATAGTGTGGCCAGCACACTGCCGAATCGTTTGTTTTTTCTACAATTGGGTCAGGTAGCTCAGGGACACCAACCGACATGGGAAAAACCTTGGCGTTGCACCTTGCGTAAACCCTTCATCTTTAGCATGACAATAGGGGCCACTGTGCCCCACAATAATATTTAATATATTGTAGTTTATAATATAAAGTATCCCCTTCTGAACAATTTGATCGTAAAGCCAACGAAGATGCGTCCACAAGATTCCTTTTGGCCCGCAGTGGACTAGCGGCATTTTTATTGTTTGATGATTTAAAAAACAATAACAGTAAAACAACTGTTTTTATGTCAATGGTAAAACAGGACCAGAAAGCCTAATTGTAATAAGAGAACTATAAAGTCTACTAATTCTGCAACCATTCATCGCTACAACTAGCTCGAAGTATGCATTAGACATGTTCTAATTGACAAGTCTTAATGAGGCCCAGGGGCGAAGCCAGACATGTTTATCAGGGTGGGCTGAACTTTCGTGCGACAAATCTTTCGCGAATTTAATCTACCACATATTTAAAAAAAAAGTATTTCTTATTTAAAAAAATTCAGGGGCTACAAGATTAGACAAAGGCTACAATATTAGCTATGAGGAATCCGTTTTTAACATCAAAAGTAAGTATGCGATAATTAATAGTAATACTTATAGACTAACGCGAGAATTGAACCCAGGTCGATCGCATGGTAGTCCGATACGTTATCCACTCAGCTATCGAGGACACGTGTGCTAAATCAAATAGCAAAGGTTAAACATGAGGCAATAAGGTCACGTGTCTTAAATAAACCAGTTTGACACACACATAGAGCTTTTTATATATTCAAAATGAGTGATTCTTCCCGCCTGACGTTCAAAATGAATCGTCTTCTTTCGGCAACATCTTTTGGAAATGATTTATCCTCTACATCTTTTCTTACTCGCAGAACAACCAGGAAAGCAGCAGCTATGTTTTGTTGGTAAAATAACGAACAGGACCGGAAGTGTTAAAATACATCGACCTTTTAGGTTCACCATGCATGCATAATCATTAAGACTTGTATACCGCCCTTCTAGGGAAGTGTTATAAAGAATGCTCACGTGACACGGCGTAAACGTCATGATGAAACATTCAACGTGCGTAGCCATCTCTTATTCACATGAAATATGAGAATTTTCCCGCTTTTTGAAATATTCAAATTACAACTGAACATACCCGGATGACACTGACGTCTATATCAATTTCACGTAGCTTCCGCGTGTATGGCATGCACATAAATTTGCGTCATTTGTTTACAAAAGTAGATCTAAACCCTGAGAAAGGTGGCTGGACAACAAAATAACTTTCTTCTTTGTCACAATGAATTCTACTGGACGGAGCTTGTGATTAGCCTTTTAAAGACCTCAGTTTAAAGTCATTGTGTTATTCGCTTGTGTATCGCCAAGAATTGATTAAAAAAAACATAAACGTTCTGTGTATTGACAAGAACTACGTAGATTCTAATCTAAATATAGATCTACTGCGCCTGGAGCGAAATTAAAAATTAGAAAGACAAAAGGTTTAAAAGGGGAAAATAAACTTTTTTTAAGGAAAAAAAAGGAAACGAAACAACAAAAAAAAACATCGCTGATTTAATTTGAAATTGAATACGTTAAAATTAAAGTTCAGAATTGCAAAAATATAATTAAAAGGGAAATAAATAGAAAAGAATCACGCCATTCTAAAATTAGACCAATAACCAAAAAAAAAAGAATACATTTGGATATTAATGATACGTTGTGTGTGTGTGTGTTTTCGTATCTAATCTTAGTAAGTTATCAAACGTATCGGATACATTAACGATAAAGGACTTATGTAAAGTTATCTCCGGTACTGTCCCCAATGTCTGTATGTCAATCAGTATCTTGTATCTATGTTTATGTGTTCGGTGGGCGTACATAAGTACGTAAGCCTACAAGTGCATTTTGTTTCACTCCCCGCGTGTTTAGTTTGAGAGTTCGTTGCTATGGGAGCTATACTCCACGCATGCGTAAACAGCCTTGTCTCAATAAAAACAAGGAATGGAGAAAGCACACACACACACAAATACTTTAAGAATTTCGTGAATTTTTAAAACACTTATCAAGGTGTTTTATGTTTGTTTCAAATAAGTATTATTAATCCAGTTCGCCTCCAGACAATAGCCCAGTTGTAACATTATTATTGGCAACAGACTACAAAACGTTAAATAACGAAATAAAATAAAAACACCAACGCTGCCTGTGCCTGTGTGTGTGTGGGTGTCGATGTTTTTGTTTTTTGTTATTTCAACAATTCTTCGCTTTTTTTTTGGAAAATGATATTGCCAAAAAATTGTGTGTTTATGTTCTGGTTAATTTACACTGGAAAACATAACTGTGTGAAATAATTAGCACTTTTTTAAAAGAATTTTTTTAATTAATTACATCAATTACTGCGATATTTAATTGTCAGCACAATGCCCAGCCAACATTACTTTACCCCAACTTATGTCACGTACCCATCAGAGCTGGATAGACTAAGGGACACCCTCCAGTCCCGGGAACAAATCCTAGCCTTCCCCAGGATTTGAACCCAGGTCCTTATAAATGACTCTGAGAAAAACAAAATTCCAAAGTAGAAACAACAGTTAACTATCAACTTGTTCTTATAAGAAAGAAGAAAGATTAAAAAGTTGTAACTGTCCATCAAATTGCTCTCC